>OX451346.1:27696235-28296235 GCA_949629155.1 Myopa testacea | reverse complement strand
GAAAAATTAATAATCATTGTGCTAACAATAAAGTGCGTTTTATGAGTTAGTCAAAGGTAATATGTCCCTGAATACTGGCTTTATAATGTTGTTGTATTTGAAAACCCTTAGGTCTCGTTACGTATTCATTTCTCTTAAAATTATGTTGGTGAGCACTAGTATTTATGTAAAATAGTTTTGTAAGATCATCTGCTTTGTTATAATTTGATGCTTTGAATAATAAGTGAAGCAATCCACGTGTAAAGTTCTAACTATTATCGGATATTATTATTTTATTACGTAATGTGACAGCGCTACTTCCGATTCGTAATTGAAAACCGATCCTTCGTATGATCCACATGTGGTATCCTCTCATTCTGTTGTTCCAATCCGGAATAGAGGAGTGATTCAGTACATTTCTGATTATCTCTTGTAATATAGAGTTCAGAGGATAATTTGTATGGATTGATTTGTTCACTACTGCATCTTCCATTTGAGCGAAAAAGTTACCGTCATCGCCATTGCTACTGATACGAGTTTCGTTTGTAAAATCGACTTTTCTGGCTTAGTATTTGTTTTTACTTTAAGTGATATCTTACTATTTTTAATGTTATACCTTTCCATATTATAATTTGTATTAGATTGTTTAAAAAGTTCTTTTAGAAGTTTTTATGATGGGGCTAAATGTCTTTTCTAATTGATTCTCTAAATCTGCTTTTCCTAATTTTAAATTTTTAATTTTTGTTTTAATATGTGTCTAGTTTTTATTAGATCGTTTAATATTTCCCCATCCGTTGCACTCTCCTGTTGATTCTTAATGTATCAGGTGTATGTATCAGCTTTTGAACTGCTTTTGATGAGGTCGAACAGCTTTTGATCAGGTTGATCAGCTTTTCTATCAGTTATCAAGTATATCAACATGTTTAGTTGAAAGTTATTATACTAATATGAATATAATGGAACCTACCCATATTATAGTAGAATGTATGTATCAAATCCCTTTCTATAACTGGACCACTAACAATTGGATCATCTTTGGTTATTACAAGAAATCCATTTGTGTCTTTCCAACATTCTCAAGGAAAATCATATATTTTGATCCGTATATATTTATAAATTTTGCATAAGACATATCTTTTCCGATATGATCATTGTATATGTGCTTCATATTCATATCATCTTGCTTAAACATAATAATCTTGTTGGCATTATCGCGCACCAAATGCTTGCTTATATGGTTAATATGAGTAAAAACAATTAATAGATTTATGTCTGCCAATACAAAAGTACTCTGTAATATTATTTTGCTTCTCACAAGATACGGCATCGAATATCATTATTGAGTTGGCTTTTTTTCAAACAATTTAAAAAATTTTTGTAGAAGCCAATGTTTTTTTTATCCAATTTCAGCTAATTCAAGTACTCATAATTTCATTGATATAATGACTTTGGCTATATTAATAAACTTCACTCCATTTTGGACTATCTATACTAAACTCAGTCTTTCGGTTAGATTAGAAGGTTCAACAAATGAGCTCTCTTATAGAATTCAGTCTCTTATACATGCTATTAGTTAATTAATTTCATTATATTTATTTATCCATATAGTATATTTATTTTTTTATATTTATATTTATTTTATTTTTGATTTATATATTATATTTATTTTGTAAATTGATTAGAGTCTGATCTTCCATGCTTTTATTTTGTTTTAAATGGTCGGTTTTATTCCGATATCCCTATTTATTTGTTCACACACATATTGCATCACACACACACACATATTCATATTTTACAGCGATATCTCCAGAGAACAGTTCGGTTTCCGAAAGGGACTCTCGACAGTAGATGCTATTAAAAAATTAACAGCTATAGCAGAAAAAGCTATTGAGGGCACCAGGTGGAGATATGGAGACAAGCAGTACTGTGTTATAGTTACACTGGATATAAAAAATGCATTCAACTCTATAGGATGGATTCACATAAATGACGCGCTTAGGAGATTGCGATTTCCTCCATACTTGCAAAGGATCATCAACAGCTATTTGTCTGACAGAGTCCTTTTTTATGATACTGACAAGGGAGTCCAGAAATACAAAGTAACCAGAGGCGTGCCGCAAGGATCTGTTGTGGGACCCCTGTTGTGGAACATTGTGTATGATGGAGTGCTTCGCCTCTCTATGCCAGAGGGTGTATCTGTTATTGGATATGCAGATGACATCGCGGTATCTGTTGTTGCAAAAGAGTTAAGCGATATTCGGAGAAACAGTAATCTCGCTGTGCACACAATAAAAAATTGGCTGTCGGAGATGGGCTTAGAGCTAGCTGTGCAAAAAACAGAAGCTGTACTGATTACGAGCAGGAAAGTTAAGGAGACCACTGAGCTTAACTTAGAGGGTCACACGTTGGTGACTTCGCCAGCTATTAAGTACCTTGGCGTCATGATAGATGCGAGACTATCGTACAAGATACACATCGACATGGCTTGTAGAAAAGCAGCGAGAGTTCACTTTGCCCTTGCGAGAATGATGGCCAACATAGGTGGTCCTAGGCAGAGCCGGAGAAGACTGCTAGCTAAGGTCAGTGAGTCAATAATCCTATATGGAGCGCAAGTGTGGGCTCATGTAATGAAGCTGAAGTCATATGCTAAAAAGTTGAGGTCAATTTCTCGGCTAAGCTGTTTAAGAATTTTTTGTGCCTTCCGTACCGTATCACATGAGGCGGCCAACGTGATTGCTGGAGTTGTTCCCGTCGATATATTGGCAATGGAAATGCAGCGACTATACGAAAAAAAAGAAGTCATTGCAGAGGCTGCTAACTCCTGAAGAAAAAAAGGCGGAACGGAACATCAGTTACGCAGAATGGCAAACATGCTGGGAGCATGCACCGACTGGACGCTGGACATTTCGTTTGATCCCAAATGTTAGAGCCTGGGTAGGCAGAAAGCATGGAGAAGTGGATTTTTACATGACGCAATTCCTTTCTGGCCATGGATGTTTTAAAGAATATCTTTACATTCGCGGTCATGAAGATGAAAATGAATGCTCCTTTGGAGATGGTGACTGTGAAAATGCTGAGCACGCTTTTTTCCACTGTGTCAAGTAGTTTGAGTCGCATCGTAGAAGGTTAGAAGAGGTGTTTGCTGAATCCCCAACTCCAGAAAATATTGTGCCTCATATGTTAGCTTCTGTCAGGGAGTGGGATGCTGTGAGCCATATGTGCAAAACGGTGATGACGGAACTACGAAAAGCCGAACGACAACGACAACGTCTGAGACTTACAGAGGAATCTATTTTAGTGGGAGGGGTGGGACCTTCAGAAAATTAATAGATTTTCAAATCTTTCCCGGGTGTTACATGTATAAAGAACAGAATAGAGAACAAAGTTTGTCCGACTAAGAGAATGCTTTGACATAACCCTCCTCGTGAAGTAATGCTTGAACGGCGGTTCCGCGAGGGTATAGGGTGTGGGAGGTAGTAGGGGTTTTTAGTTGGTTAAAGTCCAACACATAAGGTTTCTGATGCTTTTCCCTTGCTATATAAAAAAAAAAAAAAAAAAAAAAAACACATATTCATATTCCAGTTACATATTTTGTTGTTTTTGGGCATGTAGGTCTATTATTTCGTATGTGGTTTCTTAAGAAACAAAATTTGTGAATTGTTGAATTGTATTGTATTGTATGAATACTATGTATTTAGTATAATTTTGATTGATTGTCTCGCTAATAGTTTGTTGAGTTATATTGCTAGTGTTTCGATGTTTATGTGAATTTTCGTTTATGAATTGCAATTATGGTATCATACTGATATCAACAACTGGGCTGATCAAATTACTAGCCCGATATTGCAGATGATATTCTATGAGTTTTCTATAAATTTTTTGTTCGTTTTATTTTTCGAATTGATTACAGTCTGATCTTCCATGCTTTTATTTTGTTTTAAATGGTTTGTTTTATTCCGATATCCCTATTTATTTGTTTGAATCACACACACACACACACACATATTCATATTCATATTCCAGTTACATATTTTGTGATTGAAGTTAATTAATCTTTTTTAGTTAGTATTAATTCTAGCTGCGTTAATAAACAACTGGGCTTATAAAATTACTAGCCCGATATTGTAGATGTTTCTATGAGTTTTCTATGTATTTTTGTTCATTTTATGTTTCGAATGGATTAGAGTCCGAATTCCTTAAGCTCATCAAGGAATCATGATGGCATTATAACTGATTAAGCCATTGGAATGAAATTTAACAGAAATGTAGGAGTTCACTATTTCTGTGTATGTACAAATCAATGTTTCTTTTATTTTTCTTAATAATTATAGGTTTCCCTTAAATTTAATTAAGTTTAATATGTTGTAACTCTACTTTAGCATTTTCCATTCAAAGTTATAGTTAGACATTATACGTTGTAGGGTATTTAGGGGTGTAGGGTATTTAGGGTCGAATATATGTATATGTAGATATCGTTTCAGGCTTAGCTAGGTATGTAGGTATAGTACTTTGTATGTGTTTTCTTAAGAAGCAATATTTGTGGACTTTTTTAGTGTGAATAGTATGTATTGCTTTGCTTTTATTAGGAGTCAGTATAATTTTTTAAGCGATTATGAGTTTTGCAAATATTTTGTTAAGTGACATTGCTAGTGTGACGGTGTTAAAAGTGAATTCTATTTTATGAAACATAATTATGTCATCATATTGATAACAACAACTGGAGTCTCTATTGCTAAAAAGAAGCCGCACTACTTTTCTTCTAACTGTATGTAAGTCATCATGTGATATTCTAGCGTCTGGGGATATGATATAATGTCCTGCACCGTAAAAAGATCAAGAACTAAATAAACAAGTAGAATAAATTTTTAAGATGGGTTCTTAAGATAAGGGTTATGGTCTATTATGATTCTTTAAAATTTTCTTTGGGCAAGCGAAGCGAAAAAATGGATCGGTGTATTAAGCGCCCGCCGTGATTGCCGAGAAAAACGGTTAAAGTGACACGTTTAGTGAGTAAAAAGGACAAGGGTTTAACTATAATTCTTTTTTAATAATTTTTTTCTCGTTCTCTTGGGAAGAGGTCAATCTGAGTTGTATAAGTATTTGTGTATATTTCGGCAACGTTTAAAGCAATTTCATATAAATATGACGATGAAAACAGTTGCTGGTAAAGTACGTATTATATTGTTGAAATGGACCATCGCAAAGAAATAACCGAGGAGGAAATACGCTCGATTTTTCAAAAATATGATTATGCTGTTGAATACGACCCTGGGCCAGCACCGATAACCGCCCCTGCGTACAAAGCCGGGCGTACTCATGTGGGACCAACGTGGCTTACTATAGAGGAATATCGAGCCCGCAATACACGTAAAGTTCCATCACCGCCGAAAGTAGATGCAGAGCAGAAAAAGAAGAAGAAGAAGAAGCGTGGTAGGGTGGTAAGGCTGTGAGAAGACGTCAGGAGCTGGCTATACTCTACAGAGAGTACAACCTTAAGATAGATGGGGAGGAAAAGCGGGAAATAAAAAAACAAATAACCATATATAGGAAAACAAAAAAATAGTTAATATAATAGCATAATAATTATCATAAATAAATTTATATAATTTTAAATAATTCTTTTTATTTGTATTTTATTCGTTTCTTTTCTTTTTGGAAAAATTAATATAAGAAAACATCAGAAAATAAGAGCCTCTCATATCTAATCTTCAATGTTTCCAGGCACTGTTTCCTAAATTTATTAATTTACATAAAATGGAATTACAAATTTATTCCTAAAATTTCGAGCAACAACAATATCTCTTTTCTCAAACACATGTTTACAAACCCATCAGGCATTAACTATTATAATAAACTGGATCAAACAAATCTCTTACTCCTAAAAGCAATAATAATTAGCGTTAAAGAAATAAATTAACGTTAAAGTCTAATAAATTAGCGTGAAAGTCTGTTCTCAGTATAAACAAAAAAAAAAAAAAAAATATAAGCCGATAAAGAAATCATACACACACACATGAAGTTCTTAACTGAAACTATACAACGAATAAAAAGAAGAAGAACAGCATCTTAGGTTTGCCTGTTTAAACAACACAGATCAACGCAAAACAACAAGAATTAAGCAAGAGTAAATCGTCTACTGCAACAACATAAACCAAACTCCTACAACAACAAAGCAAAACTCCTACAAACCCACTTCTACTGCTTCATCAGTCTATTGCTAGATTAGCCTTAAAAATATCAACAACAACATGATATGTGCATATTAACTTATTCTACTTGTATGTTCAAATTCTACTTATACTTGTATTAAAGATCTGAAAATTACGACAAGCAATAAACATTATAAATGAATGATATTTTCTATTAATGTTAACAAGTGCCACACACGCTCGCTAAGCATAGTCCCACCAGAAATACCACCACCCATTTGAATCCTCCTCAAACACATATTTATTCACAAACCCATCGCTCATTGACTAACTAAACCATATCAAACAAATCTCCTACACCTAAAAGCAATAATAATTAGCGTTAAAGAAATATTATTTAAACACTGAAATTCGAAAATATATTACAAGAACAAATTATAGCAAAAATCATGTCATCAAATTTTCATTAATCCATATAGTCATACAGAAATTCATGAACATAACCATGTTCAGAATCTAATCATAGTATTTTCCAAATGTCCCCTAGATCAAATTTCAACAAGTACAGCATACGCATAAACATTGTACATCTTCGCCAAAATATTACTTTATGTGCATAAAAACAAATCCCTAAACTTGTTATACTAACTCTATCGACTTGCCACTCCATTCATCAAAAAATTCGCACGGACATCAAATCTTATCCTAACAGAAGCTATGCAATGATGAAAAAGAATAAGTGGAGCATCATAGGTTTATCTATTCAATCCTCTGATGTCTATACTTCAGTATTAACACTTGAGTATCAGCGACACGTCTACATACATATATTTCTAAAAAGCGAGTAACAACAGCATAGCAAGAGTAAATCATATATACCAACAACATAAGCCAAACTCCTAAAACGATACGATCGAAGTTCAACGAAAACTATTCTCCTGTCCGTCTATATGTATGTATGTCTGTCCTTCACCTCTGTCAGTCTATTCGTCTGTAGTCTGTATGTATATATGTATGTATGTCCGTCTGTCTGTATGTAGACCCTTAAATTAAAAAGTTCAAATGAAAAATATATATTATAATTATAAATTAATAAATATATAACTAAATAAATAAATAAATAAATAAATAATTATAAATATAAAATGTAAATTATAATAATATACATACATAAAATATGGAAAGAAAAAATATCAGAAAAAAAAATAAATAACAACAGAACATTTCACTTGATCTTTAAATCCAAGTAGCGAAGTGAATCATCCTTAAAATAAATAACAACAACAACAACCACATAGCAAAATTAAAAAATTCAAAAGAATAAAATATTATAATTATAAATAAATAAATAAATATATAAATATAAAAAAATATATAAATAAATAAATAAATAAATAAATAAATAGATAAATAAATATAAAATATAAGTTATAAATTATAATAATATACACATAGCACTTGATCTTCAAATATACTATCAAAGTGCCGAAGTGAATCATCCCCTAAAATAAATAACAACAACAACAACCACATAGCAAAATTAAAAAATCCAAAAAGAAAAAAATATTATAATTATAAATCAATAAACAAATAAATAAATAAATAAATATAAATAAATATATAAATAAAATATAAGTTATAAATTATAATAATATACATACATAGCACTTGATCTTTAAATCTACTATCACACAGCGGGCGAATCATACCCTAAAATAAATAACAACAACAACAACCACATAGCAAAACTTCTTACTTCTACAATAGCTTAGCACTTTACCGATATACCAAACACACGTCATATAAAAAAGTCTAAAAAGTATGCTACGCTTTTTTCTTCCCTATTTATTCCCACCAAAGACAAAATCACAAATTCATTCCTAGCACTGAGAAATTAGTAAAAAAGACTAAAAAAGTATGCTACACTAAAAACTTCCCACTAACGCCATCTACTTAGGTATAGCAAACGATCGGCATTCCTAAGTCTATATCACAGACACAAGCCTAAGTGTACATTCCAAAGCACTTATTCACGGTGGCCATCTGGTGGACGATAGCATAGTTGCAAACCAATCGGCTAAAAGAAAAAGAAAACCAAAGTCTATATCACAGACACAAGCCTAAATGAACATTCCAAACCACTTATCCACGATGGCCATCTGCTGGACGATAGCACAGTTACAAACCTATCGGCTAAAAGACAAAAAATTACCCGAGAAAACACACATAAAACCATATTTTAGCAAAGACACAATCCTAAATGGCTAAAAATGCAATAATCATTCAAAAAAGCCCTTCACCAAGGACACAATGAAAATTATAGCAAAGACACAACCCAATTTTTAGCAAAGACATACTCCTAAATATCGCTCCCAGTAGCTCCCACGTTTCCTTTGTTCTTGAACCCGCCTATACCCACTACTTGAATTAAATCCTCGATGATTTCCAATATCTCTAGATTGAGTAAATTTTGATCAACATTTTTAAAAACAGCTCCTACCTATAAAAATTGTTGGTTTTGTGTGAAATTTCATTTAAAAATAGATAGACTTTTTATAGAGCAGGTAGCCTATGTCCATCCCCATGGCTCAAAGTATTTCCATATAAAATTTCGTCAAAATCGGTGTAGCGGTTTAGCCGTGAAAAGGTAACAGACAGACAGACTTTCGCATTTATATATTAGTATGGATTTAATTTTTTTCGCAGAATTGGCTGAACTGTTAACTTTACCTGGCCGAATCTTAAATATCTTACACCTAAAACTAGAGGAAATATATTGTTATAAGGAAAGCTACCTTATAATCACATTTAATCACAGACGGGTATAAATACAGAGACGTGTCTAGGGTGGGTGTGGTGGTCCGCCGCGGGCGACACCATTGTGGTGGGAGTTTAGGAAATCATGTATTGACTTATTGAATTCTAGGAGTTTTTGAGGCTGCAAGTTGATTAACCATCCCGTGCTCCGTGAGGCCTAGCTACGCCACTGTATAAATAGTAGGCGTGGTTGTTACCTGCTTTCAAAACAAAATAAGTAGCTTAGTAGCTTTATTATTGTATTCAAATTTAAACTTTATTTCCGTGGTAACAAATTTGTTTTTATGAGCTATACTGTATAAGTAGTGTAAAAGTGAGCGGACCGAGCCCAGATTTCCTGTTATAATGTTTTATTGGAAAATAAGTTGTTATGTAAAGTTTTATTCAAGAAGTTTATATATTTAACAACCTTAACCTTAAGGTGTAGGATATAAAAATAAAATAATATAATAGCAAAGAATATACAATAACATAGAAGACGCATGACTAAAAAATACTTTTTAGTATTTTTTGCTTCTTGATTTAATTTGATATTTGCGGAAGATCGACTTTGCTTCTGTTATTTTGCACTAACAATTTAAGCGAATATGCGTAAGAAGAGATCGATCCAGCACTCGCATGCCAAGTAAAGTGTGAAAGAAAGAAAGGATCAATTTGTGGAGTACAGCGGGCGATGAGAAGAACGGTGCGATTCGTCTGGATTTATTTTATTTAGGTTTTTGAAAGAAATTTTGCTTTTCGTAGCTTTATTCTGCTTCTTCTTCGATGTCCAACCTTTGTGAAACGCTGGCACGATCTACGTTGTGAGCATAGCGTGCTGTTGAAGAATTTGTATAGGCAGAAGATTTAAGAAGAAGAATACTTTAGTCGGCATATCTTCACCTTTAATACCTTATTCGAGTAAAAATAAAAAGTTAATGGAAGCAAAAATAAAAAATGAAAGAATGGAAATATTTCAGAGAAAATATTTATATTATGTAGGAATTCTATTTTTTATGAGTATGAAGGAATCGGAAGATCGACTTTGTGCTTGTTATTTTGTAGTAACAACTGAAGTGCTTCTGTCTGACCGTGTATGAATTTATCTTGTTATTGTAGTGTCCAAAAACATTATTAAAATTAAATGAAAGACTAAGATTTTTAATATTTATGATTTTAGTTCTATTAAGGAAGCATTGCCTATGGGCTGGCAATAAAACGAAATCAACCCTGCATTGAGCTCAATGTATCGAATTACCAATAACACATATTGGTACAAAAATTATATTATAATTTTATACATATAAAATAACAATTAGCAATAACCTAATTTAATAATAAAACTAATTTAAAATAATAAACAGTTTATTAAGCCGGCAAAATGTTACAAAAAACAAAATTCCTTTACTTAATAACTTAACTTCCCTTACTTAAGCGAAAAAAAATCCAAATCAAAAGACCGACAGGCGTATGCACCTGAATTGTTATTGCAAAGGAACCAAAAAGAAGTCAAATTCCCTTCTTCCCTAATCCGCTGCTTTTATCAACAATTTCGTCGTTTCATTCTCACCTCCTTTGACATACAAGATTCCATCGCTCAACTCTTCTTACGCATAATCATTTATGAAAGAAACAAGCAAACCGATTTGTATTTATACAAAAACAAAACAATGGGAATGAGAAGCAAATAATACGAAATCGGCACGAAGTTTCAAACAAATGAGAAGAGAGTAGAGAGAATGCGTAGCAACACAAAAAACTACTCAATGTTGCGCAACATGGACGTACGGCTACGTCCACACCTAATTTGGTAATTGGCAATTTCGTGTTATTTGCTTCTCATTGCAATTGCTTTGTTTTTGTATAAATACAAATCGGGTTCGCTTGTATTCCTTCATAAATGATTATGCGTAAGAAGAGTTGAGCGATGGAATCTTGTATGTCAAAGGAGGTGAGAATGAAAAGATGAAATTGTGGATAAAACCAGCGGATGAGGGAAGAAGGGAATTTGACTTCTTTTTGGTTCCTTTGCAATAACAATTCAGGTGCTTACGTCTGTCGGTCTTTTGATTTGGATTTTTTTTCGCTTAAGTAAGGGAAGTTAAGTTATTAAGTAAAGGAATTTTGTTTTTTGTAACATTTTGCCGGCTTAATAAACTGTTTAGTATTTTAAATTAGGTTTATTATTAAATTAGGTTATTGTTAATTGTTATTTTATATGTATAAAATTATAATATAATTGTTGTACCAATATGTGTTATTGGTAATTCGATACATTGAGCTCAATGCAGGGTTGATTTCGTTTTATTGCCAGCCCATAGGCAATGCTTCCTTAATAGAACTAAAATCATAAATTTTAAAAATTTTAGTCTTTAATTTAATTTTAATAATGGTTTTGGACACTATAATAACATGGTAAATTTATAGACGGTCAGACAGAAGCACTTCAGTTGTTACTACAAAATAACAAGCACAAAGTCGATCTTCCGATTCCTTCATACTCATAAAAAATACTCCGCGGTACTCCACAAATTGATCGTTTCTTTCTTTCACACTTTACTTGGCATGCGAGTGCTGGATCGATCTCTTCTTACGCATATTCGCTTAAATTGTTAGTGCAAAATAACAGAAGCAAAATCTTCCGCTCCCTTCATACTCATTAAAAAGATCTTCCGTACCCATCACTCATTAGGAGATCATTCAATTTTGCTTTGTTATCAGCGCTGAGAAAACCGAAGCATGGCAAAGAGAGTAACTTCGCGAGTAGTGAAGCTGTTTTCACTCATTTGCTTACACCCGCTGCGTGCGACGGACCGCAATTGTTTTAAAAAATTTCAAAATTTGAGTCATGCGTCTTCTATATTACTACATATTCTTTGGTTGAATATTACTTGACAAAGATATTTTTAAATTTCCCTGTTGAATGCAACCGCATTAAAAACGACAAAGGTTTTAGGTTAGGAGCAGTTATGATATATGCAGTTATATTATGTTGTAATACTATACATTGTGAATGTAAATATACATACATATATGTATATGTTTATAAATATATGTATATACTATACATTCTTCGATGCGTGCGGACATATTTTCTGGTCACTCATGGAAATCTGTAGAAAGGTGGTATTGGAAAGGACATATCTGAAATCGAAAAACATTTAATACCTATAAATACAGTAAATCTACTATTCACCAGAGACTTGTTACTTTAACTCGAATTAAAAAGAAAAAACAGTGGTTTAAAAGAATATACGGTGTTAAGCGCAAAAGAATATTTCGCATTAAATATCAGTGTTTGCGTTTAATACGTTAACTTGAAGTTGGACATGGAACAGTGCAGTTCACCCAATAAGATAGATGTTCTTTGCTTTACCTACTCCAACCCGCTGCCACTAACAGGTGATTACTTAAAATGCTTTCATTGTGGATATAACTTTCACTATTCGCCATGCACCACGACCGCAGAGCTCACTTATTCGAAAATGAACAACGACCGTAAAGGTAGAACAGAATGGAAATGCCAAAATTGTCGACAAAGAAGCAAAACAGCGCAACAAACTCTGTCAGTATCAAGTACACCTGATGGTCAACAACAACAAAAACACCAACAACAATACCACGGAGGAGAAGACGAAAACCAGAAATTAGACGAACCAACAATAAAGTTTGTTAAAAGGGAATTAATTTCAGTGCAGTCTAATATAAACGGACTAAAAAAAGACACGACTGATATTAAGAAAAGCATATACCAACTCAGCAACCGAATTACTAGCGCTCACGATGATTTTAAGAAAGAGATGGCACATGCCTACGCTAGACTCAACGATACGGTAGCTCAGCTTTCCCTGGAAGTAAAAAGCCTAAGGCAACATAATGAAGAGAAGGATAAACGGATTGCATCATTAGAGCAAAAAATAAATACCTTAGAGCAAGCATCTCTTGAAAAAAACATAGAAATTAAGAACATTCCAGAAAGAGAAAATGAGAACTTAAAGAGTATTGTTCCAACAATTGCAGCGTCGGTAAACGTGGAAATCTCCAAAACTGACATAGTTGATGCATATCGCAATAAGCAAAAACAAAGCTGTATTATTGTAAAGTTCTCATCTCTTACTGTTAAGCGTGGTCTTATGCTTAATGTTAAAACCAAAAAGATAACAACAGAAAATATTTTTGGCAAAGTGGGTGAGAGATAAGAATGTAAACAATGATTTGGTTTATGTAAATGATCAGCTGACTGCAACTAATAGGAAGATTCTGTGGCTAACTAAACTTAAAGCAAAGACAGAAAACTGGAGATTTGTGTGGGTTCGTGAAGGTCGAATACTTGCAAAAAATGAGAGTTCGCAGGTTTTACGTATAATGTCAAAAAACAGATATAGAAAAAATCGCATAACTCCATAATTCTTTTATCATTACCAATTCAGCTTGGCTAGACGCAGTATCATTTGATACGGTATCACTCAGTTCGTAGGAGAGAGAGCTGAGGAAGAAAAGGAAAAGTCTACACTCAAGTTTCAAGTATAGAGAATTTTTGATACCAAAATAGACCCTGCTTCTCTCGGTATAATTTACCCACACAAGTAAGCAGTTGTCAACAACAACTAAGCTGTCGGCCATAATAAATTCGAACGGTTGCAAATGAAGTTGAAAAAATTCTCTTTTTCGGAGAAATTTCGTTTATTTGTCCTATTTGTCTTATTTTAATATCAAGTCACGAAAAGTTCAAAAACAATTAAAAAAAAGGGGAAAAGATCCATCGCTCGATCGATTGATCGATTCTTTCTTTCACACTTTACTTGGCATACGAGTGGCTGGATCGATCTCTTCTTACGCATATTCGCTTGCATTGTTAGTGCAAAATAGCAGATGCAAAGTCGATCTTCCATTTGGCAGAATAGTTTGGTGACATAATTTATCTCTTTCTAACTTATTGGCACTAGAAAAGGAGAAAGATAGTGTGTCTGCAATTCCGAACTTCGAAACAGACTTGCAAACTAAAAACTGAGGCTGAAAACCAAACGCATTTTGGTTTGGCGCTGGAATAGCAACACCAATTTCACGGGAGTTAAAACAGTTTACGAGTGGTTTTGGGGCTTAAAACAGTTTATCCAAAAAACCTGGAAAAACCATTTTATGGAAACACCTTATTATAATGTAAATAGTTTCAAGACGTAAACGAAAACGAAACATATGTTTTTCATGAGTTTTGTTTTGTGCTTTTCGTCATTTTTCGTTTGTTTGACAACTGCGCATAACAAAACTCGAGTGAAATCCACTAAACGCAAAAAATGCTTGTTGTTGGTAGTTTTACATGCTTTGCAGATTTTATCAGCTACGCGTGCTATAATGGTTCGGTAGTTTCCAGGAAAAAAGTCGAGAAACCACGCGAAAGCAAGAAGGCTAGGCGTTTCTAGAAATTACTTATAAAAATACTTCAAATATTGTACACATGGCAACATTTTCTGTCTGCAATAAAACGAATGTCTGCAATACGAACGAAAAACTTCTATTATACTAGTTTGGCTCATTTCGTTTTCGTTTTCGTCTTGAAACTATTTACTTTATAAGGCTGTAAATGTGATACCACAGTGTCTAGCCATCGCTGATATCATCTTACCAGTAGTGATACCGTATCAAATGATACTGCGTCTAGCCAAGCTGATTAGCATACAAACTACCTAAACACGTTATGAACATAATTACAACCACAACATATAAGAATTTCTATGAATTAAGAACACTGGCAGCCTTATTATTTGTTTTTAAACGCAAAACGCAAACTCAAACGCGACTCAAACGCGATGCGTTCCAAATGGTATGATCTAACTTTTTCGAGTAGACTGCGTTTCAGTTTTGAGGAGGAACACAAAGATAAACAAACTTTACGTAGTCTTGCAGACTTCCCCTGCTTGCAGAGCACAAAGAGTTACCATGCATGAAGCATTTTTAGCATTTTTACAAGTATTTTCAGGAATCCCAATGAATTAGGGCTATAATTGATATATGGCAACAATTTGTACAACAAAAGCAAATCTGATAATTCGCACACAATGTTTACATATTGATATTGTGTTCATTATCATGTGCTCTTTATGTGAGAGTGAATATAGCAGCAATATTCCTCGTGCGACTACAAGAGCGCAGCGTCATAGCGCGGAACAAAATACGGGGATACTCAGAAGAGAGACAATTCGGATATTTTACATATGCCGGAGCTTCAGTAACTCCAATATTATTTGTTACTTATGTATGTGCATTATTTTATTTTATATAATGAACAGGTTTATGACGAACTTCGCATGAAAAAAGAAGTTTTTCTGAGAAGTTTAGTCTCAGTTTATCTTTTGGAGAAGGTAGCGCCGTGCATAAAAAAAATTGTATGAGCCACTGTTCAGAATCACACCAAACGCGAGTATTTTGCGATCGTCTGGTTTGAGAGACTTTTTCCACGAAATAGTGCATCCATCATGACACAAATACCTACGTATGAAGTCTGCCAAGCATGTAAATTACCAACAAAACTGAGTTTGCGTTTGGTTTCGCGTTTCGAGTGCGTTTGAGAGGTTTACAAATTTTTCTCTCTCAATTGTTCGAAAAATACGAAAAGCACAAAACAAAACGCGAAATAAACGCAACGCGAAAAGATACATGATAAGGCTGTAAGTTTTAAGGACTTTGATTTACCAATTATATAAGTTAACAAATCAATGTTTTATGAGAATTTAATGAAACAATACTTTTCTTCAGGGCGAAGCGACTCGCTTTATTCGAATGTATTTTTCCTTCTGGTCTTTCTCTGCATGCAATGAATTTTTGATACTTGTTATTCAGTAGTAAAAATCTGGAAGACAACCGTTTTGGAATCATCCCGCTATACTCTTCACGAGCTTGAGATTATTGTTTTTGTTGTGTGTGAAGAGTTGGGCTTAAAATCAGATTTGCACACGGCACCACGAATATTACTGTTCTCATATTTGTTTGCTCTTTATGATCAAAAGCAGCAGTCAGGTGTGGGCAACTTGTAGCACTTAGTGCTCAATAACTGTGCTCTGTTAACTACCCTCCTTCTTAAGATCGTAACGTCCTCGTTCGATAAGGATAGTGCTTCACACTACTTTTAACGTTGTTGTTTCAGAACATACTTTGTATTTGCGAAGTCACTCAGTTTTGAAGTTGAAGAAAAAATGAATTACAGCTCCAATGGCTTACATACTAATATTTTACAGATATTCAGTTTAAAGAAAAGGTAACAATTCAAAATCTCAAAGTACACTCTATGTTTAATACAATTTTTATTTTAGAGAGTTTTAACATTTATTTCCTCTTATTTCCTTGGAAACTTCTGAAATACACGAAAATTGAAAAAGTTTAGCGGAGATTGCTTTTGTGGATTTTCTTACCGTCGATTAAAACCGTAGTGCCAAGGTCTTGCTCTACAATTCTTTCATCAAAAACGCTGTTAAACTTGTTCCCTAATCTTTTGTTTCTTTTAAGAAAAACCTTTTCTCCTATTTCATATATTTTTAATGATCTCCCTATATTAATTCTACTTAAAGTTTTTTCTTGAGCTTCGAACAATTTATTTCTGACAATATTCAGCATTTCACAGGGATAATTATGAAGTACTTCAATTGGTTTCGCGTTTGTAACAGAGTGAACGCTACAGTTATACTTGTGAGTTGCTAATAACACTAAATCTATTGTTTCGGATATGTGCTGTTGTTCTTTAATGCATCGCGCTATCTCCAACAAGGTGGAGTGGAACCTTTCGATCTGTCCGTTACTTTCACTGTGGAGCGTGGGTATAAAAAATTGTTCTATTGAAAAATTGTCCCTGAGTAGGGTTTTAATTAAATTAGAGTGAAAAGCCTTTTCGTTATCAGATACTATAGTTTTGGTGTTATTGAATTTTAATAATATTTCCAAAAGAGCGTCTTTTATATCGAGTGTGGATCTTGATTGGATAGGCTTTACAATGGCAAATTTAGAAAATTTATCCATGCATATCAAGAAATGTTGCTTACCAGCTATAAGGATATCGATATGAAGAATTTCCTCTGGAAGATTTGGGATGGGTGTTTTTCCAATCTCAGGACAAGGTAGTTTACGTTGATACTTGTTTTCCATACATATCTTATATTACAATTTGCAATTATGGTTTTCAACGACTTCCTTATCTTTGGAAAATAATATTCATTCGAAATTTGTTGGAAATTTTCTTGCAAACAGCGATGGGCGCGATTATGTTCTGTTATTACTGTTTCAAGCTGATCATTATCGTTGGTCAGATCGATAACAAACTTTTCGGTGTGGATAAATTTAACTCCTGGAAATTCCGACATTAAAACGTTTTGAATTTCTGCTAAAGTGGTAAGGTCACAATGAATTCTATTAGTAACACTGGGATTAATGACAGACTTTAAACAGTGCATTAAATTTTGGATGTTATCAAAAAGGATAGCATGTCGAACAAGTTTCTGGTAAAGAGTTTTTGTGCTTTACTGAAAGATCCAGATTTGGATAGTATTAACTGGTTTTTAAATTGATTAATGGGATTTTTTATAGTTTTGATAACGTTACTTGAAGATTCTTCACTGTGCATGGTATCTCCTGCCTCTGAACTATTCAAATTATGGACAAACTGCCTTGATAGTGCGTCGGCTACTTTATTATCCTTTCCGGGCTTGTAGTGAAATTTCGGCGAAAACTCTTCAATAAAAGCACGCCATCTTTTCATCTTAGTATTTGGGTTTTTCTCGGAAATGGCAAATATAAGCGGTTGGTGGTCGGTGAAAATATTGATATCTTGGATTCCGTAAAGATAATGCCGGAGTTTTTTCAATGCCCACACTATTGCAAGAAGCTCGCGTTCGTTTGTGGCGTAGTTTTGCTCGGTAACGGAAAGCTTTCTAGAAATCATTGTGATTGGACGCCCATTTTGCGACAATACTGCCCCTAAAGCACTTAAAGATGCATCTGCCGTAAGTTCGAAGGGTCGGTTATAGTCGGGATATTGGAGGAGAACATCTTCGGAAGCTAATATGCGCCTTATTTTTTCGAAAGCACGCGTTGCCTCAGAGTCGAAATTAATTTTTACGCTTTTTGACTTTTGGGCTCCTACCTGCACATTTTCGCCTCGAAGATACTTAGTTAAAGGCTTCACAATGGCGGCATAATCTCTCACAAATCTTCGGTAATATCCCGAGAGATCAAGGAATGAGCGGAGCGCTCGGAGTGTTGTTGGAGTCTCATAATTAAGAATATCATTAATCTTATCTTGGCAGGTTTTAATACCTTTTCCTGAAACTAAAAATCCTAAAAATTCGACTTCAGTTCGGAAAAATTTTGATTTTCCGAGATTTGACAGAATGACAGATCGGTATGGGGTACCGATCAGGAATAGTTTTTTCGTTCAGTTTCCTGAAATCGATCACCATTCGAAGCTTGGGCTTCCCATCTATATCTAATCCTTTTTTGGTCACCACGTGAATTAGTGAGTTGTAGGGAGAATGTGACTCTCTAATAATACCATCTCTAAAAAGTGTTGTAATTTCATTGTTAACAAAGGGAGCAACCGAAATGGGGTAGGGATAATTTTTGGTGTAAATTGGATCTTTCGTATTAGTGTTAATTCTGCCTTTTACAGATGTATTATATGGCAGCGCTCTATTTGGATCAGCATATGCATTAATGTTGTTAGTAATTATTTGACGAAATTTAGGTTGAGCGTGGGCTGGGACTGAACCATCTTCAATTGTAATCAAATTTACTTGATTGCACGAGAGGTGTTGCAGTTTCACTCTACCGGTTTGATAAAATAAATATCCATTTTCGGTATCGATTTTTGCATTTATGTGTTTGAGATAATCATAGCCTATAATACCATCAAACGTGGTTAAATTTGGTAGCAAATAAAACGTTGACGTATTACCCAAAATATTAATTTGGCATTTGTTAATTATACTATTTACACCATTAATAGATTTCAAATAAAGGGCTTATCAAGCGGTTTAACTCCTTGGAGAAAAGAAAAGTTATATAATTTTTTGAAGTGCCGGTATCAATCAAAATGCGGAGCTCCTGACCGTTTTTGGCTTTTTTAGTAATAAAAGGCAGGAGCGACTTCAGTTTAAAAAATTTATTTCATCATCGTTATCTGCAGCATCATTGACTGACACGTGATTATAGTAGTCATAATCAAGGAAATCTTCGTAGCTGTGCTCACCTTTACAATCATTATCTAAATAATAACCTTCGTTTTCTACCGCATTCGAAGTTTCATTGTTGCTATTTTTCTCTGGCATGAAATTAACTTTCTGTGCTTTTCTAAAGGGTAGTTGGTGCGAACTCAATTGATCTAGCGAGCGTTTAAATGTCACCGGCTGATTAGAATTCAATTGCTGCGGTCCAGCGAAGTTTGGAGCAGTTGTGTTCTGCCTGCAGAAGGATGTACTATGGTCAATATCCATGGGAACTGGTCTATTCTGATAAGAACGCATATATTGCTGATTACCGCGCTTCAATTGTTGCAAATGGGGAATTTGAAGTCTTGGTTTGTGTGGAATTATGGATTTACCAGCAGCGAACGCTCGTGCTCAGCGAACGCTGAGCTCGTTTTCCAAAACATACAGCGGTCTTTTGTCAGAGTACTTTTGGTCAAGTCTCGCTATAATTGCTTTGAAATTAAGCACGGTGTTAAACGATGAAAGGGTGGAGTTTGCCGAGTCCAAAATCTTATTTCGAAATATTCCCATAGCTATGTAATACTTTTCTGAACCTTCCGTGTAGTAATTCATGGCAAAATGCGCAGCGCTTCGCCAGGCTGGGTATTCACCTCTGAATTCTGGCAATGATTTAATTAAATCCAAACATGCAGTATCAGCTTCGATCATGGGGTTGATAGAGACAGGCAAATAAGGATTTACGATTGGAGGCTCTTACCGATTAAGGGCTATAGTCAGACGATTTAATTGTTCTTCGAGTCCCTGCTTAGTTCGCTCATTAGTCGAATTGACTATTTCTAAAACTTGTTCCCTAGTAACACTCATTTTATTTAGTTTTTTTTTCCTTTAATTTAATTATAAATTTAATTTTAATTTAATTATAAGTTTAATAAAGTTTCTATGTTAAAGTAATTGTGACAAAAAATATTTTTTGTACAATTAACCTGGCACACAGGGTTCCAAGAAGGAAATGCATTCTCGTTATATGAGTTGCGGTTTTTAAACTTATGGTTTAATAATATTTCTTGTGTGTTTGAACAAGGAATACTTGCAAAAAAAATAACAATTTTTATCAGTTTTTGAATTACTTTTATTCCTTTATAAGGAATTATAATTTGAAGTATTTATTTTACTCCCAACAAAATATCACTAAGACTTCATATAAAGGCTCGTTTCAAATTTAATTTTGTTATTTTGAGCAAATGCTTGCACTTTTGATTTTGAATAATTACTTACAATTATTTTGTTTGATTACTCTAATAAAGATTATTCGATATGGTTCGTCGATATGATGATCCTCATTCAAAGTCCTCTAGTTGGGCGCCAGTTAACAAATCAATGTTTTATGAGAATTTAATGAAACAATACTTTTCTTCAGGGCGAAGCGACTCGCTTTATTCGAATGTATTTTTCCTTCTGGTCTTTCTCTGCATGCAATGCATTTTTGATACTTGTTATTCAGTAGTAAAAATCTGGAAGACAACCGTTTTGGAATCATCCCGCTATACTCTTCACGAGCTTGAGATTATTGTTTTGTTGTGTGTGAAGAGTTGGGCTTAAAATCAGATTTGCACACGGCACCACGAATATTACTGCTCTCATATTTGTTTGCTCTTTATGATCAAAAGCAGCAGTCAGGTGTGGGCAACTTGTAGCACTTAGTGCTCAATAACTGTGCTCTGTTAACTTATACATGAACATAACATCGCTTCGGAAAAACTTCATTACATTTTTCGCGACGGTTTAGAAACGGGATACTGGTAAGGGGGGATGTATCGCAGTATATATTAGTAAACGCTTTTCATACGACTGCATAAAAACTAACACATTAACTTTTGAATCAACGCAACTAAAATTGTATGGTCATTGTATGGTCAATTGTACCACCAATAGCTAACACTAGCAATTTTAATGAAGAATTAATGTGAGCTCTCAGAAACATTGAACACAAGACCAGGGAACAATTAATGAAATCATAGGAAGAAGAGTGGCCGATTTAGACGATACTTTAATAAAAAACTTCAAAAATTATGACCTACCATCACTCACGAATAAATGCGCAAAAACATATAATGAGAAAATCGATAAAGTGATACACACGTGCAACATTAAAACATGCCAGCGTGTGTAAAATACAATGCAAAATTCCTTCTTTTTAGAACCTGCGAGTGAATTCGAAATAACTAATATTCTTAGGGCTCTAAAAGTAGAAAAAAGTGCGGGACATGACCAAATACGTCCTAAAGACCTGAAACATAACGCGACAATATTAGGGACGATCATAACACTACTAATTAACATGAGCCTTAACCAAGGCAAAATTCCAGCGGACCTAAAATTATCTGTGGTTCACCCTATTTTTAAACGTGGAGTAACAAACGAAAACGTAAAAACAAAATTAACAACTACAGACCAATTCATATTCTGCCGGTGATCGATAAAGTAATGGAAGAAATTATAGTGCGAAGACTACACGTTTTCATCGAAAAAAATAAAATCATTAACAAAAATCAATACGGTTATCAAAAAAACAAAAACATCAACCAGCTTCTTGGTAACTTCGCAGTCATACTGGACGAAAATTTAAGTAAAAACTATCACAGTTTGGTACTATTCGTTGATTTTAGTAAAGCTTTCTATACATTATCGCATGATCGCATGATAAGGGGGGTACGGCGAGGGGAAGCGATAACATAGCTTCTCCCCTTGCAAGCGTCATCCTTACCTTCCCGTGGGTCCCCCTGTTTCCTACAGACGAGGCTCTGGCGACCGACAAGGGAGCGGTATATTTCCCTTACCTTCCGCCTCCGACTCTTCTATTTTCCGCCTTTCCTCTTCTTACTCTCTACTTTCTCCTATCTTCTTTCTCGGTTGGATCAAGGTGCGACCCGTGCCGATGATCTACTAGGCTGAGGACCCAGGCTTTAAAAATAGCTCAGTCGCAAACGGAGCGTATCGGATACCTGGCGACCTCCGATACTATCTAGCCCTACCTGTGCACACGGAGCTCTGTGCAGGCGGTTCCCTTGTCCGACACTCGTGGGAACAACATTGACAACCTGAACAACAAAAACAAAAACGATGATAGAGAGATGGGACGGACGGCTACGGACGGTGACGGCTCTACCGCCACAACCCACACCGACAGTCGTGAGCGAGATGGCGTCACATCCAGTGACAAGCATCGAGCTCCCCCTGCTGCAATTGGAACATCCGATGAAGACGATTGCAGCACTCGGCTTGTGGATCTAGTTCTAAGCGAGGCTGACGGGAGCGAGTCCCTGACTCTCTCACAGGTCAGCCATGCTACGATGATCGATCTTGAAGCCGAGGCTGCTCTGTTGGAGGATGCCCCCCTCAGCAGCACTCGACAGACTGGAGTCCGGTCCAAGGAGGAAAAAGCCCGAAGCGCCTACAAGCGCACGAAGAGCTTCCTTCGTAAGTTGGCCGGACAGGACTCCTCCACGTTGACCGAGAGGTCAACGCCACATGAAGAAGGGCAGCGAGAAGAATGTGGCAAAGTTCGAAAGAACTGCTGCCGCCTCCGCCGGAAAGGAGGAGGGGATAAGCACTTTCCAAGCCCTCCCCGCAGGTAACCGCTGAGCCAAATCTGGGCGCTAAGAGGGCCCTAGACGAGAAGCCATCAACCTCCCGTAGGTCACAGGTAACTCGCCAGGACCAGGCTAAGAGAAGAGCTGCGGCTCCCAAAACCGGACTAAATCCAACTCTCCCGGTCAGTAGGGTGGAGAAAAGGAACAGGTCGGCGGAGGAGAGCCCGAAGAATGGCCCTAAAAAGGCGAAGAGATCGGCCAGCTTCAAGGCAGAAGCAAGCCTACAAATAGCCATAGTCGACAGATCCGACCCAGAAGGAAAGATCGACGAACTGGCTACACGTGGAAGCTAAGCTGCTGTCCGAAATGTTGAAATCCGAACGGAAGGAGGAGGAGGTAGAATTTGAGGGGGCTGGATGGCAAAGAGGAGTCAAGGTCATCAGTTGCGGCAACAAGAAGGCTCTGGACTTCTTGTCGTCAGCGATTTCAAACCTCGGCGAACCCTGGTCGAAGGCCAAGCTCGAGATCCTGCCGCACTCCTCCCTTCCCTTAAGGCCAGCGGTTGTGGTGTGGATCCCGCCTCCGTCCCGGAATCGAGAGCCACCGTGCTCGGCCTAATCGGGAAGCAGAATCCGTCCTTAGGGGCGCAGGACTGGGAGATTCTCTCGTCCAATGTCCCTAAGAATAGAGGAAGGAACTACTGGTTTGTGGTAAACTAGCAATCCCTGGAGGCCATTCGGGGGCAGAAGGGAACCATCCGTTTCGGCTTCGGATCTGTCAAGGTCCGCGTGCCGAGCGATGGAGACGGCGGAGGGGGAGGGAGACTACAGCCAAATGAAGGTGGTGCAGGTAAACATCCACCACTGTAATGCGGCATCCGTCGACCTCCTCCCTACCCTGACGAAGGATGACATCGAACTGGCTTTGGTCCAAGAACCCTGGTTGAGTGGAGTGCATTAATGCTTTTCTTCTTCCTTCCTACAGCTCCCCTGATCTATCACACTATCACACTATCGTGTGTGAGCCGAGTCAGGAACGTTCACTCCTACTCGCGTCAGCTTACTTCCCATACGATGCAGAGGACCCACCACCGCACCAAGTCCGCGCGTTAGCAGGATTTGCCAACCGGAGCAAATCAAGGCCAGTGATAGGATACGATGCCAACGGGCACCACCGGCAATGGGAAAGCAGCGACATCAATAAGAGGGGTGAGTCGATTTTTGATTTTATTCTCGATTACAACCTTAGCATTAAAACTAGATCCGAGTCATAGATCTGACCCTCAGTAGTGCTAGGGACATACAGATTGTAGATTGGAGAGTGTCCGCCGAGTATTCCTTCTCGGATCACTCCAGGATTCTCTTCAATATTAGAGTCTCACTACCACCGTTAGCACCATTTAGAAACCCCAAGAAAACGGACTGGGAGAGATTCTCTCAACTAGCCGCGAAAACTAGGCTAAACTGTCTGTTCACAAGGCGAGGCTTATTGGGAAGAACACCGAAAACCATGTTCGCTTCCTGTCTGGGGCACTCCGCAGTGCCTTCACCAGCTCCTGTCCAATAAGCCGTCCACGCAAGAGCAGAAAGCCAGGATGGTGAACCCCAGAGCTGGCAGCGCTAAGGAGAGCTACCAGAAAGCTCTTCAACAGGGCCAAAAGCTCCGGCAATGATACAGACTGGGCTCTGTACAGGACGGGGCTCAGGCTTTACAAGAGTAGAATTAGAGTAGTAAAGAGGGACTCGTGGAGGGAATATTGTGGCTGTTTGTGAAGCAAACGAGGCAGCACGACTACGAAGAATACTTGCCCGTGAACAGCCGACACGGGGCCTTATCCTAAGGTCTGATGGCTCCTGGACGCAAAGCAGCCGGGAGACTCTGGAAGTGCTTCATAGGGTAGTGTCCACGATAGAGAAATCTCTTGGAAACAGAGAATATACTCTGGGTGCCTTCCTGGACATCGAAGGGGCATTTAATAATGTCAAACCGGAGGCAATTAGCGAGGCCCTGACGCACTTTGACATTCCAGAGGCCATAGGGGACTGGATTGATGAAATGCTGAAAGGCAGGATCATAAGCCCATCCATGGGGACGACCAAGCTGCGTAAGAACGTCACGCGCGGGACGAGGGGGGAGGGGGGAGAGAACCCCCCTCCTATGGCTCATGGTGGTCGACGGAATTCTGAGAGACTTCCAGGGTTCTGGGGTTAGGGCAACAGTGTACGCTGATGACGTCTATCCTTATATCGGGTAAATTCCTACCCACAATCAGCGAGCTCATGTCTCACGCACTAAAGCAAACTTCGAGTTGGGCAGACAGGAATGGTCTCGGCACGAACACAGCAAAGACCGAACTTGTCCTCTTCACTAGGAAATAAAAGATCCCGGACTTTAGGAGGCCCCGCGTGAACGGCCAATGCCTACCATATGCCTAATGCATAATCCTGGATAGTAAACTATCTTGGAAACTTAACGTGGCTGAGAGAGCGAAAAAAGGACCAAACGCCTTCTACGCCTGCAAAAAGGCCATCGGAGGGAGATGGGGCCTCCATCACCGTACATCGTTCACTGTATGTACACAGCAATTGTACGCCCGGTTCTCTCCTACGGGGGCCTGGTAGTGGGAGGCGATTCAGCGCGACAGCAACCTGAAAACCCTAACAGTGGTGCAAAGATGTGCTGGAGCTGTGAAAAGTACGCCGCAAGCAGGACTGGACACTCTGCTGCATCTCCTGCCTTTCGACCTATTCATGTTGGGCACTGCTGGCAAAAGCCTGCTTAGGCTCAGAGAGCTCAACCTCGGTAACGAGGCCCAGCTCGGACACGCCAGCGTGCTTCACAGGCTTAGGCTGCTAAACTCTGGTCACGGATTGAACCTGTCTGCTCCAACGAACTACATACTCCCGAAACTAGAGTTTGAGGGCAGACCATCGGTGCTCCTACCTAGCAGGGAGGACTGGTTGTCAGGGGAACTAATCCCCCAAGGAGGCATCGTTATCTTCACGGACGGATCAAAGACCGAGGAAGGTACGGGAGCTGGTTTTTGCTACAGCACGCTGCAAGTTGAGCGACATTTCAGACTGCCTGACTACTGTAGCGTTTTTCAAGCGGAGGTGTTTGCGATCGAGCCGGCGGCCGAGTTTGTCCTGGAGGAACGGATATCGAACACCGATATACACTTCTTCGTGGACAGTTAGACCGCCCTGCTTTCGCTTGACTCCGTGGTGGTAAAATCAGAGGTTGTATCGAATTGCAAAGGGAAGCTCAGGGAACTCAAGGCAACCCACAACTTCAAACTCTGTTGGGTCCCAGGTCACTCTAATATAGGGGGCAACGAACAAGCGGATCGTCTGGCAAGGGTGGATTCATCAACTAGTTCCACAAAAGCTGATACCTCCGTTGGTATACCGATTTCGTCCCAGGCTAAAGAAATTGAAGTTCTGGCAACGCATGCAGCCAATCTTACCTGGGAAAGCCGGGCAGATTGTGCTACGACCCGGTCTCTATGGCCAAGAATTAACCTGAGAAACTCTAGGACACTCCTCTCCTTGCCGAGGGAGCAGCTGAGAGTCGCGGAGTGATCACTGCCCAATAGGCCAAATGGTCCCCAGATGGAGGCCTGGAGCTACAGTTGATCACTGCAGGTGCTGTAATGACATAGACGAAGAAGACTCTATAAGCCATTTGCTCTGCCAGTGCCTCGCCTTATCACGAAACCGCCTCCGGATGATGGGGATTGCTTTCCTGGATGATCCGTCGGAGCTGGCAGAGCGACCGGTTTCTGGCCTTCTGGGTTTCAGTAGGAGCGCCGGTTTGGCCTTCCCGCGGCCTCTAACCGACCTAGACAGGGAGGCTCTGGCTGCGGGGGCGGGAGATCCGGCTCGCAGACAAGGCGTTCCCACCTAATCTAATTTAATTATATTTATATATATGGGCAACCACATTGGGCCGTATAGGCCTAGGTGTTGGTAATCCGCCCCCGGGGGATTACAAGCCCTGCTTGCTTACCTATCTACCTACTGATAACGGCACTGCAAAATGCTGGTGTTCGAAGCAAGTATATCGACTGGTTAAAAAATTATCTACTAGGCAGAACCTTTCGGGTTAAAATAAACGGAGAGATAAGTGATGAAGTCCAAATAAAATACGGCGTTCCACAGGGCTCCAAGTTGGACCGCTATTATATATAATATATGCGAATGGAATGCTGCGAGCTCTCAGGAACAGTAAGGCTTTCGCTTATGCACACGATATAGTCGACAGCAATAGTCGTTTCACACAAAAATGCTGTAGAAGCCACAGAAAAAATGCAAGCACAGCTGGACGTAATCAACAAATGGGCACATGACAACGGTTTGTAATGCATCAAAAACAAAGGTAATGCACATTAAACCACCACATATTATGCATACAAACATACAGCTGAAGTTTCATTCCCTTGATTGCACACACTTCAACAGAAATAGTCGAGTCAATGATAATTGCAGCACTGTAATTGAATCTGTAAATAAATACAAGTACCCTGGAGTTATGGTGGATCACAACTTAAAATGGCATGATCATTTACAGGATCTGGTCAAAAAATTACGTAGCGTAGCATACGTAGCATAGCATTTTAGCATGTATGCTACTTTCGATGTGCTTAGATAAGCATAACACGCACTTTGTGAGTACTATGCTCGACACGGTGTAACAGCGTGGGGAAATTCAGTGACCTGCAAGCAGCTTCAAAACAGCCAAAACAATATCCCAAAGATACAAGAAAGGTCAATATAGCATTTAATCCCGCTACAATATGCAAACAATTAAAAGTGCTAAGTGTTAGAAACATAAATAAAATGAGCATATTAAACGAATTCTATAGCGAAAAGGAATACCGCAAAGCAATAGATCACCAGCACTCAACGCGAAGGAAAATGAAAAGCAAATTTAGAATCCGAAAATATAACAATAATTACGGTCAAGCAACGCTAAAAGTTACCGTTCCCACACTTTACCGTTCCTACACTTTACTCACACTTTATCCACAGATTTACTGAATATTGTAGATGTTCACGCCGGGAAAAAATCAATTAAAAATTTTCTAATGGCTTAAAATTTAAGTTATACATTATATTAATATTTATGCATTGTAAAACACGTAACGATAAATCAGTTATATAGTTTTAAGTAAATTTTTCTCGCAGACAAGCCATTGGCTTCGTGAGATACTACGTATTTGTATAAATTTATTAAATGTATAAATTAGTTATGTGTAAATGAAAACACGCTGAACCCAATAAATTCAAATTCAAATTACAAACAAAAAAAAAAATGCACAATGTATGCATAAGTATAATATTTTTGCTATTGTATTATATATAATACGAAAGTACTTAACATACCAAACATTGAAACTATTGATACTTTTGGGTGTTTTCGATCCACACGGAATTTTGATGAGATATTTGCGTTAACATTTGGATACCATAAGCCAGGAGCCTTAATTAGTGTTCGCAAACGTGATCCTTTAACACGTAATTCTGCTTCCAATGCCGATGGTGAGCCCCATTCAGCCAGCGATCTGAACCCATCCGTAGCAACATGATTTTCCCCCCAAAAAGAAAAATCGGGCTCATGTGAAGCACCAATAATGTCTGAGAAATGCGTAAGCCAAATAGCAAACGGAAAATCTTTTGGATGCGTTTCATTAGACCAAATACCCTCGAAAATAAACTGAAAAATTAAATTTTTATTGAAAGAAGATATAAAAAAATTGTTATAACTTACGTTGTATTTAGCTTCGTCACAGGCACAACAATCCTTACGTGTACTTTCTACATTCGGTTTCTTTTCGCATATTACATGTGTTAATTGACCATCGTCTGAGAACCAAGCTCGAGAGCTTTCATAAACCATTGCAGATAAAGAAACACAACCTGAACCAGATTCGGGAGCAATCCACATAATTTGAATTTCAGTTTTTAAAAGATCATTAGCTTCTGATACTGTATTAACGCAATGTTCATTGAATGTGGTCAAAGCGTCACTAAATAACTGAAAATATCCGGCACGTTTCGGGCTAGCTGGCTGACGTCCCAATTCACTGAAAGCTTCGGCGGTGATGGTAAAATGAGTAAAATGTTGAATTTTTGAGTGAGTACGAGATCCATGTAATAGTACTATAAAATAAAAAATACTGTAAATCCACAATTGAAGTAAAACTATATAAGCGATTTTATTGTGCAATGGAGCCCACAGAATGAATTATTATTAAGGGGATTCATAATAAGGCGATAAAGTCTCGTAAATAACGTAAACTATGCAAAATTATATTCACGTAAATGAAATGTCAAATTTTGTATGAAAATTTTTTTACAATATCCATTAGACTTTATTTTATGCTCGCGCTAATTTTGTGAAATGATTTATGTAACTAATTTTGTAAAATTGTTGTGGTAAGAAAAAAAATTTTTCGTTAAATTTATTGGTTAAGTTTTGGCATCTTTATTATTTTAATGTCAAAACACCTTTCACGAAAACTATTCGATGTACGTTTATGATATGAGCAAGTAAATTTATGCAAGCCAGTTACTCAAAGTGTAAATTTATTCCATTTTATGAATCCCCTTAATATTAATGTACTGAAATTGTTATAAAGGCTGATTCGCATTTGATTAAAAAGAAAACTGCGACAAAAAACTTCAAAACTACTAAACACTCAAATTTAAAATTTAAAATTTAGAAAAAATTTGAATAAATGAAAACACAACTATACAATACTTTAATATAAATAAAAAACCCATTAATACCAAAAAAACAAATAGGAGGGATCTAGGAATCCTAGGATCTAGGAAATCTAGGATCTAGGAAATAATAGGATCTAGGAACTTGAGACTTAGAATGAATGCTTTTTGTTTCGAAAACAGACTTTTGAATAGTTTAAAGAATTCGAAAGTTTTAATTCAGAATTTCCGTCCTTTAGTTGACAAGCAAAAATTCCGAGAGCTTTCAGAACATTTTTAGTTTTCTTAAGAAATTAAGGGTTAAGTTTATCAAAGAGTTTGTCAAACGGTATTCAAAATCTATTAAGAAAAATTGAAAAGGTAATTGTAATATACGAGGGCAGTCCGGTAAGTACTTAGCCTCATCACCCGATGGTTCGCACGATCGCAAGCGAAATTTACTACCGTGTAGTACATTATTGTACTACTACTGTCAAAAATTCAGCCGAATCGGACTTGTGTTTTAGAAAAATGGAAAAAGAGCAATATCGGTCGGTGATTCGATTCTTGTTTTTGGAAGGGGAAATCGCGTAGCGAAACCAAAGAGTGCTTGGGTGCTTGTATGGTGACTCTTCTCCTTCGGTGGCGACCGTCAAAAACAGATCGATATTGCTCTTTTTCCATTTTTCTAAAATACGCGGACACACCCGCTTCCACACGCGGTCAAAACAAAATTACAAGTCCCATTCGGCTGAAATTGACAGTAGCTGTCTACAACTGAAACGCAACGAAATGAAACGCAAACAAAGATAACAAACGGGTCGTGTTTTAATTATGCTTCCCAGAATTTTGTCTATTATTGTCAAAGTTATTTTTTAAATTTCTTTAGAACTGCTTAATAGTGTTTCTATCGGTTTTTCTATAATTTTTCTAAATTCTGTGATTCTTTTCGGTCAAATCCTTAATTTGTTTTAGTTTAATTCTTTATTTGCATAATAAAACAATTTGCATATAAAACAATTGTTCCTGAAAAATTATTTATAAAAACAACTACTCTAAAAAGGAAAAATGAAATTATTCTTTTGGAAAAAGTGCTCCGGGTTTTTTGTCTATTCATTCATTCATTCATTGTTCTATGAGAAAATTTAAATTTAATATAATCCGATCAATAATAAGAAACATTTTCAAGAAAAACCTTTTGTACTTATTCTGGAATATATTTCAAAAATATATTTGGTCCTTCGAGCAAAAGAGAAAATGCCAAAAACAGCGAATAAAAGAAGATCGGCAAAAGTGTCGAAGAGGAATCCATTAGGTACACAGAGGACTGATGGAACTGCAGTTGTTGCTAGAAACACGAGGGTTGAAACGACAGCTCCAGTTAATACGGCCTTTGAAGACATTGCTACAGCTACCTCATTGGAGTCACAAAAATTAAACACGTAGTGCAGTCAATCTCTTAGAGACCCAGATCCGTCGTCAATGCCTTTGTTGAAGCTGAAGGCGCTGCTTTAGAAACTAGCAAGGTTCGTTTAGAAATTGTAATGTCGGCATGGAAAAATTTCGAAGCCAAACTTAGTTCACCGCAAGGGCAAGCTCTGTGTGAGTATCACAGTTCGATTTATAAGCGCGTCGAGCATGAATATGTAAAGATCGGGGCTACTTTACGTCACAAATTGGCCATGTTAGGGGAACCTGTCGTATCGGCTGTAGGCAACCAATTGCAGGATGGTAGCTCCATACGGCGTCAATATGCTAATCTGTCATTGGAAGATAGGCTTCCAATTTTTAGAGGCGACCATCATAAATGGATAATGTTACGGGACATATTCAAGCAGAGGTCATCTGTAATCCGTTTTTAACAAACTTACAAAAACTTCGTCGTTTGCGAGGGTGCGTGAAGGATGGCGCAGCTAAGGTTCTGGGGTTCTGGCTTCAACGGGATGACAATTTTTCGGTAGCCTGGAAGACATTATGCTCAGCGTTCGATAATGAATATCGTTGTCAGGCAGCTCATTGTTCAGCCATATTTGACTTACCAATATGGACAAAGCCAATCCACGCTTTTATCAGAGATATATTCGATACCACTTGAAACAGTATGCCTCTGCTAGAACAACGACTGTTGCGACCAGCAACGGAACCTTTTCGTACTTAAATTTCTGGAGTCCAGATTAGATGGTATATCTCGTGGACAATGGGAAATGGCACATCCCATGTTGGAATATATGTATATTGTATTAACTTAGTACTCTACAACATTTCACTAGCAAACTTGTTCATTCAAACAATCTCTTTACCAGAGAATAATTATTCCCGTTGTGAAAATTTTTTCTTTCTATCTAATAAAAAACTCATTTGAAACGTATCTACATTTTTCCTTTCCTTTGCTCAACAATTGTAATAGCAATAGGTTATAGGCCCAGGACCCATTTAAGTAAATAGAAATGAGTACACCATCGTTATATCAAATAGAAAAACTCGACGAGTCCAACTATCAATCATGGAGCGTACACATGCGCAGCATCCTAATTTGTTCAGAGCAATAATTTGTTCAGAGAGTAACCCTTTATAAGCAGTTACTATATTTGAAAATGTCGGAAAGCGATACCATACTGAAACACCTGAATTTATTTATGGACATCGTCGAATGGCTACTTGAAATAAATATTGAAATACCAGAGGAGCAGTTAGTAATCATATTACTTTCCAGTCTTACAGCTTCTTTTGATAATTTCGTGATCGCAATGGAAACTCGAGACCAGTTGCCAAGTTTATTCACTTTGAAACTAAAACTCACAGAGGAAGGAGACCGTCGATATAAGTGCAAGGAACAGGACGGAAATGTGAACAGCACACAGCAGCAAGCTTTCGTCGCAAGAGAACAAAACACAAGACATCAGAAAAGTGGAAACACAAATAGAAAATACAAAAATGATGGAAAATGCTTCAATTGTGGAAAAAGAGGACATTTCGCAGCGAAATGCAGATCAGAGAAGAAGGACAGTAATAAATCTTTTACTCTTCTTGCAGCTACGGAGTCTCAAGGACTTTCTAGAAATGTATGGTGCTTTGACAGTGGAGCAACTACACATATGTGTTGCGAAAGAAACATGTTTAGTAAATTTGACAACTACAGTGAAAAGATTGATCTGGCAGGTAACCAATATATTCAAGCCCACGGTAAAGGTAATGTAACGCTTACCACAAAATTGAATACAATAACCTTAAAACAAGTTTTATTCGTCCCTGAATTATAAGCAAACTTCTTGTCTGTTTCGAAAGCTGTTCAGAATGGTTTGAAGGTAAACTTTTGCGAACAATTTGCACAAATCAAAGATCGGAATGGAAGTCTAGTACTGAAAGCTAGAAGAACTAACGACTTGTTCATTTTGGAAAACGAAACCATACCAAACAAATGTTTTTCTGTGAACAATGACGAATCCATGAAGTGGCACATACGCTATGGACATTTAAATTTTCAAAGCCTTAATGACTTATCTAAGGACGATATGGTAAGTGGTCTGAAAATTAAGAGCGTTGCAAATAATTTACAATGTCAAACTTGTATGACATTAAAGCTATGCACGAAATCATTCCCGAAAAGTTCTGATAGTCGCGCTAAAGAAATGTTAGACCTAATTCATACAGATGTGTGCGGACCTATTAATCAAAGGTCAGTTGGTGGATCCTTATATTTCGTGACATTTATTGACGATATGTCAAGAAGGATTTTTGTGTATTTCATAAAAAGTATGAATCAGGCCTTAGAGAAATTTAGAGAGTTCAAATCAATGGTTGAATGTCAGACAGGTAGAAGAATCAAGGCGATTCGTAGCGACAATGGTAAAGAGTATCTAAACAAGTCCTTCGATAATTTCTTGAGTGAACATGAACAAGTGCGAAGAATGTCATCAACATTTTCCAAGACTAGATAACATGCGTGGACACAAAAAATTATTCCACAAAATATCCAGTGCAACTTCATCATCATCATCAGCAACGCCATCAACATCTGTAGCAGCACCATCATCATCGTCATCAGTAGCAAAACGAATATCATCATCATCAACAGCAACACCATCATTATCAAGGTCAGCTATAGTACCAGGACCATCATCACTAGCCGAAGCTACTAATGGGAACGTTCGTTGCACCAATTGCAATGTTGTTTCTGGAATACACTGGAATCATCATGTTAGAACCATCAAACATAAAAAGAATTGTTGGATGACAATAGTCGGTGCTCTGAAATGCATAACATCATCTTTCCGGAATAGAATTCAAACCCATATATTCTAAAATGAGGATGAGGGTCTTGTCATTCCGGAAAAGTTTAAGATGGAATTGTATGCTGAATATTTCAAAGTGGTGGATGATGATGAAATGGTGGTTGAGGTCAAATCGTTTCAAACCAAGATGATTTTGTTGCAAAAATATGAAGATATAAGCGACATTTATGATGACATGTGCCAACAGATCAGTTCCAAAATGGATGAGTTCCAGGAAAGGGACAGTGGATGGTCCCTACTTAGAATATGTCACCTGGAGGTGAACATCAACAAATATAGACCATTGAAGGGATCCTCATACATCCCGCTCCCAGAATACCTGCAGAAGAAGCACGCCTGCGTTAATATACAAAATAACGATCCGTACTGCTTCAAATGGGCAATAATATCAGACCTTGCTGACGCGCAAAAAATTCCCCAAAGACCACAAAATTATGAGATCAACAACATCGAAGCAGAGGAAATTGTACTACGCAATGAAGTTGTAATAAACTTTGTGGGATTGACGTTCCACATGTCAATAACAAACATTGACCAATTTGAGAAGCAGAATCCAACGATGAGTGTCAACGTCTTCGAATTCGATGCAGCTTCGAAAAACACCAAGGGACCCTATCACTACACACAACATGAAAAGGAGCCACATATAAACCTGTTGCTGCTGCAGGAAGGAGAGCGGTTCCATTATGTGTGGATTAAAAATATTTCAAGGTAATTATGTATAGTTATATCACAATTTAAATGTTTGTTTTTATATTAAACTTTTATATTAAGTATAAATTTTTCCAACTAATTTTATTTTTTTCTTTTGTTACAGATTGATAAAACATCAAAGTACGAGCCATTGCAGAAAAATATTTTTATGCAACAGCTGCCTACAGTACTCTCACAATGAGAGTACTCTACAACAACACAAACTGGCGTGGGAGGACTGTTGCAGAGTTGCCGGCAATAGATAAGGCGGTAATTAATTTTGTATGTACCATTTGTCGTCTATGCAGACTTCGAATGTGTACTAAGTAGCGTAGATTTAGATATAGTGAGTAATACTAGAAATATAAATAAGCATATTCCGATGGCTTTTAGTTATTATATTAGTTGTAATTATAATAGTAGGTTAAATTAATTTAAAATTTATTCAGGGGAAGATGCCCCCAAAAAATTCATAGAATATTTAGTTAGTGACGTAAGAGATATTTATAATAATTATTTAAGTGTAGTTGGACAAATGAATTTTTTGTCTGATGAAGAGGTAAAACTCCAAAAAGCTCCAATTCTTGTCATATTTGCGAACAAGAATTGGGGGCTGATAGAGTGGCAGATCATTACCATTTAAAAAAAAAACAAATAGGAGGGATCTAGGAATCCTAGGATCTAGGAAATCTAGGATCTAGGAAATAATAGGATCTAGGAACTTGAGACTTAGAATGAATGCTTTTTGTTTCGAAAACAGACTTTTGAATAGTTTAAAGAATTCGAAAGTTTTAATTCAGAATTTCCGTCCTTTAGTTGACAAGCAAAAATTCCGAGAGCTTTCAGAACATTTTTAGTTTTCTTAAGAAATTAAGGGTTAAGTTTATCAAAGAGTTTGTCAAACGGTATTCAAAATCTATTAAGAAAAATTGAAAAGGTAATTGTAATATACGAGGGCAGTCCGGTAAGTACTTAGCCTCATCACCCGATGGTTCGCACGATCGCAAGCGAAATTTACTACCGTGTAGTACATTATTGTACTACTACTGTCAAAAATTCAGCCGAATCGGACTTGTGTTTTAGAAAAATGGAAAAAGAGCAATATCGGTCGGTGATTCGATTCTTGTTTTTGGAAGGGGAAATCGCGTAGCGAAACCAAAGAGTGCTTGGGTGCTTGTATGGTGACTCTTCTCCTTCGGTGGCGACCGTCAAAAACAGATCGATATTGCTCTTTTTCCATTTTTCTAAAATACGCGGACACACCCGCTTCCACACGCGGTCAAAACAAAATTACAAGTCCCATTCGGCTGAAATTGACAGTAGCTGTCTACAACTGAAACGCAACGAAATGAAACGCAAACAAAGATAACAAACGGGTCGTGTTTTAATTATGCTTCCCAGAATTTTGTCTATTATTGTCAAAGTTATTTTTTAAATTTCTTTAGAACTGCTTAATAGTGTTTCTATCGGTTTTTCTATAATTTTTCTAAATTCTGTGATTCTTTTCGGTCAAATCCTTAATTTGTTTTAGTTTAATTCTTTATTTGCATAATAAAACAATTTGCATATAAAACAATTGTTCCTGAAAAATTATTTATAAAAACAACTACTCTAAAAAGGAAAAATGAAATTATTCTTTTGGAAAAAGTGCTCCGGGTTTTTTGTCTATTCATTCATTCATTCATTGTTCTATGAGAAAATTTAAATTTAATATAATCCGATCAATAATAAGAAACATTTTCAAGAAAAACCTTTTGTACTTATTCTGGAATATATTTCAAAAATATATTTGGTCCTTCGAGCAAAAGAGAAAATGCCAAAAACAGCGAATAAAAGAAGATCGGCAAAAGTGTCGAAGAGGAATCCATTAGGTACACAGAGGACTGATGGAACTGCAGTTGTTGCTAGAAACACGAGGGTTGAAACGACAGCTCCAGTTAATACGGCCTTTGAAGACATTGCTACAGCTACCTCATTGGAGTCACAAAAATTAAACACGTAGTGCAGTCAATCTCTTAGAGACCCAGATCCGTCGTCAATGCCTTTGTTGAAGCTGAAGGCGCTGCTTTAGAAACTAGCAAGGTTCGTTTAGAAATTGTAATGTCGGCATGGAAAAATTTCGAAGCCAAACTTAGTTCACCGCAAGGGCAAGCTCTGTGTGAGTATCACAGTTCGATTTATAAGCGCGTCGAGCATGAATATGTAAAGATCGGGGCTACTTTACGTCACAAATTGGCCATGTTAGGGGAACCTGTCGTATCGGCTGTAGGCAACCAATTGCAGGATGGTAGCTCCATACGGCGTCAATATGCTAATCTGTCATTGGAAGATAGGCTTCCAATTTTTAGAGGCGACCATCATAAATGGATAATGTTACGGGACATATTCAAGCAGAGGTCATCTGTAATCCGTTTTTAACAAACTTACAAAAACTTCGTCGTTTGCGAGGGTGCGTGAAGGATGGCGCAGCTAAGGTTCTGGGGTTCTGGCTTCAACGGGATGACAATTTTTCGGTAGCCTGGAAGACATTATGCTCAGCGTTCGATAATGAATATCGTTGTCAGGCAGCTCATTGTTCAGCCATATTTGACTTACCAATATGGACAAAGCCAATCCACGCTTTTATCAGAGATATATTCGATACCACTTGAAACAGTATGCCTCTGCTAGAACAACGACTGTTGCGACCAGCAACGGAACCTTTTCGTACTTAAATTTCTGGAGTCCAGATTAGATGGTATATCTCGTGGACAATGGGAAATGGCACATCCCATGTTGGAATATATGTATATTGTATTAACTTAGTACTCTACAACATTTCACTAGCAAACTTGTTCATTCAAACAATCTCTTTACCAGAGAATAATTATTCCCGTTGTGAAAATTTTTTCTTTCTATCTAATAAAAAACTCATTTGAAACGTATCTACATTTTTCCTTTCCTTTGCTCAACAATTGTAATAGCAATAGGTTATAGGCCCAGGACCCATTTAAGTAAATAGAAATGAGTACACCATCGTTATATCAAATAGAAAAACTCGACGAGTCCAACTATCAATCATGGAGCGTACACATGCGCAGCATCCTAATTTGTTCAGAGCAATAATTTGTTCAGAGAGTAACCCTTTATAAGCAGTTACTATATTTGAAAATGTCGGAAAGCGATACCATACTGAAACACCTGAATTTATTTATGGACATCGTCGAATGGCTACTTGAAATAAATATTGAAATACCAGAGGAGCAGTTAGTAATCATATTACTTTCCAGTCTTACAGCTTCTTTTGATAATTTCGTGATCGCAATGGAAACTCGAGACCAGTTGCCAAGTTTATTCACTTTGAAACTAAAACTCACAGAGGAAGGAGACCGTCGATATAAGTGCAAGGAACAGGACGGAAATGTGAACAGCACACAGCAGCAAGCTTTCGTCGCAAGAGAACAAAACACAAGACATCAGAAAAGTGGAAACACAAATAGAAAATACAAAAATGATGGAAAATGCTTCAATTGTGGAAAAAGAGGACATTTCGCAGCGAAATGCAGATCAGAGAAGAAGGACAGTAATAAATCTTTTACTCTTCTTGCAGCTACGGAGTCTCAAGGACTTTCTAGAAATGTATGGTGCTTTGACAGTGGAGCAACTACACATATGTGTTGCGAAAGAAACATGTTTAGTAAATTTGACAACTACAGTGAAAAGATTGATCTGGCAGGTAACCAATATATTCAAGCCCACGGTAAAGGTAATGTAACGCTTACCACAAAATTGAATACAATAACCTTAAAACAAGTTTTATTCGTCCCTGAATTATAAGCAAACTTCTTGTCTGTTTCGAAAGCTGTTCAGAATGGTTTGAAGGTAAACTTTTGCGAACAATTTGCACAAATCAAAGATCGGAATGGAAGTCTAGTACTGAAAGCTAGAAGAACTAACGACTTGTTCATTTTGGAAAACGAAACCATACCAAACAAATGTTTTTCTGTGAACAATGACGAATCCATGAAGTGGCACATACGCTATGGACATTTAAATTTTCAAAGCCTTAATGACTTATCTAAGGACGATATGGTAAGTGGTCTGAAAATTAAGAGCGTTGCAAATAATTTACAATGTCAAACTTGTATGACATTAAAGCTATGCACGAAATCATTCCCGAAAAGTTCTGATAGTCGCGCTAAAGAAATGTTAGACCTAATTCATACAGATGTGTGCGGACCTATTAATCAAAGGTCAGTTGGTGGATCCTTATATTTCGTGACATTTATTGACGATATGTCAAGAAGGATTTTTGTGTATTTCATAAAAAGTATGAATCAGGCCTTAGAGAAATTTAGAGAGTTCAAATCAATGGTTGAATGTCAGACAGGTAGAAGAATCAAGGCGATTCGTAGCGACAATGGTAAAGAGTATCTAAACAAGTCCTTCGATAATTTCTTGAGTGAACATGAACAAGTGCGAAGAATGTCATCAACATTTTCCAAGACTAGATAACATGCGTGGACACAAAAAATTATTCCACAAAATATCCAGTGCAACTTCATCATCATCATCAGCAACGCCATCAACATCTGTAGCAGCACCATCATCATCGTCATCAGTAGCAAAACGAATATCATCATCATCAACAGCAACACCATCATTATCAAGGTCAGCTATAGTACCAGGACCATCATCACTAGCCGAAGCTACTAATGGGAACGTTCGTTGCACCAATTGCAATGTTGTTTCTGGAATACACTGGAATCATCATGTTAGAACCATCAAACATAAAAAGAATTGTTGGATGACAATAGTCGGTGCTCTGAAATGCATAACATCATCTTTCCGGAATAGAATTCAAACCCATATATTCTAAAATGAGGATGAGGGTCTTGTCATTCCGGAAAAGTTTAAGATGGAATTGTATGCTGAATATTTCAAAGTGGTGGATGATGATGAAATGGTGGTTGAGGTCAAATCGTTTCAAACCAAGATGATTTTGTTGCAAAAATATGAAGATATAAGCGACATTTATGATGACATGTGCCAACAGATCAGTTCCAAAATGGATGAGTTCCAGGAAAGGGACAGTGGATGGTCCCTACTTAGAATATGTCACCTGGAGGTGAACATCAACAAATATAGACCATTGAAGGGATCCTCATACATCCCGCTCCCAGAATACCTGCAGAAGAAGCACGCCTGCGTTAATATACAAAATAACGATCCGTACTGCTTCAAATGGGCAATAATATCAGACCTTGCTGACGCGCAAAAAATTCCCCAAAGACCACAAAATTATGAGATCAACAACATCGAAGCAGAGGAAATTGTACTACGCAATGGAGTTGTAATAAACTTTGTGGGATTGACGTTCCACATGTCAATAACAAACATTGACCAATTTGAGAAGCAGAATCCAACGATGAGTGTCAACGTCTTCGAATTCGATGCAGCTTCGAAAAACACCAAGGGACCCTATCACTACACACAACATGAAAAGGAGCCACATATAAACCTGTTGCTGCTGCAGGAAGGAGAGCGGTTCCATTATGTGTGGATTAAAAATATTTCAAGGTAATTATGTATAGTTATATCACAATTTAAATGTTTGTTTTTATATTAAACTTTTATATTAAGTATAAATTTTTCCAACTAATTTTATTTTTTTCTTTTGTTACAGATTGATAAAACATCAAAGTACGAGCCATTGCAGAAAAATATTTTTATGCAACAGCTGCCTACAGTACTCTCACAATGAGAGTACTCTACAACAACACAAACTGGCGTGGGAGGACTGCTGCAGAGTTGCCGGCAATAGATAAGGCGGTAATTAATTTTGTATGTACCATTTGTCGTCTATGCAGACTTCGAATGTGTACTAAGTAGCGTAGATTTAGATATAGTGAGTAATACTAGAAATATAAATAAGCATATTCCGATGGCTTTTAGTTATTATATTAGTTGTAATTATAATAGTAGGTTAAATTAATTTAAAATTTATTCAGGGGAAGATGCCCCCAAAAAATTCATAGAATATTTAGTTAGTGACGTAAGAGATATTTATAATAATTATTTAAGTGTAGTTGGACAAATGAATTTTTTGTCTGATGAAGAGGTAAAACTCCAAAAAGCTCCAATTCTTGTCATATTTGCGAACAAGAATTGGGGGCTGATAGAGTGGCAGATCATTACCATTTAACTGGAAAGTATAGGGGGCCGGCACATAACGAATGCAATTTAAAATTTCAAATTGCAAAGTTATATGTATCACTCTCAAAACGTATCAAAGTGGACGAAAAGAAAACAATCAAAATCAGATTCTTGGATTCTTTTCGTTTCATGGCATCGAGTTTGGATGCATTAGCGCAAAATTTGTCATCAAGTGATTTCAAAATAGTGCGTCAAATGTATCCAAACGATGATGAGTTTCAGCTCTTAATACGAAAGGGGGTATTCCCATCATAATTCAACTCAATTCAATTTCAATTTCAATTGATCGTTTAAGAGAAACCAGTCTTCCCAGTCATAATAAATTTTGTAGTTGTTTAACTAACAAAAATTGTTCGGTTGAAGACTATCAACACGCCTTAAAGGTTTGGAATGTCTTCAACTGCCAAACACTAAAAGATTACATGCTGCTATATTTGAAGACTGATGTGTTGATCTTAGCAGATGTTTTTGAAAACTTTAGAAAGGTTTGCAAAAATATCTATGAGCTAGATCCATGTCAATATTACACAGCTCCAGGTTTATCGTGGGATGCAATGTTGAAAACAACAAAGATAAACCTGGAACTCTTCACTGATATTGACATGCATCTTTTCGTACAAAAAAGTATTCGAGGGGGCATTGTCCAATGTAGTACAAGGCATTCCCAAGCAAATAATAAGTATATGATGGGGTACGATAAAAGTAAACCATCAACATATTTAACTTATTTGGATGCCAACATTCTGTATGGATGGGCAATGTCGCAATATTTACCTTATGGGGGATTCGAATGGATGGAAAATATTGAACAATTCAACGTTTTTGAAATTCCATTCGATTCTCCCATCGAATACATACTCGAAGTAGATTTGGATTACCCACAGAATTTACATGATGCGCATAATGATTTACCATTTTGTGCTGAGAATAAAGCTGTGGGTAATTCAAAGTGTAAAAAGTTGATTACTAAAAATTTAAGCAGTCTTGTTGGTTACGAGAATATATCCATCTAAATACCCATCATCGCAGTTTAGCAAAGAATACTTTTGAAAAGAATTTTTTCAAATTACTTAACAACGCGGTGTATGGGAAAACCATGGAAAATGTAGATAAGCGTAAAGATGTTAAAATAGTAACCGATTGGGAAAATAGGGGAAGAGAGTTAGGAGCCCGAGCACTAATTGCCAAACCAAACTTCCACAGCTGTACACAGTTTACAGAAGATATGGTTGCTATACAAATATCTAGAGCTCGCTCTGTCTACAATAAACCTTTATATTTAGGATTTGTTGTTCTCGAGTTATCAAAATGGAAAATGTACGACTGCCATTATAGTTATATGAAACCCAAATTTGATAACTTGAAATTAAATTATATGGACACGGATTCCTTTATCTACACAATCGAGACAAATTATTTCTATAGGGATATTCGGAATGATATCGATTCCAAGTTTGATACGTCTGAATATCCCGTGGATAATGTGTATAGTTTCCCCCTTAGAAACTCCAAAGTCCTTGGTATGATGAAGGATGAAAATAAGAGGGAAATTATGCAAGAGTTCATTGGCCTTCGATCAAAAATGTATTCAATAAGTGTAGAAAATGACATAGAGATTAAGAAAGCAAAAGGTGTCAAACAATCAGTAGTAAGTAATTTAAGTTTAAAAGATTATAAAGATGGTTTAGTTCATAAGAAAATTATATATGGAAACATGTATATATTTATATCTAAGATACATCAAATATATACCCAACTAGTTCATAAGATAGCTTTAAGTCCTTTAGATGATAAGCGTTTTATTACAAATGATTGTATAAACACATATGCGTGGGGCATTATAAAATAGATTTAGAATCAGAGATATAGATGAAGATATATTTATGGATATAGAAATATAGAATATTAATTATAACTATTATAAAAATTAATAAGAAAAAAATTTGTAAATAGATTTAAGAAAAACATTTCTTTTCAATTAATAAAATTGTATATTAGCATTTGAAAAACTATTATAATCTTTTATTTATTATCGATCAAATTTCAGAGTAGGATTGCATTTTCCAGCGCGCAGTGTCCATTATGGGAATGGCATATTCATTGTAGTAAGTATGTATCTCTAAAAGTTTCCAGATTCTCACAGCCAAATTCTTCCACATTTAATACAGGTTTCCCCAAGATTTCTTAAATCCATTTAGATTTTTCAACTCCTTTCACATATAAGTTTACTTTTTTACACTAAGTAATGAAACAACTTCTTTCGAGTGTATTTACAGACTGCACTTTATTTTACTTTTCTGGGCTATTTATACCTTATTTCTATGTGTGATAAGAAGTTTACTCAATCTTGCGTGGGAAAGAATCTCTTCTTATCGCTTAACATAACAAACAGATATTCCTTTAAAATCCTACAATAACAATGTTACAAATATTCCTAAAATAATATGCTGGGACAATCTTAATGATCCTAAAACAACATTAAGATAACTCGTTCTTAACTTATACAAGTTTATGTTTAATATTTAATTTCAAGAAATTCTCAACGCTATTAAAATAGATAGATCGAAATCATCATCGTTCCAACGAAATCCATGATGATTGTGATACAGCCAATTCGCCTGCTTTTTATATTTTAGAGATAAGTCTCTAAATTCAAATGGTGGTTTGATGATAAAGTTTTGATATTCACTAAAGCTGCCAACTCTTTAACTATAAACTCATTAAAATTTCCTTTGAAGCCTTGCACATCCAAGGTTACAAATTTTTGTTGCTCCATTTCACTTAGACAACTTTTTTAATTTCGCCAGTCACTGGAGTGTATTCAATCAACTTATCGTGTAAAAGTATACAATAAGCTGATGTATTGACTGAAATATTCTTTGATGTTTTAAATTCAATTCGAATTTTGATGAGTTTTGATGAGTTACATCCACCACTATTATCGGAGCTGTATCTTTAAAGTCTTCAGGCAACAACAGAGGTTAGGAATCGCGCGCAAAGTAGTTTTGTTGAAATTTCAAATACATATCATAAAGAAGAGCATAACGATCACGGCCAAAATTCAGATTGAGATCATCATAGGGAAATATGTATCAGAATTTAAGTGTACTTTTACATCGGTTAAATGGCAATGTTGAAATTTTTGATCTCGTCGAAAGGCAATAAGTATGAAGCGTGGTCTTTCACTCTGCGGTGATAATTTTACATTCCACAGATGATTGTTTCCTTGAGTGAGTACCGGAATAATTAAAATAATTTTGTTAAAGTCTTCAGCAAATCCCAATAGCATTTTCAATGATATACAGAAATTAAAATATCCGTTCTTTATTTCAAGTTCGTTCTCTGAAAGCCATCCAACATTTTTGAGCATGTTACTTTGAATCGAATTTAATGAGACATAATTTTTTACTGTTGTAGTTACACCCAAGTGACACGTACGATCGATCTCTAATCCATTAACTTCATAGCGAATTTCATCAACCATGAACGCAACAAAACTGTTTTTTAATTTTACATTGGCTGTTACGTCTCCATTTTCTAAGGACACTGTACCTTCAATGTAAATTAAACTCTCACTGGGTAGAAGGTAAAGATCTTGATTTTGAACGGCTATCCGTATCTCGTCATTGCTGTTATGTGATTGTAAATATGGTGAATAGCTATGGTATTCCTTTTTAATAATACTGTCATCGTAGAGCGGCGTTTGTAAAACATCAAGTATTTGACTCATTTTAATTTCAGTGTGTTTAGTTTTAAGCCCAAAGATTTTAGAATCTCTTTATTTTCAAATGATGGTTTTGCTTTATTTGGTATAAATATTGACTTTGTGTGAATATATAATATTTTTCCGAAACTATTATATGATTTTTATAACGACAACTAAATACAATTGATTTGATCATTTGTTTTGCTTTAGTGTCCTCAATAAAAAAAATATTTTTTGTTTTTGGTACTTATACCGGAACCAGTCATTTTGACTGGTGTGTTTTTCTATGACATCGATAGGTTTTTGTTTGGATATAATAGATTCTACAACTTCTTCCGGGAACTCTCTTATTACCGATAAATTAACAAGTATGCCAGCGATAGATTTTTGTTCAGTAAAATATGAGTAGGCATGGCTTTACAGAAATTTTACGTTTTATTCGTTTTGATAAAACAAATGAATGGAGTCAACGCTTGCAAACTGATAAATTTGCGTTAGTGTCAACTGTCTGGGATAAATTTATTGCCAACAGCCAAAACAGTATCAAACCCGAACCAAATATTACAGTAGATGAGCAATTTTTTCCAATGAAAGCCAGTAAATTTACACAGTATATGTCAAACAAGCCAGACAAGTTTGGGATAAAATTCTGGCTGGCGTCTAACGTTGAAACGAAGTACGTTATAAATGGTTTTCCGTATCTAGGAAAAGATTAGACACCTCCATTAGGACCTTTCGAACGCTATCAATTTTTTACTGGTAAACCTTATAGTTTAGGAGATATGGCTATTTGAAATTTGAGATTTTTTTACATTCAAACGCCCATAAATCCTAAACTAAGGCCACGCGCCAAAACTTTTTTACATGGTTAGATTCAGGACAAGAAGGCGAGCTAAGGTGTAGTTTAGGGGACTGAACTGAGCGAGTCCCGTAAACTACATTTATACCCAAAATTTTCTACCTGGTCACAATGTCAGACTCTGCTGGGTTCCAGGTCACTCTAACATTGAGGGCAATGAATAGGCGGATCGTCTGGCAAGAGTGGGTTCCTCAACCAGTTCCACAGAAGCTGATACCTCCGTTGGTATACCAATTTCGTCCCAGGCTAGAGAAATTGAAGTCCTGGCAACGAACGCAGCCAATCTTGCCTGGATTAGCAGGAGAGATTGCTCTACGACGAAGTCTCTATGGCCATGAATTAACCTGAGGAACTCGAGGACACTCCTATCCTTACCGAGGGAGCAGCTGAGAGTCGCAGTTGGAGTGATCACGGGGCATTGCCCAATAGGCCAAATGGTCTCCAGATGGAGGCCTGGGGTTACAGTTGATCACTGCAGGTGTTGTAACGACTTAGACGAGGAGGAAACTATAACCCACCTGCTCTGCCAGTGCCCCGCCCTATCACGAAGCCGCCTCCGGATGATGGGGTTGGTTTCCTGGATAATCTGGCGGAGCTGGCAGAGCGACCGGTTTCTAGCCTTCTGGGATTTATTAGGAGCGCCGTTATGGCTTTCTCGCGGCCTCTACCTGACCTTAACAGGGAGGCTCTGGCTGCGGGGGCTGGTGATTCGGCGCGCGGACAAGGAGTTCCCAACTAAAATTTCTTTTTTTTTATATGGGTAATCACAATGGGCCTAATGGGCCTAGGTGTCAGTAATTCCCCCCGCGGGGAAGTACAAGCCCTTCTTACCTACCTACCTACCTAATGCAAAATTAGACAGGTTAAGAGAAAAAAAAATTAAGAAAATTTCGACACTAAATTAAATAAATTAAATGAAGTTTGAAACAAAATACAATTCAATTAAGATTGAAACAATTAAAATATCAAAACTGGAATCAAATTGAATTGATGAAATTGTCAACACAAAAGTTGAATTGAGGAAAAATTTTAATGACTTTTGCGAAAATTTGATCAATGCTGAAATATAGTTGATTACCTCTTACAAGATTCAAGTTTCGAAATCGCTTATCGAAAAATTGTAAAGCGCAAGACGATAACGTCAAATCAGTTATGAGGAATTTTAATTTTTACTAATTTAAAAATTGCAGTAAAGGCACGTTGAAATCAAATTAGAAGAGATCGAAGATAAAAATTAAAGGTTTCACGGGTAATGAATAAAAGTAGTAAATAATTATAATTGCGTACCACAAAAAGGTGTACAGGAAAAGGATAGTTAAATGACAAGTTCATGTAGTTTTATAAATTTACATAGTTAAAAACTGTAGTTAAAAAAACAAACAATAGTTAAAAAAAGTAGAAACAGCAAAATAAAAAGGGCAAAAACAAAACGCGTAGAGTTAAGTTTTCGTTGTATCGTTTTCGGATGTGTCTTAGACGTTTGACACCAAATTCGGAGGTTAAATAAATTTTAACATTTAATTTGGTATCAGAGTCGCACATTTTTCTATCTAATACGTCATACAGTCGTAAATGTATGAAAAGTCGCAAGAAAGTAATAGTCGAAATTTACAAAAAATTGAAACAATAAAATAAAAACTTTTTGGGTTAGTTCAAAAACCAAAATAAAAATTTAAATATTTAAAGTAAAGCGTTAAAGACTTCATATCGCTGGAGAATCAAAGCCACGTTATTAACTTCTTCAATAACAAGCAATTACAATTGCTGGCTGATAAAAACACTCAAGGATAGCAAGCAATTAACAAAGAAATAACTCAAACGAGCTCAATAGGTTAAACGTCCGAATTCGAGATTGCAGTTTTGCTGGCCGCTTAAAAATAGAGGCAGGTCGTTCGTTCCTTTCTGTGAGGTCATAAATTACCTCAGTGAAGTCACGAAAATTTTGACGCTTTGGCTCTGCTTGAAACAAAGCTGACCAGCGAAGTCACGAAAATTTTTGACGCTTCGGCTCTGCTTGAAACAAAGCTGAACAGCGAAGTCACCAAAATTTTGACGCTTCGTCTCTGCTTGAAACAAAGCTGAACAGATGTACAGCGAATGCTTACAGCACGCTCGGTGCAAGAAATATAAGCCATTAAGGAAATTGAAGCTCGATATGAAAAATTTAATTGTTTTGTTAATTGTTTCGCGTTTTAAAAGTATACGAGTAGTATAAAAAAATTAAACGTTTAATAAAACGATGAAACGTTAATTGGCGGCACTAAGTAGACGTTCTAAAAAATTCTGAATCCAACACTTCAAAATGAATTTAACTTTTCAATATTAAGAAAACAACATAAATAATAAAAACCCACTGAACTATATGTCGTTCTTTTAATTAATGGCCGAGTCGTTGCAGGAGCAAGCGTATATAGAATTAGAGAGAACCCATAAAGATCTAAAACGCCAGTTGGGGGGAGTTTATATGTAAATATTGGGCAATTTTAAAAGGGACAATAGGCAACAAAGAGAACTTAGAATTCTCTAGAATAGGGGAGTTAGGAGACCTTACAAGTGTAGAAAGAGCAGACGCGATAGTAGAGGAGTTGGTTATATTCCTAAACCAGATAATAGATAATAAATAGATAGATAGATAGACAGAAGATTCAAAAGAATGGGAATCAGAATTTAACGCACTGAAGAATAGGTACGATAATTATTTAAGAGAATTATTAGAGAATAAAGGCTTAACCGAAGAAACATTAAATAGAACGTTAGAACAGGAATCGGCACAAAAATCAAGAGAAGACTGTGCATCCTTAGAGAAGGCGCATTCAAGAATACAAGAATTGAAAGAGGAAAACAGACGCCTAAAACAGGAAATAGCGCTAGTGAACGACCAAACACTATACCATAAGGAAGCCATCCCAGCCATAGTCAGTCCAGAGGAATATAACTCAATTTCATTTCCTGCATTCAGACCATCAGGAACAGAACAAATCAAGATGGTTATAGCAGAAATAGCGAAAATAACAAGCAGTATTGTTCCACTGTTTTCAGGGACGCAGTCACCAGATTTGAGAGGTGAAGTGTATAAGTTTATACAGGCGTGTGAGTTAGCTACAAGTGAAGCGACTACAGCTAATAAAACAATTTACATAGATTGTATAAAGCAAAGATTGTATGCAGACGCTTATGATCTTGTAGGCTCACAACGTTTTAACAGCCTAGAAGAATTATACCTAGTGATACGAAGAGCCCACCTACCAACAGCGTCATTAGACGTGACGTTGACTGAACTTCAGGATTGCAGCCAATTGCACAATGAGGACATTAGGCAGTTCGCAAGACGCATAAACACGAAAAAGGCACAGGCATTGCAAATAATAAAAGACACATATAAGGGAGAAGGTGACAGCGCAATTATATCTATGGTAACGACATCGGCAAATAAAGCGTTTAGAACAGGGTTAAAAGATGCAACGCTACGAATTCACATGCTAAACATTACAGGGAAAAGTATAGAGGAAATAGCAGTAAACACGCTGGTCGAAATACAAAGAAGTAACTGCATTCATCAACCCAATATTACACAAATAATTAATATGAATTCGATTGAACCATATACAACACCTGCAGTAAATAATCACGTGAATTACAAAAGACCAGAAATAAGGCAGAAAATCTCGAGAGCGCCACAAGATAAAATAATTTGTTCATTTTGCAATAAACGTGGGCATACGAGAGAAAAGTGTTTAATTAGGGAAAACACGCCGTATTGCCAAAAGTGTCTAGAATATGGACACGAGACAACCTGGAGGTGTAGCAAAAAGGAAAGCCAAGGAAGTGGGGTAAATAAGAAATATCAAATGCCCTATAATCAGAATCAAGGACTACAAACCTGGAAAGCAAACCGACCACAACAAAACTGGCAACCAAGCCAAGACCAACAGAATTGGCAGAAACAGACGTATGGAAAGCAGAAGCCGAATCCAGCAAACGGAATACAAAAGAATCAATCTCAATGTGAATGGTGCAAAAGAGTAGGACATAATACACTCGAATGTTATGCAAAGAAAGGGGGGTATGGTTTGTTCGTGATTGGGGGATAACGGGTCCTGACGACCCTCCGTATCTTTCACGAGCAAACAAGTCGACTTCTCCCTCCTCGTGGTGCCCCCTGGAAACCGTTTCAGATGAAACGGGCTGACAGAAGCGACGCCTCCCAGTCCCCTTTTCCCCTTACCCAGAATCCATCCACATCCCATCCTAACCACCTCCACCCAAGGCAAAGGTGTTAAGGTATACGTGCCGAGTGCCTGCATGGCTGACGGTTGGTTAAACGGGTCAGCAGCTAACGGTCCCTACCGATGCCCAGGCAAGGTCGGTAGTATTCAGTGCCTAGTCCCGGTAAGGCGGCTCTGCCGGGATGGTCCACCCTTTCCGACCATACTCGTGGGAACAACATGAACAAAGACAAACAAACAAACAAAACAAAAACGATGACAGGGGGAGACCGGGACGGTGGCTCCGTGGAGAAGTGCAGCGAAGATGAGCTGCTTGCCTCCAGCCAGGAGTCAACTGCCCCTCCGGCAGCAGTGGTTAGTGCCAGACATAGCACTGTATCCACTGCTGCAGACCAAAAATTACCGAGTGCCGCCAGCCACAGTGGCACTCTGAAGAAAACTAAGTCCACGGGCACAATCATGAGGCAGAACTACCAGAAGGCCCTCTTCATTCTCGGCAAGATCGCCAAGAACGAGGAGGCTGGTAAGCCTCATGAACGTGACAGGGAGGACAAGGCAAAATACCAGGCGGTTGTGGAAGAGTACCGCAAAAACCTGGAAGGAAAGTCTGCAGTGGTGAAGACCACAAAGCGGGTACGGTCATCAGACGACGTCCTGCCGGGTCAGCCGATCAAGAAGAACAGGGTTGCTAAGGCTAGCAACCAGCCGGCTGACTCAGGTCCATCCTGCAGCAAAACTGCGGAGAAATCCTTTCTGGATGCGGCGAGGGAACACCTCCGCCTTGCGCTTGTTGATGAGCTCACCAACAAGCCGGCACCCGTCTGTGACCGCTGGGCGAGCATCGAGTCGAAGCTCTCCGAGTTGGTGATGGAATGGGTGCTAGAAGGTAAAGAGGTTCCCTCTTTCGACTCCAGCAAAACCATACGGGGCTACAGGGTGATCGAGTGTGAGAATGGGTTCTCTAAAGATCTCCTTGGAAAGATGGTTGCTGAGGTCAGCGGTCATTGGGAAGGCTTGAAGCTCAAGCTCATTCCAGCCAGGGAGATCCCGAGAAGACCCCGTGCTCGCATTTGGCTGCCAGTGATGAAGCTAGACGCTCAGAAGCTTCTGAAGTGCCTGGCCATCCAAAACCCCACCATTCCAACTGACGACTGGGCTGTTATTAAGGTGGAGGATCCACACAAGAACAGCCAGTCACTTCTCCTCCTAATCACCGAGGAAAGCGTACCTCCTCTTGAGCAAGCTGGCTTAAGAATGAAGTTTGGCATCCGGCATGCCAAGGTAAAAATTTTCCGCGCCACTGATCCCGAAGGCGATCTGGCTGAGCCAGAAGAAGTCGGAAAGCAGCTGGAGGAGCTGCGGATCGTGGACGACCCTTCCTCGAGATGCTAAGAGTCGTGCAGATTAACCTGCAGCACTCGAGATGCGCCACAGATAACCTGCTAGTTCTCCTAAGGGAGGAGAACGTCGACGTAGGCATCATACAAGAGCCATGGGTGAGAGGATCCGAGGTAGTTGGACTTCGGCACAAAGACTTCACCCTGTTCTACCACAAACTTCCAGGTAAGCCCCGATCATGCATCCTGCTTAGGAACAGCATAAAAGCATATCTGTGCCCTGAACTTTGTTCCAATGACCTGACTGTTGTCGCTCTTGAGAACAATACTAACCATCTTATTATCTCCTCAGCTTACATGGCGCACGACCTCAGCGCCCCACCGACTGAGGTGTCAAACCTGTTCTCTATAGCAGCAAGGCGCGGCTGGAAAGTACTGCTGGGCTCCGACGCAAATGCCAGGCACCACATTTGGGGGAGCAACACAACAAACGAGAGAGGTGAGTCACTTTTTGATTTTATTATGTATAACAACCTCGAGATACACAATAGAGGCAATAGGCCGACCTTCATTTTCCCAAGCTCCACCACTTTTCCGGGGTGGGAGGAGGTTATTGATGTAACTCTATCTACCAGGAATCTTTCCTGTGAGGTCACGAACTGGAGGGTATCCAGTAGAATATCATATTCCGATCACTGCTGGATACTCTTCAACGTGGATTTCGATTCCCCTGCCCATCAGCCCCATAGAAATGTTAGGAAAACAGACTGGGCAAAATTCTCAAGAGTTCTTGAGTCTCGATTGAGAAGTATCCCTTTAGCGTACGCTGAGTCAGCTGAGCTTCTGAACAAACTCGCCTCGGAGTTCGAAGGTGCCATGGAGACAGCGTTACACTGTTCGTGTCCTCTGAGCCACGGCAAGAAATCCTTCCCTCCCTGGTGGACCGAAGAGCTAAAGGTCTTAAGGAAAATGACCAGAGCTCTCTTCAACATCTGCTACAAGCACAATTACTGGAACCCCTACCAGGATTGTCGGAGAATGTACAAAAAAGCCCTCAGGAAGGCTAAATCCACGGCTTAGAAAACCTACTGCGGCAACATCGAAAATACCAAGGAGTCTGCAAGACTCAGCAAACTGCTGTCCAAGGACCACTCCTGCCCTTCTGTGGTGAGAAGGGAAGATGGGTCGTGGACTAGCTCGGCATCTGAATCCCTGGAAGTACTCACCAGAACTCACTTTCCAGGTTGCTCTGAGTTTGACACCAGGACAACGGTTACGAGTGACATAGCCAGCAACATCAGCCAACCTGACATTAAGATGATAGAAGACATCATCTCGACGGACAGGATAAAATGGGCTGTCAATTCGTTCGACCCCTTTAAGTCCCCTGGACCAGACGGTATCTGGCCGGTGATGCTGCAAAAAACGGAGGTCTTAGTAATCCCCTTCCTAACCAGGCTCTTCAGATCCAGTGTAGAGCTGGGCCATGTACCAGACACATGGAGGAGAGTCAAGGTTGTTTTCATACCAAAAGTGGGGAAACGGGGCCACGAGTCAGCGAAGGACTTTAGGCCAATTTCTCTCACTTCCTTCCTTCTAAAAGCACTAGAACGCATTCTGGACGACAATCTGAGAAAAAAACTATGCGACAAAATATCCCATTCACAGCATGCGTACATCAAGGGAAGATCTACGGATTCTGCCTTACACAAGGTGGTGACCTACATAGAGCGCTCACTCTATTACAAACAATACACGTTGGGGACCTTCCTTGACATAGAAGGAGCTTTCAACAACGTTAAATCTTCTGCCATTCGGGAGGCACTTAGGGATCTAGGAGCCGAAGAAATTCTTGTAAGATGGATTCTTGTAATGCTGCATACAAGAGAGATCCATGCCACACTGGCGAACAGTAGTATCGTCAGGTATGCTAGCAGAGGCATGCCCCAAGGAGGGGTAATCTCACCGCTGCTATGGATTCTGGTGATGAACCCGCTTTTAGAACAGCTGGACAAAGCGGGAATCAAAGCCGTGGCATACGCCGATGATCTGGTAATACTGGTCTCCGGCTTCTGCACATCGACCTTAAGCTCCGTTACGGAAAGAGCCCTCTGCACAATTGCTGCATGGGCTACTCCGCGAGGGCTAGGAGTAAATCCTTCCAAAACGGAGCTAGTACTCTTCACAAACAGATATAAACCTCAACCATTTAAGCCGCCGAAGCTCCACGGACAGGAGCTCCAACTTTCGATGCAGGCGAAATACCTAGGCATAATACTAGACTCCAAACTAAATTGGGGAAGAAACATAGAACAGAGGATCAAGAAGGCGAGCGTTGCCTACTACTCCTGCTGCAGAACTTTCGGTAAGAGATGGGGACTGAAACCCAAACTTACACTATGGTTGTACACTGCTATCATCAGGCCAATCCTGACATATGGATCACTGGTTTGGTGGACGGTTTCGAGCAAGAAGTCTCACTCCATACGCCTGGGGAGGGTACAGCGCACGGCGTGTGTTGGGGCTACAGGAGCTCTGAGGACCTGCCCAACAGAAACTCTGAACGCAATCCTGAATATCCTCCCAATAGATCTACATCTAAAGCTTGCATCAACCACCGCTGCCCTGCGACTAAGGGAATCGGGCAACTGGAGTCCCAGACATTATGGTCACGGGAACGGACTGGATCCGATTCTCAGCTCGCCGGAAAACCACAGCACAGACTACCTCGTAAAGACTACCGACTTCGACAGGCGCTTCGAGGCCGAAATTCCTTCCAGATCCGCATGGAAAAGGCGGGCGGAACACTTTACCGACAACTGCGACGCCATTGTCTACACCGACGGCTCCAAAATGGACATCGGAGTGGGGGCTGGCGTATACTCGCAAAAACCACCCACGGAGATATCCCTGAAACTTCCAGACTATGCCAGTGTTTTCCAGGCGGAAATAGCAGGCATAAGGGGGGCCTGTAGGAGACTAGCGGAAGCGCGAGTAACCAACGGGAGATTAAGCATAGCCACAGACAGTCAGGCAGCTATTCTCTCCTTGCTGGCCACCACAACGCATTCCAAGGCGGTGCAAGAGTGCCGCATGGATCTAAACAACCTCTGTCGTCACGCGGAGGTCAAACTACTCTGGGTCCCTGGACACCGTGGTATCCACGGGAATGAAATGGCGGATGAACTCGCTAGGCGGGGAGCCGCTATGCCACCGGATAATGCCATCCCAATGTACAAGTCATTGAATACTCTAAAAGGAGAACTATACCGCGTATTCCGCGATAAAGCCAACGACAGATGGAGAGATCTACAATCCTGTCGCATTGCCAGGACGTCATGGCCATCGTATGACAAGGCCAGGACGAAATGGCTCATTAACAGGAGCCGAACGGACATAGCCAGGCTTGTCGGGGTGATCACTGGCCACTGGGCAATCGGTGATCACGCGGAGCGTCTGGGCCTGACCCACAACACATTCTGCCGTAGCTGCGGAAACACTTCTCAGAAGGAAACGGTCTCCCACCTACTATGTGAATGCCCGGCACTCATGCGTGCCAGACTCAATACCTGGGGTAAAATCGCCTTCACTGGACTGGAGGAAGTCGCCAGCTTCCATCCCAGACAACTGCTCAGGTTCCTCAACCTGGCGGGCTGGGTATAACACCTACTTCCCAACCTACATGGATATTTTTCTCTCACGCGCTTTTTAGGTGGATCAAAACGAGGCTCATTAGCCTTAATTGTTGCCCACTATCGAGAGCGGTGGTGGGCGCCACCTCCTACCTACCTACCTACCTATGCAAAGAAAAGTTGGGAGAAGTCCCAAAGCAACAGTCCGGGAAACTGCCAAGGGCCCGGAACCGGCCAATAATCTGGGGACCCAAAAATATTAGTAACTTAGGCCAAATGAAGGAAGAACAGTAATTCATACACCCGAACCGATTGTGGATACGTTACCAACTTTAACAAGTAAAGTGGTAACCGTAAGTCCGACATCGGAAGCGATTGTTGAAACGTTACCAACTTCAAGAGACTTAAAAATTAATATCAAGTTAAGGAAGACTAATAATAATGAAAACAATGTAACGGAGAGAAATCATACGTTGGGAGAAGCAGTTGATTTAGAAATGCCGATTAAGTTAGAGAAAAACCAAAATTTAAAACCAAAAATACCGTGCTCAATGAATAAGTTAGCAAATAATAATAGAAATACAGAAACAGGAGTATATAACTGGAATCAAACCCAGCTAAATGACGTGTTCATCGAATTACCTTGCGCAGAGGCTATAAATGGAAAACTTATTTTACTGGTCGATACAGGAGCAGATACAAGCCTGATAAAGAAAAGTGCAATAATAGATAGCACAATAATAAACAAGTCAAATAGGAAAGACTTGAGCGGAGCATTTGGAGGTTGTGTGACCACAAAAGGATCAACTACTATATGTCATAATGAGGTACAGTCCTTACGTTTAACGCTACACGTTGTGTCACTTAAACAAGGGGTACCGGCAGACGGCATACTAGGAAGGGATAATTTGTGGAACAAATCCAATATAAATCCAATGGAAAAGATTTTAACACTCTTCAATGAAAAGAAAGAGGTTATTTTAGAATTACCAATAAAAACCATCGAGCAGATAGAAGAAGAAAGCAAACAACATTACCATAATAATAATAGAAGTGATACTAAGAGTATCACAGAACAAGAAAAAACAACAAAAATGAGAAAAACAAACAAAACAAAAACGAGAACCATTAAACAAAAAACCAACAAAAACCGAAAACAACAAGCAAAAAAACCAGTTATATATAAAAATAAAATAAATAAAATATAATAAAAATAATAAAAATAAATAATAAAAATAATAAAAATAATAAAAAATAATAAAAATAATAAAAATAAATAAATAATAAAAAAATATAATAAAAATAATGAAAAATAATAAAAATAAATTAATTATAAAAAAATATAATATAAAATAATAAAAAATAATGAAAAATAATAAAAATAATAAAAATAATAAAATAATAAAAAATACTAAAAAATACTAAAAATTAAAGACTTAAAAATTAAATTACAATTTTGCTTACATATACTTATATATAATATAATAATCTCTAAAACCTAGTGCTAATACTGACTATTTTTCCTAACTAACCTAAGCAAAAACGGCGAATGTGGAAGGCACGACCCGGAGAACCCATCCACTCTAGCTTGTGTACAATGGCGCCCAGCTATCCTGGATCTTAATACCAGACCAGCCTAAGAGAAAATCGAGAACTCCAGGGCGTGACCCCTTTCATTCACACACCCTTTACAAGACTCACCCATACGGTAGCCCTACGCTAAATAATCTGATGCTGATAGATGACGCTAGGACCTTGACCATCCACCGCTGCATCCATGGTGATGAGGGTTCCCCATACTTGGTACCAGACGGGCGGCGGATACTCCAGGAACAGCAACACCTAGGCATTTACATCAAGTCTACACAACTATATTAGGGGGACTAACTTAAAGTAAGCATAACTCCTGGATCCTATAACAGTTCCATTCGTTAAACTGTCATATGATAAGGGTATGAGTCAGAAAGGGGAGCCAAAACATACGTCGGAAGGCTGAAGCGACCAAGCTCCACACTGCGGTAAAATGGTTTAGAGGTATACTCTTTCAAGGCTGAACGGCTATCCCGAACACTGAAGCGTACCCGACCTCCGCAATTGTGAAACCCTACCCCTGCGACACTCCGCGCACACCACGACAGATCCCAATCTAACTATAACACATACCGATCAATATGCAACTGGAATTTCGACTAAGTTAATGGGAATCCAAGCAGCCCGACTCCACCTTAAGAGGTGTGCCAATACCGGCGAAAGGTTCCAACACAGTTCCAGCAAGACATGGGCCTATGATACCTAGACTAGCTGAGATACACTTGCCGAACATATAGTAATAAAAGTAATTGATAATAGTATATAGTGTAAGCACACGCGCATATACATAACGTGTATGTACGCGTGTGGCATACATGGCCATAAAGTCTACGGGCAGGGGGGACTAGGGTGGTCCCACTCAGGGTCCTAGGTCACCTAAAGTCAAATCATTCTGAATGATAGACTGCCTATACCCCAGAAAAAGAGAGCCCACCCACTATACCTCACAAACGATTGTGTCAGAACAAATTAAGAGATTCTACAATATACACTAACTAACAATTAACCCGCAAACGCATGAAAAATATGCGTAACTATCTACCTATTTCCCCATCAGAAATCTGAGAAAAAACTTATCATGTTCTACCCTAACAATCCCTGTCATGCCTAACTCTAACGGAGACATGTGAAAAATACTTACGGTGAGCTAGCTAGCTACTCCCTTGCATCACAAGCCCTAGTGCTACCTGTTCTAGCTGTGAATAATACAGTGTTCAGTAAAATACAGTAAAATATGGTGGTGGCGGGGTGCTAGTATGGGGGTGTATGGCTGCTAATTGCGTTGGAAACTTGGGGATAATTGAAAAAGCTATGGACCACCGTACATACATCGATATATTGAAGAGAAATTTGAAGCTAAGAGCTGGAAAATGAAGCGTATATCAGTGATATTATTTTCAGCAAGATAATTATCCCAAAAACATGGCTCACAACACCAGGATGTACTTGGCGTACAATATTCCACATATGCTCAAAACACCACCACAGAGTCCTGATCTCAACCCCATTGAGTATATGTGGAATATGCTTGAGAAAAGGATCAGGGCGCATCATATTAGCTCAAAGTCTCCACTACATGATGTTCTTCAGGACGAATGGGTGAAAATCGAACATCGCTTTGTACAGAAAGTTGTGGAATCGATGCCGGACCTTCTTAAAGCCCTTATTAAGAATATAGGCTACCCCACAAAATATTAAAAAAAAAGTTCACAGTTTATAAGGATTTTTAGTTACTTTGTTTGTGAGTGTACGAAGACTTTATTGGAACTGATTCAGTGACTTTTTTGCGATTTTAGTTAATATCTTTTGGATTAATTGATGAAATTGGTTTATTTTTTTGTTAAGTTGAAGGAAATGGTTTAATAAACAAAGCTGCATTAAATTTTTTTTTAAATTCTTGCCACGCATTACCTTTTTTTATCAATGAAGTTGTGAAGAAGTGCTGTACGAAGACTTTAGTGGAACACTGTATATGTTTAATAAAAATATAATAATTATAATAGAAGTGATACTAAGAGTATCACAGAACAAGAAAAAACAACAAAAATGAGAAAAACAAACAAAACAAAAACGAGAACCATTAAACAAAAAACGAAAAACAAACAAAAACCGAAAACAAAAAGGAAAAAAACCTGTTATGAAAGCTTTCAAAAAAGGAACCTCCCATAATGGTCAGAAATTGGCCTTTGTGCCTAAACTACTCTACAGGCTACACCCAGAAACATTTTTCGTCCCCCGCCAGAAGGGGACTCATCAGTAGGTTTTTACTATATAAAAGCGCTTACACACACAACTAGTATGCGTGTAATCACCCATATATCAGACAGAAAATGCCAAGAAAACTGGCAAACAGAAACCACTAGACGTACTGTGTGTAACAACCCTGCAGTAAAATCTTCTAGTTCTTAACTGTAGAATAAGTAGTTCTTTTCGAACCAGTAGTAACCCTCACTGCATCTTATTTTAATGGAACGAACTGTCGCTTTTCACGTGGCGGTGTCCTAGGAGGTGGCAATTGACCCGCTCTGAATTACATTAGAACCAGATAAAAGATAGTTCACAAATGACTCTTCTATACTAGTTCAAAGAATAGTTATAGTGCTTTGTGAACTATCTTTTAACTGGTTCTAATGTAATGCAGAGCGGGTCAATTAAAAACAAAGTGATTTTTAATTGAATTTTGCTTTCACTTATATTTATTGTTTGTTACATATAACAAATTGAAACGTTTTTTTATTCATTCTTCTTTTCGATACATATGTTTTTAAAAATTCTCTTTTTTTGTAGCTGTATCGCCTTTCTCAGTTGAGTTTCGGGTGGCTCCAACACCGGCAAAGTTGAAATAGAATCTGCAAATTTGAGAACTTTGTAAGAATTTATTCCATTGTAATTAAATAAATGAGTGACGTTTATTATAAAATTTTACCTAGTAGTGCACTATAAAAATTTTTAAAATCCTTTAACCGTTTTTTCCCGTGCGTCCCATCAATATTAAAGTTTAAGAATACGTCCTCACTTAATAGATTTCTCAAATTTTTTGTGAGGCACTGGCGTAGAAGGGTGGTTATAGTGGATACCTTAAACGGTATGATGTAATGAGCAATTTAGAGACTATTAAAATTCAAAAAACCTACATACATATACATATACTGCGATTAACTGGAATTATTTTGGCATCCACAGGTTGCAGGTTTCTTGAATTTCGGCGCAGTTTTTGCAAGTGTGTTTCTTCCCATCTGAAAATCAAAAAGGATAGTTATGTAGTATATTATTGTAAAACGAAATGTATGTCATTAGAATATATGTAGATCTTTTGATCAATAAAAAAGACAAATATTAATTTTTCTTGAAGGCTTTTACTCACATTTTGTACGAAGGCTACTCGCTGCACCAACATTCAATCGCTATAAAAATCCCAGAGATTTTTCCTCTGAAACGTAGACTGTACTAGAAAGCGTTAAATACTTTTTAGGCTGAACCGCACCGTTCCCAGAATTGTCGATGTAATGCGTTACAAGCGGTAAATTGTTCTCAGTAGGCCTTTTCAACATCTTTATGTTTAAAACCCTTTGGAGTTTTATTCTTCTTCTTATAGAGCGTTTACTCATGGCTATATGCTTAATAAAATATATAATAAATATGATTCTCTTTTACTTACTTTGTTAAAATAAAATTTTCCGCAGCACAGAACGTCCCTTTGCTTCTGTGAACGATTTGCAACTAACTTCGTTTCTTCTAGCGACCGATCGCACGAAGTTATTTTATATACAATTTGCACAAAACGGTAAATTTCAATATCGACTGACTCCCAGCCGCATTACTTTGGAACTAGTAAATATCCAGTTCCGAATATACTTACAAATAATCACTTTAGCTGCATTACATTGAAACTAGGGTTATTATGGTTCCATTTGCACTAGTAGCAAACTATTTCTTTTTGGAACTAGTTGCGATTTTTACTGCAGGGAAGCCACACACCAACACAAATGCAAAAAAATGTACAAAAAAAAAATATATAACACATACGTGGAATGTACTGCATACATGTGCAACCCATTCCACCACGTGCCACACAATATGCCGCCTCATGGAGGCAACAATAAATGAAAGGAAAATACAATATAAAAAATATAATAATTAATAATAAATATAATAATTAATAAAATAAGAAATTAACGGAGAAAGGAAAAACTGAAAAAACTGACTTACCATTCTTCCGGGAGACAGCGACCACACGCGACGAGAGTTGAGCACATACTAACTGATGTGTTCACCTCTATTGCATATCCATAGCGATGGGTGATGCAATTTTTATATATAGGGGAGGGTCGATGTCATAACCGAAAAATGCCAAGTTGGTGGAGGTTACAGCAGTTATTGGGGTAGGGAGAGGGAAGGGGACATATAATGATAAATAACTAATAATAAATGATAAAGGGGAATAAAGGTAAACTAATAATAGAAAGGAGTAATTTTGAAGGAAGAAAAAGGGAAAAATTATATAAATAATAAAAAATATAATAAAAATAATAAAAATAAATAAATAATTAATAAAAAGATAATAAAAAAATATAATAAAAATAATAAAAATAAATAATAAAAATAATAAAAATAATAAAAAATAATAAAAATAATAAAAAATTATAAAAAATAATAAAAATTATAAAAAGAAAATAATAAAAAATAATAAAAATAAATAAATAATAAAAAAATATAATAAAAATAATAAAAAATAAAAAAATAATAAAAATAATAAAAATAAATAAATAATAAAAAAATATAATAAAAAATAATAAAATAATAAAAAATAATAAAATAATAAAAAATACTAAAAAATACTAAAAATTAAAGACTTAAAAATTAAATTACAATTTTGCTTACATATACTTATACATATATAATATAATAATCTCTAAAATCTCCAAGAAAAGTGGCAAGGACGGCGAGAAAAAATGGAGACTCGTAATAGATTACAGGAAATTAAATGAAGCTACAATCAAACAAGTATTTCCAATTCCGTGCATCGACGAAATTTTAGAGCAATTAGGCCATAGCAGATATTTTACAACGCTAGATTTGGCAAGTGGATATCACCAAGTTTTAGTCGATGAAAGGGACAAGGAAAAAACAGCATTTAGTACAGGACTAGGGCATTTCGAATTCAATCGAATGCCATTTGGGCTAACAGGTGCCCCAGCAACATTCCAAAGGATAATGAATCATATCCTAACAGGTCTACCAGGGATAGACTGTTTTGTTTATTTAGATGACATAGTTATATATGGTAGAAATCTAAAACAACACGAGCAAAGGTTATGTTCAGTATTACAGAAATTACGTGAACATAATTTAAAACTGAATACAGAGAAATGTAAATTTTTGAGAAAGTAAATAGTTTATTTAGGACACAAATGCTCAGAAAATGGTGCTTCACCAGACCCCTACAAGATAGAATGTGTAAAGAACATAGGAGTACCGAGAAACAGGAAAGAGGTACAAGCATTTCTTGGACTAATAAATTACTACAGAAAATTTATTGAAAACACGGCTAAGATAGCGCTACCAATTAACAAATTACTACGGAAGGACGCAAAATTTATCTGGACAGAAGGCTGTCAGCAAGCATTTGAGCGGTTAAAAGAAGCAGTCGTGTCACCGCCAGTGTTGGCATATCCAGATTTCTCAAAAGAGTTTCTGTTAACTACCGACGCAAGTAACGAAGCGTTGGGCGCAGTACTTTCGCAAGGAGAAGTAGGTGAAGATAGACAAATAGCGTTTGCTAGCCGAGCGGTGAGCGACACAGGGAAGAGATATTCAACAATAGAGAAGGAATTCTTGGCGATAGTTTGGGCAACAAAAAACTTCAGAGCATATCTCTTAGGGAGACATTTCAAAATTTTTACTGACCATCAACCACTAAAAGGAATAGCCAGTTTAAAGGACCAAACCTCAAGACTGGCAAGGTTTAGACACAAATTGTCAGAATACGATTTTGAAATCTTATATAAGCCAGGCAAGAAAAACTTAAACGCAGACGTACTGAGCAGAATTCCTCAGGAAAACCGCAAAACAATAGGAGCCGTACAAACACTGTCAAAAACAAACAGCTAACCAAGGCCAACAACAAGGAACAACCGTTGAAGTCGACAAGGATGATGAGGAACCGGGAAACGGAACAAATAACACAGCAACATTGCTGTCCGACCCGAAAAAAATAGAAACATTGATTAAGGATTTTCACAATTCAGCACTGGGAGGACATCAGGGTGCGGTGAAAACGTATTTAAGAATCCGGAAACAATTCAGATGGCCAAGAATGCAGAAACAAATAAAGGAATTCATCAGAAACTGTCCAAAGTGCCAAGTGAACAAAAGTTCAAAATTGACAGAAATGCCCATGATGCTAACGGATACACCAATGCGGCCATTTGATAAAGTTTACATTGATATAGTAGGTATTCTAGCAGAAACTGTATCCGGCAACAAATATATTTTAACATTTCAAGATGATTTTTCAAATTTTATGGCATGTACAGCTATCCCAGACGCGGAAGCAAGTACTGTCGCCAGAGCTTTTTATGACGAAGTAATTACGCGTTACGGAATTCCGAGAATTCTAATTACCGATAACGGAACTAATTTCATTTCGAAATTGTTCTCGGACACATGCAAATTGTTAGGTATTAAAAAATTGCCTATAACGCCTTACCATCCGCAAGCTAATGGCTCATTAGAAAGAAGCCACAGGCCTTTAGCGGAATATTTGCGTAGTTTTGCTAAAGAAGATGGTTCGAATTGGGATCAATGGTTAACTGCAGCCATGCATGTTCACAACCACACACCCAACATTACGACCAAGCAAACTCCGTTCCGTACTTTATTTGGTTTCGATACAGAAATGCCGACTAACTTAAAAAGGAAGTGTAGTCCGGTATATAATGCCGAAGACCCAAAAAAGTGTTAAAATTCCAAATACAAAGAGCTCACGAAATAGTGAGGAATAATCAGGACATGGCTAAACAAATAGCCAAAAATCAGTACGATAATAAGTTAAATTTAGTAGAATTTAAAGTAGGAGATAGTGTATTAATTAAGAACCAGACTAGGAAAAATAAATTTTCTCCAATATGGATGGGGCCATATAAAGTAGTAAAGATTAAAAGCCCAATTACTACTGTTTTAAATATTAAGGGAAGGGAAAAGCCATTCCACAATAACTTACTTAAGTTATATAATAGCAATTAAGGGGAAAATAGGATTAACTAGATAATTACATAGGAATCAGAATCACTTAAACTAAGAAAATAGGTTAATAGGTTAGGAAATTAAATTCAGTAGTCATAAATTAAAGTAAAGTAATCACAATAGACTTAGGATTAGGATAGAACAAATATATATAAAATACGATTGATAGAATTAAGTATAGGATAGTAGGAAACTAACATTTTTTAATTTTAATTTTACTACTAATAATTTTAATTTAACTTCAGTCTTAAGGCTGAATAACGAATGAAATATTGAAAAATTCAACAAGAAAGTAAATAGAAGATCAGAATAGCGTTTCAGTAAGCAACAACTTGTTTATTTAAGCGTAAAAATATAAGACAAAGAAAACTTATAGTAAAAGAAATAAAATTATAGTAAAATAAATTCGTAATTAATATCGAAGTCATTTCTTTTGTAAAATTTTGAAATTGAACCCTTGGTATTTTTTATTTTTATTGGTAATATACGGTACATGAAAAGTAGCTGTTTCGTTTTAAACAGTCATGACTATTGCATTTGCATTTATTATAGGAATAAATGCACATGAAATCTATGCATAAAGAGTTAGTTTATGCATAACCATAATTTACACATCATAAATACATCTAGTTGCAATCGTTGCAATAGAAAATGTAATATAAAGAAATCTAAAATAAGAAAGATTTTTGTTTCTTATAAATACTCTACAAATATATAAACAAATAATATATTACAAATATATAAACATATCATATAAAATGTAGTACATAAGTATTCAATGTAAAATATTAACGAATTCGCGGTAACAACAAACAAAACAAAAGCTAAAAATTGAGCGATTAACGCAAGCACTGCAACAAAGCAAGTGTAGAAGTAGAGCAACTGAACACCAGCAGAATGCAGTGTCAGTTTAAGCCATTAATGAAAAAAGGGGGCAAAAACAAAAGAAAATAATTTTTAACAAACGCCAAAAGTAAAACAAAGAAGAAATAAAAACATTGTTATATACATATATGCAATATTTAAAGTTCATTTGCAAATAATAATGTACACATATATGTACATATATAAAAAAAATTTAAAACTCAACTAAATTGTAATTTAGAATAAAATATGTACATTCAATACGAAATTAAAATTGGAAAAAACAACGTTATCTAAATAAATAGATTTATTTATTTATTTATTATAATAAATAGATTTATTTATAAATTTTTATTGTATAAATAAAAATTATTGTAACACAATACTGTAAAAAATTTTGAGTTGAATACAAAAGCATAGAGCAGAAGAAGCGAGCATGCAGAGAACCTGCAACGCGATGTACACCCATCACAACAGCAGAAGTGCAACAACACACCACAACAGTTACGAACATTTACAACAAGGCGACGATTAGCGCCCAACCAACTCGAAGGGGGAAGGGTAGCTGGAACGACTGACCAACTTAGCGATTGCATCCAGTGCAGTACCGAAAAATGCAACCGCCATAGAAAGGGAAACACGAAGATTTAATAGCAGCAACAATCAGAAACTGACGAGATGACTTATTGTCAGCAGCCTTGAAACCACTACAACAACATAACCAGAAGATAGTCTCTGAAGAAAAGTAGCCGATCATCAGTAGCACGACGCCATAGTACGGCAACATATTCAGTTACGGCAGCTTTGCATTAATGCCTGCGAGTGAACTGCTTGCCTTTTAAGCGGAAGTCTACGTTTAAGCGGAAGTTACGTCACGCGTATGCGACAGCAAAATCACGACCCAATAGCAGCGAGTAGACAAGCCACTAATGCAGTCAGATGTTCGCCAGTTGAATTTACGGCGACATTTTGAAATTTACGGTTTTATGACGTCTACAACATTACCTCAAGTGGCAGCGATCTAAAAATGCATCACCACTATCTACAAGCAAAGATATTGAAGATGAAGAAGCAAGACGTTACAATGATGATTCTGGCAACATCGCAAGCATCAACTATCGTTCAAGCGAACAACAATTGATCCCAATTACTGGACAAACGGTACTACCGACAACGAACAACTGCATCTGATCACCAATACAATGGGTATTAAGATAGAATGTCAACAGCGACTGGTTTTGAACACAACACGAATATAATCACGTCAGCTACCCAACAGCAGCATTCCCACAACACATGGAAAAGAAAACATCGATGCAACGGGGTGTACATCAACATCGAATTCGTCATCAACAGCAATATCAGCATCAAAGTCAAGACCAACATCAACTTCAAGATTTATATCGACGTCAACAACAATATAGTATTTCAATTATACACTACATATACTATATTATACATTTGTATATATAAACACCAAACACATATTATTGTCATCACACTCGCATTAGATTAAGTACTATTAAGTAGCATTGAAAGAACACTAAAACCATACTAAACATAAGCCACCCACAAAAAAAAAAAAAAAAAAACATAAATGTACAAGAAAAATTTAATATCGTTTTGTACGATACTAAATTTTTCTTCCCCGAGGGTGGAGGGATGTTGTATGTCGCGATCGCAATTTCCAGTTCCGGGAGATAAGAACTTTCAAGGCCAGTATTATTGTTTTTATAATACTACTCCGCGAGGGAGTCAAGGCCAAGTTCACATTAATGCAACTACAGCACTTTGCTTGGTAAGCCCGAAGCTTTAGTTTACTTTGGTTTACAGCCCGATTCTGGCGCACCGTCACAAAAAGTTGTGACGATAATAATTTGAGACGAAAATTATGATGGTTGGTATTCTGGCGCAAATGTCACAGGGGAAAAGCTCTTTTGTGATTTATGTCAAAAAAAAAAAGCTTTTATGTCAAACCGAATTTCAGCAATTAATAGTTAAAATGAAAAAATATGAAATATGAAAATACGTTGAAAATATGAACAAGATGTAAGTACAAATTTTATTTTTATAGTAATAAAACTATATTTTTAAATGATTTTGTATTTTGTAGACCACCTAAATACGAGCGAACGACGCAGGAGCAATTGGAGATGTATGTGGAGTTCCTACGTAGCCACCCTGAACTTCAAATTGGGAAGAATTCCCCATCGTGCCCAAAATGTATGAGCGAGCTGTGGAAGGAACTGGCTGGAATGTTAAATTCGGCAAGAGGACCCACTCGAACGCCGCAGAAGTGGAAAGAGGTAATTACTGCCACACTGTTGTCACTTTGTAAATAAAATCAATCAATGTATTCAAATATCTTCAATTAGTGTTTGGGACATTGGAGGTCCCAAGTCAAGGGTAGAGCTCGCAGGGCGGTGGTAGAACGGAAGAACGGGAAGACGGGAGGAGGGCCCCAAATCACCAGGGACATTGGAAGCTTCGAGGAGCTAGCGCTGGATACCTTTGGCATCACCACTTTAACTGGTGCAAATAATGTCAGCGAATTGGGGTTCACGGTAAGGTTCAAAGTAAAAATTACTTAAATATTTTAATAAAAATGTTCCTCGATTACAGGCCGTGCCGCAGAGCGTACCGCTCGATTCCGACCGTCCTCCGCTTCCATCGCCAAGTTTTGAAATTACACCATTGTTAATTCCCATCATTGCTCCTACTCCATTTTCATCTCCCATCATTGCACCTACTCCATTTTCATCTCCCATCATTGATCCTACTCCATTTGCATCTCCCATCATTGCTCCTACTCCATTTTCATCTCCACGTCATGGTGAAGCTCTTTCACGTGCTCGTCGTCGCAGGAGACGATCAGAGGAAGATGGCCAGCTCATAGCGGCTTTGCTGCGCTCCTCTGAGCAGAGGGCTCAAAGAGAGGAAGCTTTCCACAGGCAACATTTGCAACACATGGCCTTGTTTACCGAAGCGCTAAATTCATTCACTGCCGAAATGCGTAATTTTGTATTACACCAAAAAAATAAACAATAAAACAAACAATTTTTGGTTTTGAATTTATTAGAAGTACCCAAAATTTAGATCAATCATAGGGTCAAAATGTACCGATTTCTAATCCGCTCTCCTTCCCTGGATGTGACTGATATATCATCTGATTGGCTTTCTTCTTCTGGATGTTCACTTATTTCGAAATTCACTCCATTCTTTATAAGGATATTATGGAGGATAGCGCAAGCATATATTATATTTGCGGCGCGCTCGTGGTTATAGTGCAGAACGCGGTGCTTGGAGAGGCATCGGAAGCGACTCTTCAGAACTCCGAAACATCTTTCTATGGCATTACGAGCCGTGGCATGGATTCTATTGAACTTTTGCTCCTGAAGCGTAATAGCTCCGGCCACAGGAGTCATCAACCATGGCTCAAGAGGATACCCCTGATCACCTACAAGCCACGTATCGTAATGCATTGAATGCGCCTGTGCCATAGCTGCTCGAACCGACGAAGTTGTCCATATCCCCGGATCATGGCATGATCCAGGAAATTGTGCATTAATTGCGGTGAAAAGAAGGCGGTGGTCACATACAGCTTCCACATTAATGCTGTAGAACCCCTTTCTATTCATGTACATATTAAGGGGCGAGGCCGCATCAGTACTGCTTGGCGCAGCAATGGCAATATGAGTGCAATCAATAGCACCTACTGTCCCTTTAATGCCCCAGGATCCAAAAAACCTGTAAAATGTAAAGAATATTATATAAGACGCTTAGTAAGAATTACCTTTTGCCACTCACCCTGTTTTTTTCGCCCTTCGTTCCATTTCCGTTGTGGGGAAATGAACTTCGTCGCCTTTTGCGCGCACTATTAACTGCGTCATATAGTGCAGCACTCGTGACACTGAGGATTGGCTCATACCTACGTAATGATTGCCTGCAACACATTTTTGGTATGACCCGTGAGCGTAAAAATGCATTGCTGCCAGAAACCTCAGAACGAAAGGAATAGAAGTCTTCATATTATCATGAGGCTCCAATTCCTCCAAAATCCGCCGACACAGATTTTTGGGGATTCTATAAAATTTAATAAAAATGCTCTCTTGCATTTCGAATGGATTACTCGAATCTCTTATACACTTTAGTAATCGTCTTCTTTTTAGCTTTTCGTTTTTCTTTTTTCTACGAGCTAAAATAATGCAAACAATTCCGACTTCGTCCATTTTTTTATAATAGCTTATTATATTGTTTCCTTTTCTATTTTGCCGTTGTGATGCCGTTGTGACCTGCTGTTGAGAACATCACAACTTTCGTCACAATTGAGACGAAAAGAGCTTTTTTAACGTGCTCTGAATACCAAATCGTCTCAATTGAGACGACTGTCTCAATTGTGACTTATGACGATTTTGTGACGGTGTCAGAATCGGGCTGTTAGTCAAGCTTTGGTTTAATTAACTTCCAAAGACAAGTCAGCAACCGGAGCTTGGCAATAGGAATGGATCGTGGAGGCTAGCATTTAGCGAGCTTTCAAACCATTAAACCGCTTGGTTTAAAATAACAAACGATCAGAATCCACACGCGGAAGAATTAAATTGAGAACGATTTTCTTCCGCGTATTGATTCTGCGAATATTACAATTTTAATATTGTGAAATAATGGAAATTGCGAAACACGGAATACTGACCCACTTTGGTTCGGTCGACGGGTGTGTCAACCGAGCCAAGGTGGAAAATAGAAAAGATTCCAACGGGAGTCTTGTAGAAAATTCTTAACGAAGAAGTCGTTCTTCAGAATCGCGTATCAAGTCGCGAGTTAGCTTTAAATCATAATTAATAATAATATAAGTGTACAAGTATAAGTGTACATAATAAAATTAGTGTTTTAGTGTCGGAACAAGAAACTTTAAATAAAAATCAATAAGAAGCTTAAACAAGGCGTTTTGTTCGTTGCTCAAAGGACAACGAAAAGGAAGAAGACCACACAAAAATTACGTACAACACGTTCACAGCCGTCAAGCTCTTGTGTAAGGACAGCTCCGAGGCCAATATCACTAGCATCGGTTTGCAAAACGATATGTTGGGTGAAATCTGGGCATGCTAGCACTGGTGCCTCCGTTAACCGCCGTTTCAGCTCTTCAAATGCCTCTTGTTGCTACTGTCCCCAATGCCAACGTATACCTTTCTTTAGTAGACTTGTGAGTGGAGAAACACCTTCGGAAAAATCGTGGACAAATCGTCGATACCACGATGCTGTTCCCAAATATCGGCGTAACTCTTTTAGATTCGTTGGTGGTCTCAACTCCCGTATGGCCGCTACCTTCTCTGGATCGGTGTGAATGCCCTCCGCTGTAACCAAGTGTCCCAAATATTTTAGCTCCTGTTGAAAGAACTGACACTTTTCTTTGTTGACACGCAAGTTCGCCTCTCTCAACCGCTGGAAAACGTTGTGCAGATGTCTCATCTGTTCATCCTTGGTCTTACTCACGACGATGATATCATCGAGGTAGGCGAAAGCGTTGGGTTCCAAGTCCGGGCCAATAACTTGGTCAAGCGGCCTCTGGAAAGTAGCGGGAGCGGAGAGGAGTCCAAACGGCATGACACGCCACTCGAATAGCCCTCTACCCGGAACTGTAAATGCGGTGAACTTGCGACTTCCTTCATCGACTGGTATCTGCCAGTAACCATTTTTAAGGTCAATGGTACTAATAAATCTTGCCTCGCGTAGGCATCAGGAATCGAATGTCTGTTGAGCTAGCGATAATCCACGCAGAGTCACCAATCCCCATTTTTCTTCTTTACTAGCACGATAGACGAACTGTAGAGTCTTCATGAAGGCTCGATACACCGCATTTTCAACAGTTCGTCTATCTGCTTGTTGATGATATTCTGCATCGCCGGATTCTTGGGATAGTAACGCTGCTTCAGGGGGGTAAGGTCAGGGTATGCGCAACAAATAGCCTCTCCCTGGCAACTGCCATCCTCACCTTCTCGTGGTGCCCCCTGTTCTCACCAAAGAGGCTCTGGCGACCGACGGAGGGCGGTATACCCCACCACCTTTCCTACTAGACCTCTCTTTCCATACTACTATACTTTCACTACACCTCACTCCCACTACTCTGTCTCTACGCTATACTATTCTCTTTCTGGGTTGGATCAAGGTGTCATGCGACCCGTGCCGACTATCTACTAGGCTGAGGACCCAGGCTTTAAAAATAGCTCAGTCGCTAACGGAGCCTACCGAATACCTGGCGACCTTCGGTACTAACCAGCCTTACCTGCACACAAGGACCTCTGTGCGGGCGGACCTTTCCTTGTCCTATACTCGTGGGAATCAAAATAGATTTTACAAACAACAAAAACACCAAGGACGATAACGGGAAGGGACGGACGGTGACTGACGGTGATGACTACCTCATCACCCACCTCACCAATAGGAGGGAGCCTGATGGCGTCACTAACAGTGACAATCATCGAACTCCCTCTGCTGCACCAGGAGTCTCCGACGAAGACGACTGCAGCACCCGGATAGTGGATCTAGTCATCGACGAGGCGGATGAGAACGAGTCAGTGACTCTCTCTCAATCCAGCCAGGTCACGATGATCGATCTGGAGGTCGAGGCTGCACTGTTGGAGGAGGCTCCTCTTAGCAGCACAACTAAGCTGGCAGCCAAGACCCGGTCAAGGGATGAGAAAGCCAAAAGGGCATATAAGCGCGAAGCAATCCCTTCGCAAGCTGTCCAAGGTAGACCCATCCACCTTGACCGACCGTCAACGGCACCTGCAGAGAGCTAACAAAAAGAAGGTGGCCAGGTTCGAAAGAGCCAACGCCACCTCCTCTGAAGAGGGGGCGGGACAGAAAGCAATTTCCAAACCCACCCCCACGCTGCAGAAACTACCATGCCAAGGCGCTGGAGCCACAGATGACCAACCTTCGACTTCAAAGAAGTCACAGGCGGTCAGTCAAGGCTCGGTACCTAAAACGGCTGAACCCTCTAAGGCTAAACCACATTCGCTACTCGCTTTGAGCAAAGCGGCCAAGCGGAACAGGTCCACCGAGGAGGGTTCAATCGAACCCAAGAAAGTTCGAAGGTCAGCAACCTTCAAGGCCGAGGAGGAGCTGCAGGTGGCCATCGTCGACAGATCGAACCCAGTCGGGAAGATCCAACCGGCGAACTGGCTGCTTGTGGAGGCGAAGTTGCTGGCCGAGATGATGAAGGTGGACAGGAGCGACGAGGAGGTGGACTTTGAGGGGGCGGGGTGGCAGAGGGGAGTTAAAGTCGTCAGCTGCGGCAACAAGAAGTCATTGGACTTCTTGACCGCCGCAGTTGCGGGCCTGGGCGAAATCTGGCCAAAGGCAAAACCCTGCCACGCTCTGCCCTACCACTGCGACCAGTCGTGGTCGTGTGGATCCCTCCTCCAGTTCCGGAATCAGGGGCGGCCATGCTAGGTCTTATTAGAGGCTCCATTAAATTCGGCTTTGGATCCCTAAGGGTCCGCGAGTCGACTGATGGGGCGGCGGGATGGGGAGGTAGACCAAAGCCTAATGAAGGTGGTGCAAATTAATTTGCACCACAGCAAGGCGGCATCGGCCGACCTCCTCCTGGTCATGGAGAAGGAGGGTATCGACGTGGCCCTAGTACAAGAACCCTGGGTGAGGAGGGGCAGGGTGGCAGGACTAGCGTCAGGCCGATACCAACTATTTGCAACGGACACCACAATGAAGGTAAGAACATGTATATTGGTAAGGAAAAACATTAATGCCTTTCTTTTCCCTCATTACAGCTCACCTGATCTTACGACGGTAGTGTGCGAGACCCAGCAAGACGGTTCGTTCCTGCTCTCGTCCGCATACTTCCCATACGAAGAACAAGAGCCCCCATCGCATCAAGTCCGGGAACTAACAAACCTTGCCAATAAGAGCAAGTTGAGGTTGGTTATGGGATGCGATGCGAACGGTCATCACACCCAGTGGGGAAGCCGAGACATCAACAAAAGGGGTGAGTCGATCTTTGATTACATACTAAAATATGACCTTGTTATATGCAATAGGGGGACCACACCCACATTCCGTAACAAGGACAGGTCAGAGGTATTAGACCTAACCCTGAAGAACGATAGGGACACTACCATTGAGGGTTGGAGAGTATCCACTGAGTGCTCTTTCTCTGATCACTACAGCATACTCTTCAACATTAGGACTATAAAACCCATGAAAGAACCACCTTTTCGAAACCCCAAGAGGACTGACTGGGAAAAGTTCGCGGGTCTAATCCCTAGGGCACTGTCTAAGGTCAACCCAGGAGATGGAAACAAGAACACCGATTCCTTAGTCAGATCTCTCTCGGAAGGGCTCCGCAGCGCCTTCAATGCCTCATGTCCTATCAGCCGACCGCGCAAAAAAGCCGAAGCGGTCTGGTGGACCTCAGAGCTATCGGCGCTGCGGAAAACAGCGAGATCGCTCTTCAACAGAGCAACCAACAGAGGTACAGACACGGACTGGCCTCTTTACAAAGCCGGACTCAGAGCTTACAAAAACAGAACCAGAGCAATTAAGAGGGACTCCTGGAGGGCATACTGTGAGTCAATATGCGCAGTCAACGAGGCCGCAAGACTTCGCAAAGTGCTAGCTCGAGAAAGGGCAGTACCGAGCAGCATACAGCGGCTGGACGGCTCGTGGACTCAATCCAGCCTCGAAACTCTGGAACTCCTGTGCACCACGCACTTCCCAGGCTGTACCGACAGAGCCATGGAGTTGCCATCAGCAATCTCGACGGCGGTCGACGACGGCACTTATAATGGATCCCACATAGATGTGAATGACATGGTAAATGCAGAAAGAGTCTCGTGGGCGGTCGAATCCTTCCAGCCCTACAAAGCTGCGGGCCCAGATGGAATCATCCCGGCCATGCTACAGAGATCCCTATCCACCATCTTACCATTGCTCATTGACATGTTCAAAGAATGCCTTATGAAAAGGCATCCCAAAGGAGTGGAGGGAAGTCAGGGTATTATTCCTGCCAAAGGCAGGTAGACCCTCCCACAGCTCCGCTAAGGACTTCAGACCCATCTCCCTCTCATCATTCTTACTAAAGACTTTGGAGAGGCTGGTGGACCTGTTCATAAGAAACAAAATCACTCACCGGCTATGTCAGTCTCAACACGCCTATTTAAAAGGTAAATCAGTTGAGAGTGCGCTGCACTGCGTGGTTGGTACAATCGAGAGGTCCCTCGAGGCAAAAGAGTTTACCCTAGGGGCATTCCTGGACATAGAGGGGGCATTCAACAATGTCAACGCGACTGCGATTAGTGACGCCCTGAAGTACTTTGAAGTGCCACGCATCATTAGTGACTGGATTGGTAACATGTTAGACAGCAGAATTATCAATGCAGCCATGGGTGCAAGCAACTGCCGCAAAAACGTCACACGCGGGACCCCTCAGGGAGGTGTTCTGTCCCCTCTCTTGTGGCTCATAGTGGTAGACGAATTGCTAAGAGAATTTCAAGGTACGGGGGTCAGGGCAACAGTATATGCCGACGATGTAGCCATACTGGTAACGGGGAAATTCCTCGGCACAATTAGTGAGCTAATGTCGCATTCACTTGGAAAAACTTCAAAGTGGGCGGACAAGAACGGACTCAGCATCAATGCTTCAAAGACCGAACTTGTGCTCTTCACTAGGAAGTATAAAATACCAGACTTCAGAAGACCAAGCCAACGAACGGCCAAACTCTTCCTCTGTCTGGCGATGTGAAATACCTAGGCATAGTTCTGCACAGTAAACTCTCCTGGAATAAGAACATAGCCGAAAGAAGGAAGAAAGGTTTGAACGCCCTATACACGTGCAAGAAGGCCATCGGAGGGGGCTGGGGCCTGCCACCGTACATTGCCCACTGGCTGTACACGGCGGTAGTCCGCCCAATCTTAACCTACGGGGGTCTGGTGTGGTGGACGGCAATCCAACGGAAAAGCAACCTTGAACCTCTGAACAGAGTACAAAGATGCGCCACCATGAGCATCACCGGAGCTGCAAGTAGCGCACGGCAGGCTGGGCTGGAGATGATAATGCATCTCCTTCCCTTGGACCTCTTCATTATGAGCTCAGCAGGGAAAAGCTTCCTCAGAATACGAGGCTTCAATCTCTGCAAAGAAGCTCATTTTGGTCACGCCAATGTGCTACATACGCTTCAACAACGAAACACAAATACTCGGACGAAGCTGACCGCGGAAACGGACTACATTCTTCCGAGGACCGAATTTGATGGAATACCTAAGATCCTCCTTCCCAGCAGGGAGGAGTGGTCGGCTGCAGAGCAGGTACGGCTCAAGGGTATTTCAATTTACACGGACGGCTCAAAGACCAATGAAGGGACAGGAGCCGGTTTCTACTCTGACACGCTGCAAGCACAGCGATCATACAGACTGCCAGATGAGTGCAGCGTGTTTCAGGCAGAGATTTTCGCGATCGAGCGAGCAGCAAACGATGTCCTGGAAGAAAGGGTATCTGAAACAGATATAAATTTCTTCATAGACAGCCAGGCTGCCATAAAAGCATTAGGCTCGACGCAAGTTAGGTCAGAGATTGTCTTGAAATGCAGGGGTAAACTGCGGGACCTAATGAAAGCCCACATCGTCAGGATCTGCTGGGTCCCAGGCCACTCGGATATCGAAGGCAATGAGCGAGCAGATCTCCTGGCTAGAACGGGCTCCTCACTAGGGGCTGAGGAGGCGGACTCCTCTGTCAAGACACCTATCTCCAACTAGATGAACTCCATTGACACCATAGTGACAAACATAACCAACAACACCTGGAAACCCAGGTCAGACTGTGTTACCAGCCTTTCACTATGGCCAGAGCTCAACCGTAAGAACTCTAAGACGATACTCTCAATGCCCAGAGACCAACTTAGAGTAATAGCAGGAGTGATCACAGGGCATTGCCCCATAGGGGCTATGGTGACCAGGTGGAAACCAGGCACCAGAGTGGATCACTGTAGATGTTGTGACGACGCGGACGAGGAGGAGACTATTCACCACCTGCTCTGCCAATGCCCAGCCCTCGCATACCGCCGCCTCTGCAGTGTGGGGGCGGAGTACCTCGAGAGGCTGACAGAGTTGGCAGAGCGCCCGATGACTAGTCTCATAAAGCTAATCAAGAGCACCAGATCGACCTACACCCGGCCATTGCCCCACCCACTCGAGGGGGCTCGGCCTGAGTAGCCGTCCGGAACAGTGAGGTTCCCACAGAAGCAAAACGTGGGCACTCACAATGGGCCATAAGGCCTCGGTGGAAGTGGCCGCTTTGCGGCCACACGCCCTCTCAACCTAACCTAACGCTGCTTCAGTGGTATGTTATCTCGCATCCTGATCTCATGGACCGTAATGTGTATAACGTCTGTCATGCTTTCGAACGGAGCAAGCTCCCGCCTCAGATAAGATTTCTCGTGTGTCACGCTGGTACACGTCGCCGTCATCCACCGGGGTTCCTCTTCAGCACCGACAGCTCTGATAACCAAGCATTGCCCTCCACAAATGATTTGGGCTTTCGCTAGAGCCCAGAAGTCCATGCCCAAAGTTACTGTGTCCATTGCTGTCGGCATGACGTAGAATTCCATAAATCGTTCAAGATTACCTAAAGTAATTCCTACACCAATAATTCTATGGACGTGAATGGTGGATCCGTTTGCCAGCCGGATTCGTCAGGAAGTATTCTTCACCCGAGCAAGGTCTCCTAGTTAGTTTGCTAACCATTCTGCGACATTCTGCGACTTTTGGTTGCACCGGTGTCAATAGTAGCTGTCACTGACCTGCTTGCGATGCGAATGTCAGCCAGCAGGTGATCCATCTTGTCTCATGGTAGTTGTCGGGGTTGATTGATTCTCGGCATCAGCATTCCCCGTGAATGGTGATGGCCTCCTGCGTTTCCCGAGTTCGTACGGCAACAGTTCATCGTTTTGACACCACTTTTTCCACAGACCCAACAGAAATAAACCAATGGATTTCTACACCCTCTAGCTAGGTGACCGTCTTGTCCACATCGACGGCATGCTGTTTGAACGTTAATCGTCGTCGTCGTGTCGGGTGGTAGGCTCTGGAGTTGAGCTGTGCGGTGGGTGGCCTCCCGAGCTGGCTGTGTTGATTGTACCTTTCGGTGCCCAAGAATATTTTCATATTGATCGGCTTGATCAACGAGGTCCTCCAGTGTGTCAAAATCGTTTACTTTTATATACAGCTGGTATTCACGGCGGCTATTCCTGTATATGCGGTCGAGCTTCTTTGCATCGCTGTATTCGGTGTGCCTCATTAGGGTCTGCATAGCGATAACATAATCCTTAAATACTTCAGTTTGGCCTTGGAACCGTTGCCTTACTGTATCGCCGAGGCGCTCTTGGTAAAGCGAGGAAAGGAAAAACTTCAGAAAGTCACGCTTGAAACTTTCCCAGTGTAACCATGGCTTGCGATTGTTACGGTACCACTGAAGCCCTTTGCCCCGTAGGAGCTGTGACATGATCTTGGGTAGGTTATCCTTGCTGACACCCCAAGCCTCAGCCGACTCCTCTACTTGTTCAACAAATTCTAGCGGGTCGGTTCGATCGTCGAAGATCACACCCCATTTACGAATTTTGTTGATGGCGTCTGTGTGAAATACCTGTGAAATCGACTTGGCCTGCCACATGAGTCCGACCGTGGACGCGTAGGGACAGGATGTAGAAGTCTTGCAGCTGAGCACGTGGTGGTCGACTTGGCCTCGCACGTATCCCGACCGCAACCGCTATCAACAGTCGGATCATGTGGTGGTCGACTTGGCCTGCCACATGAGCACGATCGTGAATGCGTAGGGACAGGATGTAGAAGTCTCGCAGCTGAGCACGTGGTGGTCGACTTGGCCTCGCACGTGTCTCAACCGCGATCGCTATCAACAGCCGGGTCATGTGGTGGTCGACTTGGCCTGCCACAGAAGCCCGACCGTGGATGCGTAGGGAGAGGGCGTAGGAATGTCGCAATTGAGCACATGGTGGTCGACTTGACCTCGCACGTGTCTCAACCGCAATCGCTATCCTCAGCCGGATCATGTGGTGGTCGACTTGGCCTGCCACAGGAGCCCGACCATGGATGCGTAGGGAGAGGGCGTAGGAATGTCGCAATTGAGCACATGGTGGTCGCCTTGACCTCGTACGTGTCTCAACCGCAATCGCTGTCCTCAGCCGGATCATGTGGTGGTCGACTTGGCCTGCCACATGAATTCGACCGCGGACGCGTAGAGCAGGGGTGGATATTTGGGAGAGGGTAGATATTGGAGAGAGACTAATGAGTTAGGAGAGACTCGATATTGGTGAGAGGCTACAGATTGGGGAGAGACTAATAAGGTGGGAGAGATAGGAGAGGCTACAAGTTGGAGGGATTATGCGTTGCTGGAACTTACCGAGATGTTTTTGCTTACCTGTCTGAAAACCAAGTGACCGAACTTCACTGTGGTTCCGCTTTTATATCCGTTGCTTGAAGTTCGTTTCGTCCATTGCCTGACTCGATGTAACTACGAGTGTCTTGCTCTAGCACATACTAAACATTATCATCGTGTAAATGTGTACATGTATGCGTGAACAACCGATTCGATTCATACTATCTTCGACAAATGATTTTGTTACTCCATCATTGTCTTCGACAGGAGCATTAATATTCCTTAAGCGTTTCCAATGGAGATCCAAGTTTTTATCATTGTCCAAATTGAATCCCAAGGCTCTTGTAAAATTTCTTTATAATTTATTGTTTAATGACTTCTCTATGGAATAACCGAACCGAGATGAACCGAACTTGTCGACGGTCATTTTACAATTATATGTATTTATGAAAATTGTGGTTATTTATATGATAAGTATGGAATTATATTAGCTTCCGTAAGTTCTTCGAGTATTGAAACTATTTCGTTGTTGTGATTGGTGTGTCCTGCAGATTGTGATGATACTAATAGCCTTAACATATCTACCAACTCATTTGGATCATCCCAATTTATGTAGTTTGGCTTTTCCTTGTTAACACTCATTAAACCGCTTCCCTTAGTTTGATTTTGTGAGGTAGTCAATGGAGTTATCTCACTGAATAATGGCTTTATGATGTCGGTGTATTTGAGAGCTCTACTTCCCTTTGCTCGTGCATTGCTGTTAAAATTAAGTTTGTGAGCACTAGTATTTACTAAAATACTTTTGTAAGCTTGTAGATCTTTATCGTCATAATTTGATGGTTCTTTGCTGAATAATAATTGAAGCAATCCAGGTGTAAAGTTCCAACTATTATCGGATATTATTATTTTATCATCGCGTAATGAGAAAGGGCCATTTACCATCAGATCCCTTGTATGGGCCATATGTGGTATCCAACTGATGTTGGATCTGTTGTTCTAAGGCGGAATAGAGAATTGATTCAGTAGATTTTGGATAGTTGCTTGTAGTATCGAGTTCAGAGAATAATTTTATTTCGCTTGATTTATTCACTATTTCTTCTGCGTCTTCTATTTGAGAGAAAAAGTCGCCGTCTTCATTGTCATTACTATTGATAAGAGTTTCGTTTGAAGAATCGACTTTTCGTGCTTTAGCTAGAGTACTTGTTTTTACTTTTAGTGGTACCTTATTGTATTTAATGTTATGCTTATCCTTATTATAATTTGTATTGGAGTGCTTGACTATTTCTTTTAGATGTTTTGTGATGTGGCTAATTGTCTTTTCTAATTCATTCTCTAAATCTGCTTTTCCTAATTTTATATTCTTAAATTTCTGTTTTAATATGCGTCTAGTTTTTATCAGGTCTTTTAATATTTTGTCTTGGCATTAGTCTTTCCGCAGTTTGAAGGTCCCACACTAGAAGACATCGAATTGAATTCGGTAGAAGGGAACTGTGTCTGAGTTTCGTCGCATTATTAGTAACAAGATCCATATTTTTCACAGTATTTGTCTTGCTTGACACCTTTATATTCATTTATATCGAAGCAGTTCAATTGGAAAGATGTATAAATGACCACCGTTTACCAAAATAATTTCAGTCTTGATCAACCAGTAATTGGAAGAGGTCTTTTAAATAAAGCTATAAATTCTCTACCAGTTGAAGTTCATTTACCAGGCTATCAATTTTGTAGTCCAGGAACTAAACTAAAAAAACGCTTAGAAAGAGATGATAAAGGAATCAATCCACTGGACGCTGCATGTAGAGAGCACGACATTGCTTATATTAATACACAGAACTTGGATGAGCGTCACGAAGCAGATAAAATATTAGCTGAAAAGGCGTGGCAAAGAGCAAAATCAAACGATAGTAAATATAGTGAGCGAATAAACGCATGGTTAGTAGCCAAAGCAATGAAAGCTAAAGTCAAATTCGGTATGGGAAACAAGCTAAATAAGAACCTTAAGAAAATAAAGAAAAAGGTGAAAAGATGCTGTGCAAAGAAAATTTTTACAAAAACTGTTAAAAACGCATTGAAAATTACCAAGCAACGAAAACCGGAAGATATCTCCAATGCTATTAAAATGTCACAAGGTGTAATCAAAAAGTCTTTTGACCGTAAAAAATCCATGATAGATATTCCACGTGTTATACCTATTTCCAAAGTAGGAGGTTTTCTACCACTAGTACCCATTTTAACAGCTCTTGGAGCCGTTGGTGGTTTAGCATCTGGTGGTGCTACAATCGCGAAAGCAATTAAAGAAGCCAACTCTGTAAGAAAACAATTGAAGGAAGCAAATCGACATAATCAAACTATGGAAGCAATTGCTATTGCCTACAAAAAAGGATTGGGAGTATATTATAGCCCTCAACCAAAAAACTTTTGAAGAAGCTACCCAACAGAGCACTCACAAATATCGATCTAATGAAATATAAAACGAATCTACCATACTTTAGAGGTATTTTTATGCTAGATACCTTACCAAAGCATCCTCATCAACAAGAATGTGGGATCGTTAATATTGATAGATCGGAGGGACCTGTTACACATTATAAAAACAAGAATCAAAAGGAATATTTTGATAGTTTTGGAAACTTACAACCACCGCATCAAGTAATCCAATACTTGGGTGATGGAATACGTTACAACTACACTCAGCATCAAGATTATAATTCATTTAACTGCGGTCATTTATGTCTAAAATTTCTGTATAATTTAGCTTTTTTTTAGGAGAAATAACGAAGAAAGTTTATTCTTTAGTTCATTAAAATGAAATCAAATTGTGTTGTGTGTTAAGTATATAATACATATTATTATTAATTTTATTTGTATTTATTATAAGGTATATTTGATTTTGAAGACTATATTGATGACGGTGATGATGATGATGAAGAGCTATTTCACTCCATGTCTTATTTAAATGGATTTTTCACCACTGCATACTGCATCTTCTTTGTCCAAGATTCTTTCATTGTAATATCTTTCTTCTTTGTTGTGGTTGGAATTCTCTCTTTCTCTCTCTCTCTCTCTCCCTGTGTTCTCTAAGTTCTAGGTATAAACTAAACTAAAAATTTAAATTTCTTGTCATAAATACTATTTTCTTCGGTTCAGTTCTAGTTAATCTTTCGATCGGTGCAGTTAAAGCTCTTCAGTTAGTTTTACTACCTATCAAGAAAATTAAGAAACAACAAATTCGAAAATGAATCCAAAACAACGTCAAGGATCATCAACTTTTTCCGTCGCTGCTATGGACGACTTCAATCAGAACAAGTGTCCAGAAAAGACAAGTGTCCAGTTAAAGATATGGAGCCGAATAAATCGTATTCAATTAAAAATGTACGTAAAACGAAAACAAAGTATGAAGCCCGAGTTTTAATGGAGTTGGAAGAGAATATAATTTTTCTACCGCAAAGATTTAACAACAGCTTACTATTTGTGTAAAGTAATGAATGAAGATACCGACGACTTTCGCTTGGAGGTTCTGGTTGACTTTCATTTAACACAAGCAATGTATTACCAAATATGAAAAACTTTGTATTATAAAATGTTATAAAAATAAAATATAATTTATGAATTAAAAATAGATTCTTTTTTTATTTTTTCAATTTAAAATATAAGAGCATTAATTTATTGATTCGTAAGATTTTATTCTCTAACATATAGCACGCACATGTATCTGGTCTATCCAAACATGTATCCGAAGACCAACAGCAAGATTTATAGTGTTTTCCCATGAACAGATTCAATTAGTACTTGATGTTGATAGCGGCTTAATTTTGCGTAGCAGTCTAGCATTTCATCGAAATGCTCATCAAGCAAAATTTCTTTATGGGTTCTTAAAAACTCGTCAACACGTTTTAATAATTCCGACAAGTTAGTTCTCGTAACGTTCTCCATCATCATTAATAATAGTCTATTACAGATTGAATTAATTTTAGTCGTGAACCAGTTGCATTTGTTTACATTATGATTCTAATTTACGACTTTTTATTCTGAGAAATATTTGTAAACTGAAAGTACCGAAAATATCAACTCCAATTCCGAGATTGAAATAATTGTATATACAATATGTGTGGTGTGCGAGGCAATCGAACACTTGAAATGCTCATTTACCAAATCTACAACAACCACATAAAGTAATAAAATATTTTTCAACAACAACAACGCTACGCATATTCAGAACAACAACAATCTCAAGTACTACAAACGATACACAGGCGGGCAGAGATCAAGGCAGAGGAACACACCACACTCGCAACAGTCAGCACGCCGAGGTATGTATGTACATATGTCTGTCTGTCGGTCTATATGTATGCCTTAGGGTGGTCCTTAATTTTCAAAATCAAATTTTTTTTGGTCTTACCCTCTTAAAATGTAATAGTAGATCAGAAAATGATATGTGCGAAATTTCAGCGAGATCGGCCAACGGGAACCCGTGCCGCATCAAGGACGAAGTTTTCAAATTTCAGTACAATTCTAAATTTTCAAATTCCGCATTTTTTTTTGTTTACCCTCTTAAAATATGATTGTAGGTCAGGAAATGATATGTGCGAAATTTCAGCGAGATCGGCCAACGGGAACCCGTGCCGCATCAAGGACGAAGTTTTCAAATTTCAGTACAATTCTAAATTTTCAAATTCCGAATTTTTTTTGTTTACCCTCTTAAAATATGATTGTAGGTCAGGAAATGATATCGCACTAGGCATGTATGTCCGTCTGTCGGTCCGTTTTGCCATGCCCCAATCTGTCACACCTACTTACTACCACGACCTTTTTCTACGCTCACTTTTGACACACCCACTTTGGTCACGCCCACTGCGGACACGCCTTTTGAACACGTCCATTTCCTCCCTCATCCCCCTCAGCGAGATGAACTGCGAGATGCAGATATCAAAGTATGTGTAAACAATATTATACGAAGTACTTACAAAAGATGAAGTATAATATTCGCTCTGATCCAGTCCTTTTGAAATTTTGTCAACACGAAAAGGAAGAGTGCAATTTATGCTGAATTTATGAATCATGATAATACGGAATCCAATAATATCCAAACTATTTGTAGTCTTTTTGGAAACTTTTTATGCCCACTTATTCAACGGCAACATATAACTCAGTGAGCTACCCATTCAATATTTCATCGACTTCCATTGCACTGCCTACAATTGATATACACATTGTCTCACACGAATGCTATTAAATGTAATTATAACCCTGGACCGGATGGAATACCGTCTTGCATTCTAAAATTTTGCGCTAATGAATTGACATCGTCTATATCTGCACTCTTTGAATATTCGCTACGTTCGGGCTATTTTCCGAATGTATAGAAGTCCTCCTATATTATTCCATTGCATAAGTCTGGTGCAATATAATAGGTGCAATATAAGTAACTACCGCGGTATTGCCAAACTTAGCGCGCTGCCCAAGCTATTGGAGAAGATAATCGTTTCCCATACCTCAAGGAGAGTTAAGTCCTCAATTTCGCCGTATCAACATGGTTTCTGTACCGGAAAGTATACTACTACAAATTTGTTGGAGTTTGTCTCGAAAACTATGAAAAATTTTTCTGTTGCTAAACAAACTGATGCAATATATACTGATTTCAGCTTTCGATATAGTTAATCATAAGCTACTATTTTCAAAGCTAAAATTATTTGGATTTTACGATAATCTGATAAAGTTCTCTTATCTTACCCACCGTACAAAAATGGTGTTATTTAAAGGTATGAAATCTAAAGGATTTCGGGTTACATCTGGAGTTCCACAAGGCAGCCACTTAGGACCGCTACTGTTTTTAGTAACGATTTGCCAACAGTTGTAAAATATGGAGTATACTGATGTTTGCGGACGATGTTAAACTGTTTCTATCGTTTAAAAATTAATCTGATGCCAAACTTCTTCAAATCGACCTTGACTCTTTGACAAGACGGTGTGATGTAAATTGCATGAAACTAAATCTAAATAAGTGCAAATGACATTTTCCCGTTCAAGCCCAGTTTTATTTAATTATAATATTGGCAATTATAAACTCGAGCGATTGGAAACTGTAAATGATCTCGGTGTGGTTCTAGATCAGAAACTCCGTTTTCATACTCATATCAGCCTCATAACCAATAGGGCCAGCAGTGTACTAGGCTTCATAAAGCGCTGGTGTGTGACTCCTCGCTGATGTGAACTCCTGCACTTACGTTTCTGCAGGTCAACATACCTTCAGCATGAAACGCTTAGGAGTGGCTGCGTAGATCTTAATACGGTTTCTCAAGCCATTTACTTGACTGAGCCCGTCTATGTAGCTAAAAAGAAAATCTTAAACTTTCTTTTGAATTATTAGATTAATTTTGAATTGAATATAATTGAACTCTTATTGTAAACTACTGAATTTATATAATGTAAACTATAAAGCCTCAACGGCTTAGTTTTAAGATGGAATAAATAAATAAATATTGCTAACTCTGCGTTCTCAGAAAACAATGGACTACACGGTAGTAAATTTGTCTTGCGATCGTGGCGACCATCGGGTGGTGAGGCTAAGTACTTATCGGACTGCCCTCGTATATATGTACATATAATATATCATAAACTCTTTCCAAAGGTTCAAAAAGTATCTTTCGCCAAATTTGATGTATATAGTAAATATAAAGCATATTACGGTGTTGGCGGTAGGAGTATTTGAAAGGGAAAAAAGCCAACTCATACCTATTAGTTTTGGAAACCGTTTATTGGCGAACTTAAAATTTTACAGGAAATTGGTACAGAAGTAGGAAGTACGACAATTAATATCAGAGTTAGATCCTTAATTTGAGATGCTCGCGCTAAAGCCTTTGTAACTGGTATTCTCTACCATACACCGACCCACGGTTGCCCTAAATGTACCCCATTCATTTTAAAAAGAAGTTAAGGAGCGGAAATTGAAGCCTGCTATACGATTTTCTCTTGTCTCGACTCAAATCTATATTATATATTCGATATAGACCACTAGATAATTAGGCATTTAGAAAACTATAATCATTAAATCCTGTAGAGGACGGTAAGAGAACTACTGGATCATCAATACATCTCGCCCAAGTCACGAAATACTGCAGGCAATATTTTATCCACAAGTATATACATAGATATAACGAAAGTGAGTTTTGTAAATTTCTTCATTGGTGTTTGGTAGAATGTGAATAGCTAATATATGTATGTATATGCTCAGGATATTAATTTTGACCTGGACACAACAGATCTATTGCTTAAGACACGTTTCTGTTAATGCGATATATTCAATATCAATGCTTTTTATAAATATGTCATTAATTTTATTATTAATTCCTTTATCGTTTTGATAAAGGATGCTAGGAGAAGAATACTTCATTTTTTTAAGATGCACTACGTCTGGAAGAATTTCTGGCGTAATTTCTGGTATCTGGCGGAAATGTGGGATTCATTTAGGTGGTTCGATAAATTTATATTAAACGAGGAATATGATGTTTGAGACCGAGAATCATATTTAGTGATAGCAATACTTTAGTCGTTCATCCCCAGCTGAGAACACATATGCTCACGAATATTTTTGGTAGATGTATCCGTAGCAAACCAGAAAATAAATATAGTTTTCTATATATACAACCAGATTCTTCATAGTAGATGGACCAGATAATGGAATGCAGACCTTTTGGGAATAGTACCTGTGACTTACGTTGCAACAGCACGAGGTGTGGTGGCTTTCAGTGCTGATGTGGTAGCTTCAGGTACTGCAGGGCACGATAAAGGAGATGCGGAATCAGCACTAATCACATTTAATTTTTATTAGTGCGGGCGAATTGCTCATAGGTGCAAATATTGAGCATGTCTTTCCGAGCATGTAAGTTTTGTTTGTGAGCGTTTACGTTTCGGCGACGCTTCCTCTAAAAATTTAAACTTATTAATTAATACTCTTATTAATTTAATTGTTTTTGAAATGAAGCGAGGCCGTGATGGATTTCTTTAAAGTTTAACCGTGCTTGACGTAAAATACAAATTACGGCACATAATGTGCATTTAACACATGACCAGCTTAAACCACCCTCAATATCGATTTTAATAGCAATTCTACCTGATAGAAGTCCTTAGTACACAGCCCCTAAAGTATCCATCTTTTAAGTCCGACTGTAAGTAAAACTCATGTTTTACCTAATGTACTACTGTCATATGCAATGGCCTCAACATCTTGAAATGTTCCAAGGAATGTCCCATAATCTAAGAGGCCATTATTTTATGCGATTGCTTCCAATGCTTCTACTGACAAGGCTCCTAATAATACGGGTGCTAAGTCGATGCATCTTTTAGGGATGGAGCCTTACGTTCTTATTCTGAAGCTCACCTTTACATAAAGACGTCGCTTAAAATTGACGTCTTTTTCGATATCGTATTGCAAAGACTTCGTAGATAGCTGGTGACTTTTGCGATTCTCTAGTACAACAGTGCGCTTATTAATTGTTAAAGTCGACGGACATTTTTCTAAGCCTATCGAAGTCAGGTCTGGTGCTCCACAGGGAAGTCACTTAGGCCCTCTCTTATTCCTTCTTTTTATTAATGACCTGCCTAGTTTTTTCAAGTCATGTAAGTGCCTTATGTATGCGGACGACGTAAAATTATTTATGACTATAAATGACCTTTCTGACTGCTATCTGTTTCAGGAAGACATATATTCGTTGATGAAATGGTGCAGCTTGAACATCTCCAAATGCAATATTTTAACCTTTACGCCTAAACTTTACCAATTCATCATAATTACTCTTTTGACGGGTGTAATTTCTTCCAGAGGGTAAATTTGATCAAGGATTTAGGTGTATTTTTTGATGATAAATTTTCTTTTATTGCCCACTTCGAATATATAATTTCTAAATCTAACTCTCTAATGGGTTTCTTGAAAAGAAACTCGTCTGAGTTTTCTAACATTTTTACTGTAAGGACCATTTATATAAGTTTAGTTAGGTCCATTCTGGAATATGCCTGCATTATCTGGGATCCCCAATATGAGTACCATATCTCCAGAATTGAGAAGATTCAGAAACGTTTCAGTAGATTTGCGCTGAGACATCAGTTTAACTCTATCAATATGCCCACGTATGATGAACGGTGTCGGCTATTATGTCTGCCCAGCTTGGCTAAGAGAAGAAGGTTACTTGAAATTATTTTTATTAGGAATATCATTAACAATAAAATTGACTCTCCTCAGCTGTTGCGTTTGATAAATTTTTATGTTCCCAATAGAACTCTACAAATAGAGAGTTATTTGCAATAAATTATCATAAGACAAACCTTGGTGGAAATGAGCCTATTTCAAAACGCCTATCAGCTTGCAACTCGATAGCAAACACGTTAGATTTTTGTACTAGTAGGCATCGATTTAAAACTGATTTGTTTAGATTAATTATCGATAATTCATAATTTTATAATACTTTTACTTTATATTTAAGCTATTTTTAAGTAATCTGTAAGGGTTGGTCCCGGTAGATGTTAAATAAATAAATAAATACTTGCTATATTGTTTGTTTTAATGGACGAATTTAGGTTTCTGCAATAATATTTCATTTTAGCTAACCTAAGTAAACGTACAGACTCATTCCTAGCGGACCTATAGCTCTCCCATCGCTCGGGGCTAAGGTTCTTTCTCCAAGCGCTACGTAACCTGTTTCGTTTACGAATTGAGTCCAAAACCTGACGGGTGAACCACGGACATGAATTGCTTTTAACTATTGTTACCTTCGACGGAACATGCTTTAGAAACAGTTCATTTATTGTATTAGTAAAGTAATTCAATTTTTCATTCACAGTTGGTAAAGTCCATATATCCCAACGTTTACAAATCATGAATAAGATGACAGAGGTCAATAGACTTAAAGTCATAGTACGAAATAGAGGTTGCAATGGTCGAGCGACTCAATTGAACGTTAAAGTTACAAAAAATTAAGTCATGATCTGACAAGAAGTATAATTGATCAAAAAGGTTGACCTGATTAATATCGGAAACAATGAAGTAATCTAATAAGCTAGGAACATCATTAGAGCGCAAATCTGGTCGGAACACTTACATTACCAAATCGCAAGAGAACTAACATGTTCAGTAAGTGAAACTACATAAGAATCATTATTCAGGAGATTAACATTGAAATTACCACAGACGAAAAAAAACTCGAAGTCTGTTTTGCTATTTGATATATTGACCAAATACTCATCTAACAGGTTTAATCTGGATGGGTTAAAAACACAAGACACAAAAATCTTTGTGTTGTTATCAGAGACGCAAACATTTACATACTCAGCATTACTCGACGGCAATGACTTACCAATGATTTAGATTTTTCTTAATATAAATAGCTACTTCACCCCCTTTTCGACCACATCTATCGTTTCTGTAAATGTTATAATTATTCAATCCACAAACACTATCTGTAACATCACCATAAAACCAAGTTTCAGACACACAAATAATATAAACCGAGGAGTCCTCAAAAGTGTATTTCATATAGTCCAGCTTGTCAGCATTTAAACTTCTCGCATTGAAGTGATCAACATTCAGCCCACAGTGCCTATTAGACGAAATGTTAAGAAGCATCCCTCGTCAGGTCCCTCATCAGTCGACGTGGTGGTGGTGGAGGAGGTGGGATCTTCCCTACTGCTAGCCTCACTCTACCTGCCATACGATGCACCAGGACCACCGCCATCGGAGGAACTGGAGGCGCTGAAGAACTACGCAGCGAGAATAGGTAAACGTTTATTAATAGGATGTGATGCCAACGCTCACCATACGTCTTGGGGCAGTACAGACTGCAATGGTAGAGGAACAGCATTGTTTGATTTTCTTAACGCCAATGACCTGACGGTCCTGAATGAAGGGTGCGCCGCAACCTTCATAAACAGGAACAGACGGGAATTATTGGACGTAACTTTCTGTGATAAAGACACTGTAGCGCAAGTCAGGGATTGGCATGTGTCCAAGGCACATTCCTTCTCGGATCACGTTTGCATCAGTCTTAAGCCCGTTAATGTAGAGGAAATGTTCCTCCTTTACAGAAACAAGAAGGCCACAAATTGGCCTAAATTCAAAAAGCTAGCGGAGGACTAAGATGTAATGATGGAAATCCACTGGAAACCTGTAAAGGGAGATCGAAATGGAAACCTACATCATTACGAAAGGACTTGTAAGGGCCTTTGAGGAAGCATGTCCTTTGAAGAAGACAGGCCTTCCCGGGAACAAAGCTTACTTGACACCTGAGCTGCGAGACCTGCGAAGACACTGTCGTAGACTTTTTAACCGGGCGAAGCGGCTCAAGCACTCTTTGAGATGACTACCACGGAGTCCTAAGACAATATAAGAATAAACTCAGAGAGGCTAAGCGCAACTCTTGGAGGATATTCTGCAAGCAAGTTGACTCAGTAAACGAGGCGGTTAAAATCAAGAAACTTTTATCGAAAACTCACTCGCAACCTGGACAGGGAAGGACGGGGTTCCAGCATGGGACGCGGAGAGTTCGATAAAAATACTAATGAACGAGCACTTCCCCAACTGTCTGAAGGCATATACGCAACAGAACAGGAAAGGAAGGCACGAACATAGGGATGGTGTGAAGATAACCCGTCACATGGTAAGGAAAGCCATAAATGGCTTTAAACCTTTCAAGGCACCAGGGGCGGACGGCATCTTCCCGGCAATGATTCAATGCTGTGAAGATGCCCTGCAGCATAGACTAGCCTCACTATTTACGGCATGTATCCAATTGGGTTACATGCCGAAGCCTTGGAGACAGGCGAAGGTGGTCTTCATACCCAAACCAGGGAAAGAGGACTATACCTCACCCAGGGCATACAGACCAATAAGTCTGACATCCTTCATGCTCAAGACCATGGAGCGTATTTGCGATGACATGATCAAGGAGAGCATTCCAAGGGAAGCACTGACCTATAAGCAACATGCTTACGTCAAACGCAAATCAGTAGAAATTGCACTACAGGAGGTAGTGTACAGTATCGAAAAGTCCTTGGACTTTAAAGAATACGCTCTCGCCGCTTTTGTGGATATCGAGGGCGCCTTTAGCAATGTATCCACTGAAACCTTTATCCTTAAGCTCATTTAATGTGGACCGGTCCATCTTGAGATGCATAAAACACTTACTGAGGGGGCATTTTGTCACCACTGCTATGGGTCACTGTAGTTAGCAGCCTCTTGAGGACGCTAACGGAGGAAGGCCTTCAAGTGGTGTGCTATGCCGACGACATAGTAATCACAGCCACAGGTAGATGCCCTCAGTATTTGTCAAGGAGAATTCAGGTGGCACTGGGCAAAGTCGTCGATTGGACCAGGCCTAGATATAAGAGCCTAAATATAAACCCTAAAAAAACGGATCTATGCTTATTCACCAGGAAAAGGAAGATTCCTAACTTTGATCTTCCTGTTCTGGAAGGCACAGAGTTGAAGCTTAAGGATAAGGTCAAATATCTTGAAGTAATCCTGGATAGGAAACTTAACTGGAAAGACCACATTGAAAGCAGAGTCAACAAAGCTTATAGAGCGTGGGCCACCTGCAGGAGATGTATAGGACCCAGATGGGGACTAAAACCACATATAGTCAACTGGCTATATATAAGCGTGATCCGCCCAATACTAACTTACGCCTCAGTAGTCTGGAGGTGCGCGCTAAAAACTAAGTGTAACGCAAAGCCGCTGGAAAGGGTGCAGCGATCATGCTGCATCGGGATCTGCGGAGCGTTAGGCACTACCTCAACAAAGGCGATGGAGGTCATCCTCTCCATACGCCCAATAGATATACAAGTCAAGTATGAAGCAGCTATAACTGCAGCAAGACTGAGAGTCCTGGGCTCCTGTTATTACAGGAACCACATTACAGGACATCAGACCATACTTAACCATATGAATGTAAGGCCCGGCGAATGGGATTGCGACCGTATTCCGGAAATCCAGTCCAGAACGCCAGTGGAATCCATCATACCAAAGAGGTGCGATTGGAACACTGCATGGATAGGCGATATGAGCCATAGCATTCACCTATACACGGACGGATCGAAAATGGACGGGCGCACAGGATTGGACCGCGTCGGGCGGCTCCAGTGTCACTAAAAAACTATGGGGTAATCCTAACGCGGCCCAAACTAGGAAGCTTCTGTCTAGAAGTATGGGAAAACTACGAACAATTAAAGGTATTCTGACAGGACACAATGAACTCAGAGACTACCTACGGAAGTTACATAGCATGGAATCTGACGTGTGCAGGTCCTGTCTGGAATACCCAGAGACATTGGAGCACTATCTGTGTGACTGCCCTGCATTTTGCAGGGTAAGGCTACAAACACTGGGCTCCACGCAGTTAGAGAATACCATATTTACGTTATCATTATTATCGTGTGGGATACCACAAATAACCATATCTGAAGAAATGGCAGCGTTCTCAAGCTTCATGACTTCACTCTTAAGATTTGCAACTTCAGATTTAAGCACGGTAACTTCAGTTTCAACACTTGATATGCGAATAAACGCTCTCGTCTAATCCATTTTAATGTTGGAAACCTCTGCCAATAACTCAACAAATCTGGACATTATGCGCTCTTCAGTTCTTTTCATTGCGAGAGTAATCTGAACAATAATGCTCTTCCTTAATTGAGACAACTTTAGATCTAAGTTACACATGATAGATGACTCATCAACTCGAGGCGTAGAGATTACAGGAGTAACGAGACTTGCAGCAACAGTGTGAGAGCTGACAACTGAGAGGGTCGTACTTCGTGTCTCTCTTTTTGCAGAACACTATTACCGGCAAACTTCTTATTATGGGCAGACATTATTCACTTAATAGTTTTAATTATTCTTTAACAACGAAAAAGATGCCAAGTCAAAAAAGCACACTGCTTCCACAGCTGTCCCGCAACAATCGCAAATTACTTGAAAGAAACTAAAAGTTTTACACAACAGTGAAAAAAAATATATGAGCAAACAGCACCAGCCTAGCAAGAACACGTCTAGTCAGTACTCATGACAAAACTCAACTCAACTCCAGAACTATATAATTAAAAATTTGAGTTTCTGCTCAGATTTCATACTATACGGGGCATTTACGCACTCCTTCAATTTCTTTTTAACAAAACTTTAAAAATAATGCCTTGAACACAGAAAATCGCACGACGAATTTTACGGTGCGAACTGCCAGAAATCTTCTGCCGCAGCGAAGTTTTGGCTTGTCAAAGTCGATGTAAACCAAAGACTACAAGACTGGAAACTCCTCTTATTTCGTGAGAAAGCTCAAAAAAATGTCCCTCCGCGTGTTCACATACAGTGTACGTGAGTTTTATGGTGAAATTGTCGACTTGTTACTAGCTAAAACAGGCTATCACAAAGCAAGATATCTGAAAAGGTAAACCGTTTTGCTTTATTACCACACCGTCACAAAATGATGGGGTGAGTTAGTGACAGAGATACCAATGACACAACTTTATTACTTATTATTTGTTTGGCTTTTAAGTAAACATTACTAGAAAAACTTTTGCATTTATGAGTTCTCGCGTTTTTTGACGATTTCTAAAATATTAGAAATGTTTAGAAATATTAAAAATTAATGTAAACTTATTTGTTTTTGTAATTTTTCATTTCGCCTTTAATTAAATTAAAATGTGTAAATTTACAATTAATTTATTTAAATTAAAATTAGATAAAAATAAACAAATTCTCAATTTATGCACTTAAAATGCAATTCATTTGAATTAAAGACCAAAATAACTAAAATCACTGTTTGCGGATAAACTTAATGTTTTTTGATTGAACTTTTCTTAATAGAAATAATCTGATTGGAAAATTCAGTAGTGCAGTACACGCGGTTTCGGCAAAAGTAACTTTATTTCGATCTGTCAAAACCCAGAGTTGCTTATATGATAAAGAACATAAAAAAGGCAAAAGAGTTGCCAACATACTGCCGGCCTTGAATTTAGTGATTCAACATAACACTACAATTATTAAGTCACATTACATCGATCAGACAGTATCTAAATTATGTCTAAATTACAATACATAGGTTTAACAGTTACAAACCATAAGCTTACAAAACTATTGGTTTAACATTTAAATTTAAGATAATGAATAAAGATCTAAAATACTTAGTGGACTGTATAGATTACAATTTGAGTAGACAGTTCTTACATTTAATTTTTTGAAAATACAGATTAATTGATTGGTAATTTACATAACTTGTGAGTTGGTCGCAAGCATTCTCCATCAGTCGTCTTTAGTTTAACCACTCTCACCACATTATCAGCGCCAGGATAGCATTCAATGACTCGAGCAATCTTCCATTTTGAAGGAGGACAGACCGTCTCTAGCACAATTACTATATCGTCTTTCTTTAGTTCCGGTTGCATTCTCGTCCACTTACTGCGTTGTTGAAGACTGATCAAGTATTCATACCTCCAACGCCGCCAGAAATGTTGTCTTATGGCGGAGATTAAAGACCAGCGTTGGCTCAGCCTTCCTTTGAAAAGTAGTATTACGTCACCCGGCAGAACTTTGAGCGGCTCTCCGACTAAAAAATGTCCAGGTGTCAATACATCAAAATCATCTTTCATCGTGCAAAATTCTTCAAATGTCAGCAACACGTCAGCAACCACCCGTCGTAAATGATATTTGACTCTCTTGACGCCGGCCTCCCAATAGCCTCCCATATGTGGAGCGCTTGGTGGATTGAAGTGTCAAATGACGTGCGAATCTGCGAAGAAATCACGAATCTTTGGTTCAGTAAGGCACTTATTTATCATCGATGGCAACTCCCTTTCAGCCCCAACAAAATTCTTGCCGTTGTCTGAATGCATGTGTTGACAGTATCCTCTTCTGCTGATAAGACGTTTGTATGCGTTGAGAAACGTGATGGCCGATAGATCTCCAACAAACTCTAGATGCATGGCGCCAGTACCCATGCATATGAAAATTGCGATGTAGCCTTTAATCGATTTGGACCCACGACCCGCAGCATATTTGTAGTTGAAGGGGCCAGCGTAATCGACAGCGCTTCGCAGAAAAGGTCGTACGTACATTGTTCGCCCCACTGGTAAATCTGCCATGACTTGTTTTAAGGGTTGTCGCCTCTGCTTGATACAATTTACACAGCTGTGAAAAATCTTCCGTATCAGCCTTCGTGCTCCAGGTAACCAAAAACGTTGCTGTAAAACCGTTTGCATGATCCAAGGTCCAGCGTGCAGTGTCCGCTTATGTATTTCGCTCACAATCAGTTTAGCTAATGTCGAACGATTCGGCAGGATTATCGGATTTCTTGCATTATATCTCAAATCAGAGTGTTTCATGCGTCCACCAACTCGTAAAATCTCATTGCTGTCTAAAAACGGCTGTAATCATGCCAACGGGCTTCGTAATGGAATTGGCTTCGAATTTCTGCAAGATGAAAATTCATTATTAAAAGCAATATTTTGAGTATACTTGAATAAAACTATCTCAGCTTCGCGTATTTCATTACACAGCAGACTTCCCGTTCTACGATCCGATTTATTTTTTAGGTTATGCACGAATCGAATTACATATGCTGAGATTCTTTTAAGTTTAGAATACGATGAATATTTCTCGATTAATTCCCATTCCTCCTTTCTTTGCGTGATAATAGACTTGACCTTCTTGGAGCGAACTTCTAGAGATGTATTGAAGTTTGATTGTTGACGCCATGTTTCTGGATCATCCTTTAACCAAGTGGGTCCATTCCACCACAACTGGAGTCTGAATAACTCGGTAGGACAAATGCCTCTAGAAGCGCAATCGGCTGGATTGCACTCTGAGCGTACATGGCCCCAACGGTCAGATGGCAATATTCTTTGAATATCTGCTACGCGTTTAGCAACAAAGGATGACCATCGACTTGGATGGTCTTGTAACCAGGCGAGCGTGATTGTCGAATCTGACTCCCTATTCGCAAAACTTGAAATTACTTTTTCCGTTAACTTTGAAGCGAGGTGGGCTGCACACAATTCCAAGCGCGGTAATGTAATTACCTTTAGTGGTGCGACCCGCGTGCGAGCTGCAATTAGTGTTACTTGAACCACATTTTCAAGCACCGTTCTTGCGCACATGACAGCAGCATAAATGCGTTCAGACGCATCACAAAAAAAATGCAATGTAATGTTTCTATTCTGATGTTCGAAGCTCAGCCAGCGTTTCACTTTGATTTGAGCAAGACTAGCGAGGTCTCGGCGATGACATAACCATTGATTGGCTATATCTACAGGCACTGCTTCATCCCAACATACGTCACCTTTCCAAATTTGTTGGAACCAAATTTTAGACCTCACTGTGCATGGTGCAATGAAGCCAAGCGGATCAAATAACAAGCTAGCGTCAGACAAGAAAGCTCTTTTCGTCAAGAGCTTAGGTGGCTCCGGCATATTAACTTGAAACGATATGGAATCTTCGCTCGTGTTCCATATTATACCCAAAGTACGCACTTCATTATTTTCAGCTAAAAAATGGACCTCTTTCGTGATCGAAAGCTTATTTTTAAGTTTAACACTGTTTGTGGCCCATTTTCGCAATTCAAACCCTCCAGTGAGCAATACATTCGTTATTTCTTCTTGCAGCTGAACTAAAGCTTTTTCGTCGTGGGTGCCAGTCAATAGATCGTCCATGTAAAAGTCGTTCAAGATTATGCGCGAGGTTTGCGGGTATGATTTATTATGATCTTTTGCGGTTTGTTGCAATGCTTTCACAGCCAAGTGTGACGCTGGCGCCGTTCCATAGGTCACCCTAAGCATTCGAAAATCCTCAAGCGGTTTTAATGGGTCTTCAAGCCACACGATTCTTTGATAATCTGTGTGCTCAGGTGAAACGAACACCATTCGATACATCTTAGTGATGTCTGCGATCATAGCGTAGCGGTGCGTTCGAAAACGAAGCAAAATCGAAAATAAATCTGATTGAAGCTGAGGGCCAACCATTAGTGCGTCATTGAGCGACTGCCCGGAAGACGACTTCATTGATGCGTTGAACACAACCCGTAGTCTTGTCGAGTATCACACTCGAATCTTTAACTACCGGATGATGAGCCATATAGAAACACCTTTCAGGAACATCTTGGACGCGTTCCATATGATCCATGTCCATTAGTTTATTCATGAATGCGTTATATTCAAACCTGAGCTTGACGTTTGCGTTGAGGCGTTTTTCCAAACTAAGAAATCTACGTACAGCTATACTTCGAGTCTCTCCTAAACGGATAGAATTTCTAAATGGAAGTTTAACGATAAAATGTCCATTGAGGGTGCGGCGGTGAGTTGCATCAAATAAGTCATCACAGTAAATTTCCTCTATTGGAGAATGTTTCTTTTCGTCACTCTCCTCCAACTCCCATAATTTTGCAACTGTTTTTGCCAATTCAACGTCGCAGTGCAAGTTTTGCACATTAGTATGACTCTCATTTAAATTAGGTATGCAACCATATATCACCCAACCAAAAATACTATTTTGTGCAACAGGCTGATTATTAGAACCTTTGCGAATCTCGGCGAGCAACAGATTTTGAATTTCGTCCACACCCACTAGTATGCAGTGATGCCAGAAGTAGGGAAAATTCCCTACAAGTAGGTTTTTTTTACTTAAAAACAAGAGCGTAGGGAAATAGGGACAGATTTTTCATATTCGACCAAAAGTAGGGATTTTTAAGTGCGTGAAGTTAAATTCGCGTTTTTGATAGTTAAATTCGTAAATAGCGGAGACACAAACCACAAACACGAATTTCAAATTCGTGTTTTTCACACATGCGTTGTTCACATCAGAGCATATATTGAATGCAAATTTCGATCAATCCGAAATATAACTTCGATATATGCTATACATCGTTGGAAAGAGGACGTCGAGATCTTTCCAACGACATCGGTTTGATACGTGCACTCGTGAAACTTTGGCGTCAGAGGTCACCTAAACTTAGTCTATGCGCGATGCATATCAGAGCAAGCTTTGAATGCAAATTTCGATATATCCAAAATATAACTTCGATATATGCTATACACCGTTGGAAAGAAGACGCCGAGATCTTTCCAACTATATCGGTTTGATGCGTGCACTCGTACAGCTTTGGCTTCAGAGGTCACCTAAACTTAGTCTATGCGCGATGCATATCAGAGCAAGTTTTGAATGCAAATTTCGATACATCCAAAATATAACTTCGATATATGCTATACATCGTTGAAAAGCGGACGTCGAGATCTTTCCAATGATATCGGTTTGATGCGTGCACTCGTGAAACTTTGGCGTCAGAGGTCACCTAAACTTAGTCTATGCGCGATGCATATCAGAGCAAGTTTTGAATGCAAATTTCGATATATCCAAAATATAACTTCGATATATGCTATACACCGTTGGAAAGAGGACGCCGAGATCTTTCCAACGATATCGGTTTGATGCGTGCACTCGTACAGCTTTGGCTTCAGAGGTCACCTAAACTTAGTCTATGCGCGATGCATATCAGAGCAAGTTTTGAATGCAAATTTCGATACATCCAAAATATAACTTCGATATATGCTATACATCGTTGAAAAGCGGACGTCGAGATCTTTCCAATGATATCGGTTTGATGCGTGCACTCGTGAAACTTTGGCGTCAGAGGTCACCTAAACTTAGTCTATGCGCGATGCATATCAGAGCAAGTTTTGAATGCAAATTTCGATATATCCAAAATATAACTTCGACATATGCTATACACCGTTGGAAAGAGGACGCCGAGATCTTTCCAACGATATCGGTTTGATGCGTGCACTCGTACAACTTCGGCTTCAGAGGTCACCTAAACTTAGTCTATGCGCGATGCATATCAGAGCAAGCTTTGAATGTAAATTTCGATATATCCAAAATATAACTTCGATATATGCTATACACCGTTGGAAAGAGGACGCCGAGATCTTTCCAACGATATCGGTTTGATGCGTGCACTCGTACAACTTTGGCTTCAGAGGTCACCTAAACTTAGTGTATGCGCGATGCATATCAGAGCAAGTTTTGAATGCAAATTTCGATATATCCAAAATATAACTTCGATATATGCTATACACCGTTGGAAAGAGGACGCCGAGATCTTTCCAACGATATCGGTTTGATGCGTGCACTCGTACAGAGTTTGGCTTCAGAGGTCACCTAAACTTAGTCTATGCGCGATGCATATCAGAGCAAGTTTTGAATGCAAATTTCGATATATCCAAAATATAACTTCGATATATGCTATACATCGTTGAAAAGAGGACGTCGAGATCGTTCCAATGATATCGGTTTGATGCGTGCACTCGTGAAACTTTGGCGTCAGAGGTCACCTAAACTTAGTCTATGCGCGATGCATATCAGAGCAAGCTTTGAATGCAAATTTCGATATATCCAAAATATAACTTCGATATATGCTATACACCGTTGGAAAGAAGACGCCGAGATCTTTCCAACGATATCGGTTTGATGCGTGCACTCGTACAGCTTTGGCTTCAGAGGTCACCTAAACTTAGTCTATGCGCGATGCATATCAGAGCAAGTTTTGAATGCAAATTTCGATACATCCAAAATATAACTTCGATATATGCTATACATCGTTAAAAAGCGGACGTCGAGATCTTTCCAATGATATCGGTTTGATGCGTGCACTCGTGAAACTTTGGCGTCAGAGGTCACCTAAACTTAGTCTATGCGCGATGCATATCAGAGCAAGTTTTGAATGCAAATTTCGATATATCCAAAATATAACTTCGATATATGCTATACACCGTTGGAAAGAGGACGCCGAGATCTTTCCAACGATATCGGTTTGATGCGTGCACTCGTACAACTTTGGCTTCAGAGGTCACCTAAACTTAGTGTATGCGCGATGCATATCAGAGCAAGTTTTGAATGCAAATTTCGATATATCCAAAATATAACTTCGATATATGCTATACACCGTTGGAAAGAGGACGCCGATCTTTCCAACGATATCGGTTTGATGCGTGCACTCGTACAGAGTTTGGCTTCAGAGGTCACCTAAACTTAGTCTATGCGCGATGCATATCAGAGCAAGTTTTGAATGCAAATTTCGATATATCCAAAATATAACTTCGATATATGCTATACATCGTTGAAAAGAGGACGTCGAGATCGTTCCAATGATATCGGTTTGATGCGTGCACTCGTGAAACTTTGGCGTCAGAGGTCACCTAAACTTAGTCTATGCGCGATGCATATCAGAGCAAGCTTTGAATGCAAATTTCGATATATCCAAAATATAACTTCGATATATGCTATACACCGTTGGAAAGAAGACGCCGAGATCTTTCCAACGATATCGGTTTGATGCGTGCACTCGTACAGCTTTGGCTTCAGAGGTCACCTAAACTTAGTCTATGCGCGATGCATATCAGAGCAAGTTTTGAATGCAAATTTCGATACATCCAAAATATAACTTCGATATATGCTATACATCGTTAAAAAGCGGACGTCGAGATCTTTCCAATGATATCGGTTTGATGCGTGCACTCGTGAAACTTTGGCGTCAGAGGTCACCTAAACTTAGTCTATGCGCGATGCATATCAGAGCAAGCTTTGAATGCAAATTTCGATATATCCAAAATATAACTTCGATATATGCTATACACCGTTGGAAAGAAGACGCCGAGATCTTTCCAACGATATCGGTTTGATGCGTGCACTCGTACAGCTTTGGCTTCAGAGGTCACCTAAACTTAGTCTATGCGCGATGCATATCAGAGCAAGTTTTGAATGCAAATTTCGATACATCCAAAATATAACTTCGATATATGCTATACACCGTTGGAAAGAGGACGCCGAGATCTTTCCAACGATATCGGTTTGATGCGTGCACTCGTACAACTTTGGCTTCAGAGGTCACCTAAACTTAGTCTATGCACGATGCATATCAGAGCAAGTTTTGAATGCAAATTTCGATATATCCAAAATATAACTTCGATATATGCTATACACCGTTGGAAAGAGGACGCCGAGATCTTTCCAACGATATCGGTTTGATGCGTGCACTCGTACAACTTCGGCTTCAGAGGTCACCTAAACTTAGTCTATGCGCGATGCATATCAGAGCAAGCTTTGAATGTAAATTTCGATATATCCAAAATATAACTTCGATATATGCTATACACCGTTGGAAAGAGGACGCCGAGATCTTTCCAACGATATCGGTTTGATGCGTGCACTCGTACAACTTTGGCTTCAGAGGTCACCTAAACTTAGTCTATGCGCGATGCATATCAGAGCCGGTTTTGAATGCAAATTTCGATATATCCAAAATATAACTTCGATATATGCTATACACCGTTGGAAAGAGGACGCCGAGATCTTTCCAACGATATCGGTTTGATGCGTGCACTCGTACAACTTCGGCTTCAGAGGTCACCTAAACTTAGTCTATGCGCGATGCATATCAGAGCAAGCTTTGAATGCAAATTTCGATATATCCAAAATATAACTTCGATATATGCTATACACCGTTGGAAAGAAGACGCCGAGATCTTTCCAACGATATCGGTTTGATGCGTGCACTCGTACAGCTTTGGCTTCAGAGGTCACCTAAACTTAGTCTATGCGCGATGCATATCAGAGCAAGTTTTGAATGCAAATTTCGATACATCCAAAATATAACTTCGATATACGCTATACATCGTTAAAAAGCGGACGTCGAGATCTTTCCAATGATATCGGTTTGATGCGTGCACTCGTGAAACTTTGGCGTCAGAGGTCACCTAAACTTAGTCTATGCGCGATGCATATCAGAGCAAGTTTTGAATGCAAATTTCGATATATCCAAAATATAACTTCGATATATGCTATACACCGTTGGAAAGAGGACGCCGAGATCTTTCCAACGATATCGGTTTGATGCGTGCACTCGTACAGAGTTTGGCTTCAGAGGTCACCTAAACTTAGTCTATGCGCGATGCATATCAGAGCAAGTTTTGAATGCAAATTTCGATATATTCAAAATATAACTTCGATATACGCTATACATCGTTGAAAAGAGGACGTCGAGATCTTTCCAATGATATCGGTTTGATGCGTGCACTCGTGAAACTTTGGCGTCAGAGGTCACCTAAACTTAGTCTATGCGCGATGCATATCAGAGCAAGCTTTGAATGCAAATTTCGATATATCCAAAATATAACTTCGATATATGCTATACACCGTTGGAAAGAAGACGCCGAGATCTTTCCAACGATATCGGTTGAATGCGTGCACTCGTACAGCTTTGGCTTCAGAGGTCACCTAAACTTAGTCTATGCGCGATGCATATCAGAGCAAGTTTTGAATGCAAATTTCGATACATCCAAAATATAACTTCGATATATGCTATACATCGTTGAAAAGCGGACGTCGAGATCTTTCCAATGATATCGGTTTGATGCGTGCACTCGTGAAACTTTGGCGTCAGAGGTCACCTAAACTTAGTCTATGCACGATGCATATCAGAGCAAGTTTTGAATGCAAATTTCGATATATCCAAAATATAACTTCGATATATGCTATACACCGTTGGAAAGAGGACGCCGAGATCTTTCCAACGATATCGGTTTGATGCGTGCACTCGTACAACTTCGGCTTCAGAGGTCACCTAAACTTAGTCTATGCGCGATGCATATCAGAGCAAGCTTTGAATGTAAATTTCGATATATCCAAAATATAACTTCGATATATGCTATACACCGTTGGAAACAGGACGCCGAGATCTTTCCAACGATATCGGTTTGATGCGTGCACTCGTACAACTTTGGCTTCAGAGGTCACCTAAACTTAGTCTATGCGCGATGCATATCAGAGCCGGTTTTGAATGCAAATTTCGATATATCCAAAATATAACTTCGATATATGCTATACACCGTTGGAAAGAGGACGCCGAGATCTTTCCAACGATATCGGTTTAATGCGTGCACTCGTACAGAGTTTGGCCTCAGAGGTCACCTAAACTTAGTCTATGCGCGATGCATATCAGAGCAAGTTTTGAATGCAAATTTCGATATATCCAAAATATAACTTCGATATATGCTATACATCGTTGAAAAGAGGACGTCGAGATCTTTCCAATGATATCGGTTTGATGCGTGCACTCGTGAAACTTTGGCGTCAGAGGTCACCTAAACTTAGTCTATGCGCGATGCATATCAGATCAAGCTTTGAATGCAAATTTCGATATATCCAAAATATAACTTCGATATATGCTATACACCGTTGGAAAGAGGACGCCGAGATCTTTCCAACGATATCGGATTGATGCGTGCACTCGTACAGCTTTGGCTTCAGAGGTCACCTAAACTTAGTCTATGCGCGATGCATATCAGAGCAAGTTTTGAATGCAAATTTCGATATATCCAAAATATAACTTCGATATATGCTATACATCTTTGAAAAGAGGACGTCGAGATCTTTCCAATGATATCGGTTTGATGCGTGCACTCGTGAAACTTTGGCGTCAGAGGTCACCTAAACTTAGTCTATGCGCGATGCATATCAGAGCAAGTTTTGAATGCAAATTTCGATATATCCAAAATATAACTTCGATATATGCTATACACCGTTGGAAAGAGGACGCCGACATCTTTCCAACGATATCGGTTTGATGCGTGCACTCGTACAACTTCGGCTTCAGAGGTCACCTAAACTTAGTCTATGCGCGATGCATATCAGAGCAAGCTTTGAATGTAAATTTCGATATATCCAAAATATAACTTCGATATATGCTATACACCGTTGGAAAGAGGACGCCGAGATCTTTCCAACGATATCGGTTTGATGCGTGCACTCGTACAACTTTGGCTTCAGAGGTCACCTAAACTTAGTCTATGCGCGATGCATATCAGAGCAAGTTTTGAATGCAAATTTCGATATATCCAAAATATAACTTCGATATACGCCATACACCGTTGAAAAGAGGACGTCGGCATTTTTCCAACGATATCGGTTTGATGCGTGCACTCGTGAAACTTTGGCGTCAGAGGTCACCTAAACTTAATCTATGCGCGATGCATATCAGAGCAGATATTGAATGCAAATTTCGATATGCTGACATGCATGCCGCATAGACTAAGTTTAGGTGACCTCTGACGTCAAAGTTCTACGAGTGCACGCATCAAACCGATATCGTTGGAAAGATCTCGACGTCCTCTTTTCAACGGTGTATGGCGTATATCGAAGTTATATTTTGGATATATCGAAATTTGCATTCAAAGTTTGCTCTGATATGCATCGCGCATAGACTAAGTTTAGGTGACCTCTGACGCCAAAGTTCTACGAGTGCACGCATCAAACCGATATCATTGGAAAGATCTCGACGTCCTCTTTTCAACGATGTATAGCATATATCGAAGTTATATTTTGGATATATCGAAATTTGCATTCAAATTTGCTCTCATATGCATCGCGCGTAGACTTACTTAGGTGACCTCTGACGCCAAAGTTCTACGAGTGCACGCATCAAACCAATATCGATGGAAAGATCTCGGCGTCCTCTTTCCAAAGGTGTATGGCGTATATCGAAGTTATATTTTGGATATATCGAAATTTGCATTCAAAGTTTGCTCTGATATGCATCGCGCATAGACTAAGTTTAGGTGACCTCTGACGCCAAAGTTCTACGAGTGCACGCATCAAACCGATATCGTTGGAAAGATCTCGACGTCCTCTTTTCAACGGTGTATGGCGTATATCGAAGTTATATTTTGGATATATCGAAATTTGCATTCAAAACTTGCTCTGATATGCATGCCGCATAGACTAAGTTTAGGTGACCTCTGACGCCAAAGTTCTACGAGTGCACGCATCAAACCGATATCGTTGGAAAGATCTCGACGTCCTCTTTTCAACGGTGTATGGCGTATATCGAAGTTATATTTTGGATATATCGAAATTTGCATTCAAAGTTTGCTCTGATATGCATCGCGCATAGACTAAGTTTAGGTGCATCGCGCATAGACTAAGTTTAGGTGACCTCTGAAGCCGAAGTTGTACGAGTGCACGCATCAAACCGATATCGTTGGAAAGATGTCGGCGTCCTCTTTCCAACGGTGTATAGCATATATCGAAGTTATATTTTGGATATATCGAAATTTGCATTCAAAGTTTGCTCTGATATGCATCGCGCATAGACTAAGTTTAGGTGACCTCTGACGCCAAAGTTCTACGAGTGCACGCATCAAACCGATATCGTTGGAAAGATCTCGACGTCCTCTTTTCAACGGTGTATGGCGTATATCGAAGTTATATTTTGGATATATCGAAATTTGCATTCAAAACTTGCTCTGATATGCATGCCGCATAGACTAAGTTTAGGTGACCTCTGACGCCAAAGTTCTACGAGTGCACGCATCAAACCGATATCGTTGGAAAGATCTCGACGTCCTCTTTTCAACGGTGTATGGCGTATATCGAAGTTATATTTTGGATATATCGAAATTTGCATTCAAAGTTTGCTCTGATATGCATCGCGCATAGACTAAGTTTAGGTGACCTCTGACGCCAAAGTTCTACGAGTGCACGCATCAAACTGATATCATTGGAAAGATCTCGACGTCCTCTTGTCAACGATGTATAGCATATATCGAAGTTATATGTAGAACTTTAGGACGCCAAAGTTCTACGAGTGCACGCATCAAACCGATATCGTTGGAAAGATCTCGACGTCCTCTTTTCAACGGTGTATGGCGTATATCGAAGTTATATTTTGGATATATCGAAATTTGCATTCAAAGTTTGCTCTGATATGCATCGCGCATAGACTAAGTTTAGGTGACCTCTGACGCCAAAGTTCTACGAGTGCACGCATCAAACCGATATCATTGGAAAGATCTCGACGTCCTCTTTTCAACGATGTATAGCATATATCGAAGTTATATTTCGGATATATCGAAATTTGCATTCAAAGTTTAGTCTGATATGCATCGCGCATAGACTAAGTTTAGGTGACCTCTGACACCAAAGTTCTACGAGTGCACGCATCAAACCGATATCGTTGGAAAGATCTCGACGTCCTCTTTTCAACGGTGTATGGCGTATATCGAAGTTATATTTTGGATATATCGAAATTTGCATTCAAAACTTGCTCTGATATGCATCGCGCATAGACTAAGTTTAGGTGACCTCTGACGCCAAAGTTCTACGAGTGCACGCATCAAACCGATATCGTTGGAAAGATCTCGACGTCCTCTTTTCAACGGTGTATGGCGTATATCGAAGTTATATTTTGGATATATCGAAATTTGCATTCAAAACTTGCTCTGATATGCATGCCGCATAGACTAAGTTTAGGTGACCTCTGACGCCAAAGTTCTACGAGTGCACGCATCAAACCGATATCGTTGGAAAGATCTCGACGTCCTCTTTTCAACGGTGTATAGCGTATATCGAAGATATATTTTGGATATATCGAAATTTGCATTCAAAGTTTGCTCTGATATGCATCGCGCATAGACTAAGTTTAGGTGACCTCTGACGCCAAAGTTCTACGAGTGCACGCATCAAACTGATATCATTGGAAAGATCTCGACGTCCTCTTGTCAACGATGTATAGCATATATCGAAGTTATATTTTGGATATATCGAAATTTGCATTCAAATTTGCTCTCATATGCATCGCGCGTAGACTTACTTAGGTGACCTCTGACGCCAAAGTTCTACGAGTGCACGCATCAAACCAATATCGATGGAAAGATCTCGGCGTCCTCTTTCCAACGGTGTATGGCGTATATCGAAGTTATATTTTGGATATATCGAAATTTGCATTCAAAGTTTGCTCTGATATGCATCGCGCATAGACTAAGTTTAGGTGACCTCTGACGCCAAAGTTCTACGAGTGCACGCATCAAACCGATATCGTTGGAAAGATCTCGACGTCCTCTTTTCAACGGTGTATGGCGTATATCGAAGTTATATTTTGGATATATCGAAATTTGCATTCAAAACTTGCTCTGATATGCATCGCGCATAGACTTAGTTTAGGTGACCTCTGACGCCAAAGTTCCACGAGTGCACGCATCAAACCGATATCATTGGAAAGATCTCGACGTCCTCTTTTCAACGATGTATAGCATATATCGAAGTTATATTTTGGATATATCGAAATTTGCATTCAAAGTTTAGTCTGATATGCATCGCGCATAGAGTAAGTTTGGGTGGCCTCTGACGCCGAAGTTCTACGAGTGCACGCATCAAACCGTTATCATTGGAAACATCTCGACGTCCTCTTTTCAACGATGTATAGCATATAGCATCGAAGTTATATTTTGGATATATCGAAATTTGCATTCAAAACTTGCTCTGATATGCATCCCGCATAGACTTAGTTTAGGTGACCTTTGACGCCAAAGTTCCACGAGTGCACGCATCAAACCGATATCGTTGGAAAGATCTCGGCGTCCTCTTTTCAACGATGTATAGCATATATCGAAGTTATATTTTGGATATATCGAAATTTGCATTCAAAACTTGCTCTGATATGCATCGCGCATAGACTAAGTTTAGGTGACCTCTGACGCCAAAGTTCCACGAGTGCAAGCATCAAACCGATATCGTTGGAAAGATCTCGGCGTCCTGTTTTCAAAGATGTATAGCACATATCGAAGTTATATTTTGGATATATCGAAATTTGCATTCAAAGTTTGCTCTGATATGCATCGCGCATAAACTAAGTTTAGGTGACCTCTGACGCCAAAGTTCTACGAGTGCACGCATCAAACCGATATCGTTGAAAAGATCTCGACGTCCTCTTTTCAACGGTGTATAGCATATATCGAAGTTATATTTTGGATATATCGAAATTTGCATTCAAAGTTTGCTCTGATATGCATCGCGCATAAACTAAGTTTAGGTGACCTCTGACGCCAAAGTTCTACGAGTGCACGCATCAAACCGATATCATTGGAAAGACCTCGACATCCTCTTTTCAACGATGTATAGCATATATCGAAGGTATATTTTGGATATATCGAAATTTGCATTCAAAGTTTGCTCTGATATGCATCGCGCATAGACTTAGTTTAGGTGACCTCTGACGCCAAAGTTCCACGAGTGCACGCATCAAACCGATATTATTGGAAAGATCTCGACGTCCTCTTTTCAACGATGTATAGCATATATCGAAGTTATATTTTGGATATATCGAAATTTGCATTCAAAGTTTAGTCTGATATGCATCGCGCATAGAGTAAGTTTGGGTGGCCTCTGACGCCAAAGTTCTACGAGTGCACGCATCAAACCGATATCATTGGAAAGATCTCGACGTCCTCTTTTCAACGATGTATAGCATATATCGAAGTTATATTTTGGATATATCGAAATTTGCATTCAAAGTTTAGTCTGATATGCATCGCGCATAGAGTAAGTTTGGGTGGCCTCTGACGCCAAAGTTCTACGAGTGCACGCATCAAACCGATATCATTGGAAAGATCTCGACGTCCTCTTTTCAACGATGTATAGCATATAGCATCGAAGTTATATTTTGGATATATCGAAATTTGCATTCAAAACTTGCTCTGATATGCATCGCGCATAGACTTAGTTTAGGTGACCTCTGACGCCAAAGTTCCACGAGTGCACGCATCAAACCGATATCATTGGAAAGATCTCGACGTCCTCTTTTCAACGATGTATAGCATATATCGAAGTTATATTTTGGATATATCGAAATTTGCATTCAAAGTTTAGTCTGATATGCATCGCGCATAGAGTAAGTTTGGGTGGCCTCTGACGCCAAAGTTCTACGAGTGCACGCATCAAACCGATATCATTGGAAAGATCTCGACGTCCTCTTTTCAACGATGTATAGCATATAGCATCGAAGTTATATTTTGGATATATCGAAATTTGCATTCAAAACTTGCTCTGATATGCATCGCGCATAGACTTAGTTTAGGTGACCTTTGACGCCAAAGTTCCACGAGTGCACGCATCAAACCGATATCGTTGGAAAGATCTCGGCGTCCTCTTTTCAACGATGTATAGCATATATCGAAGTTATATTTTGGATATATCGAAATTTGCATTCAAAACTTGCTCTGATATGCATCGCGCATAGACTAAGTTTAGGTGACCTCTGACGCCAAAGTTTCACGAGTGCACGCATCAAACCGATATCGTTGGAAAGATCTCGGCGTCCTCTTTTCAACGATGTATAGCATATATCGAAGTTATATTTTGGATATATCGAAATTTGCATTCAAAGTTTGCTCTGATATGCATCGCGCATAAACTAAGTTTAGGTGACCTCTGACGCCAAAGTTCTACGAGTGCACGCATCAAACCGATATCGTTGGACAGATCTCGGCGTCCTCTTTTCAACGATGTATAGCATATATCGAAGTTATATTTTGGATATATCGAAATTTGCATTCAAAGTTTAGTCTGATATGCATCGCGCATAGAGTAAGTTGGGGTGGCCTTTGACGCCGAAGTTCCACGAGTGCACGCATCAAACCGATATCATTGGAAAGATCTCGGCGTCCTCTTTTCAACGATGTATAGCATATATCGAAGTTATATTTTGGATATATCGAAATTTGCATTCAAAACTTACTCTGATATGCATCGCGCATAGACTAAGTTTAGGTGACCTCTGACGCCAAAGTTCCACGAGTGCAAGCATCAAACCGATATCGTTGGAAAGATCTCGGCGTCCTCTTTTCAACGATGTATAGCATATATCAAAGTTATATTTTGGATATATCGAAATTTGCATTCAAATCTTGCTCTGATATGCATCGCGCATAGACTAAGTTTAGGTGACCTCTGACGCCAAAGTTCCACGAGTGCAAGCATCAAACCGATATCGTTGGAAAGATCTCGGCGTCCTCTTTTCAACGATGTATAGCATATAGCATCGAAGTTATATTTTGGATATATCGAAATTTGCATTCAAAACTTGCTCTGATATGCATCGCGCATAGACTTACTTTAGGTGACCTCTGACGCCAAAGTTCCACGAGTGCACGCATCAAACCGATATCATTGGAAAGATCTCGACGTCCTCTTTTCAACGATGTATAGCATATATCGAAGTTATATTTTGGATATATCGAAATTTGCATTCAAAGTTTAGTCTGATATGCATCGCGCATAGAGTAAGTTTGGGTGGCCTCTGACGCCAAAGTTCTACGAGTGCACGCATCAAACCGATATCATTGGAAAGATCTCGACGTCCTCTTTTCAACGATGTATAGCATATAGCATCGAAGTTATATTTTGGATATATCGAAATTTGCATTCAAAACTTGCTCTGATATGCATCGCGCATAGACTTAGTTTAGGTGACCTTTGACGCCAAAGTTCCACGAGTGCACGCATCAAACCGATATCGTTGGAAAGATCTCGGCGTCCTCTTTTCAACGATGTATAGCATATATCGAAGTTATATTTTGGATATATCGAAATTTGCATTCAAAACTTGCTCTGATATGCATCGCGCATAGACTAAGTTTAGGTGACCTCTGACGCCAAAGTTTCACGAGTGCACGCATCAAACCGATATCGTTGGAAAGATCTCGGCGTCCTCTTTTCAACGATGTATAGCATATATCGAAGTTATATTTTGGATATATCGAAATTTGCATTCAAAGTTTGCTCTGATATGCATCGCGCATAAACTAAGTTTAGGTGACCTCTGACGCCAAAGTTCTACGAGTGCACGCATCAAACCGATATCGTTGGACAGATCTCGGCGTCCTCTTTTCAACGATGTATAGCATATATCGAAGTTATATTTTGGATATATCGAAATTTGCATTCAAAGTTTAGTCTGATATGCATCGCGCATAGAGTAAGTTGGGGTGGCCTTTGACGCCGAAGTTCCACGAGTGCACGCATCAAACCGATATCATTGGAAAGATCTCGGCGTCCTCTTTTCAACGATGTATAGCATATATCGAAGTTATATTTTGGATATATCGAAATTTGCATTCAAAACTTACTCTGATATGCATCGCGCATAGACTAAGTTTAGGTGACCTCTGACGCCAAAGTTCCACGAGTGCAAGCATCAAACCGATATCGTTGGAAAGATCTCGGCGTCCTCTTTTCAACGATGTATAGCATATATCAAAGTTATATTTTGGATATATCGAAATTTGCATTCAAATCTTGCTCTGATATGCATCGCGCATAGACTAAGTTTAGGTGACCTCTGACGCCAAAGTTCCACGAGTGCAAGCATCAAACCGATATCGTTGGAAAGATCTCGGCGTCCTCTTTTCAACGATGTATAGCATATAGCATCGAAGTTATATTTTGGATATATCGAAATTTGCATTCAAAACTTGCTCTGATATGCATCGCGCATAGACTTACTTTAGGTGACCTCTGACGCCAAAGTTCCACGAGTGCACGCATCAAACCGATATCATTGGAAAGATCTCGACGTCCTCTTTTCAACGATGTATAGCATATATCGAAGTTATATTTTGGATATATCGAAATTTGCATTCAAAGTTTAGTCTGATATGCATCGCGCTTAGAGTAAGTTTGGGTGGCCTCTGACGCCAAAGTTCTACGAGTGCACGCATCAAACCGATATCATTGGAAAGATCTCGACGTCCTCTTTTCAACGATGTATAGCATATAGCATCGAAGTTATATTTTGGATATATCGAAATTTGCATTCAAAGTTTGCTCTGATATGCATCGCGCATAAACTAAGTTTAGGTGACCTCTGACGCCAAAGTTCTACGAGTGCACGCATCAAACCGATATCGTTGGACAGATCTCGGCGTCCTCTTTTCAACGATGTATAGCATATATCGAAGTTATATTTTGGATATATCGAAATTTGCATTCAAAGTTTAGTCTGATATGCATCGCGCATAGAGTAAGTTGGGGTGGCCTTTGACGCCGAAGTTCCACGAGTGCACGCATCAAACCGATATCATTGGAAAGATCTCGGCGTCCTCTTTTCAACGATGTATAGCATATATCGAAGTTATATTTTGGATATATCGAAATTTGCATTCAAAACTTACTCTGATATGCATCGCGCATAGACTAAGTTTAGGTGACCTCTGACGCCAAAGTTCCACGAGTGCAAGCATCAAACCAATATCGTTGGAAAGATCTCGGCGTCCTCTTTTCAACGATGTATAGCATATATCGAAGTTATATTTTGGATATATCGAAATTTGCATTCAAATCTTGCTCTGATATGCATCGCGCATAGACTAAGTTTAGGTGACCTCTGACGCCAAAGTTCCACGAGTGCAAGCATCAAACCGATATCGTTGGAAAGATCTCGGCGTCCTCTTTTCAACGATGTATAGCATATAGCATCGAAGTTATATTTTGGATATATCGAAATTTGCATTCAAAACTTGCTCTGATATGCATCGCGCATAGACTTACTTTAGGTGACCTCTGACGCCAAAGTTCCACGAGTGCACGCATCAAACCGATATCATTGGAAAGATCTCGACGTCCTCTTTTCAACGATGTATAGCATATATCGAAGTTATATTTCGGATATATCGAAATTTGCATTCAAAGTTTAGTCTGATATGCATCGCGCTTAGAGTAAGTTTGGGTGGCCTCTGACGCCAAAGTTCTACGAGTGCACGCATCAAACCGATATCATTGGAAAGATCTCGACGTCCTCTTTTCAACGATGTATAGCATATAGCATCGAAGTTATATTTTGGATATATCGAAATTTGCATTCAAAACTTGCTCTGATATGCATCGCGCATAGACTTAGTTTAGGTGACCTTTGACGCCAAAGTTCCACGAGTGCACGCATCAAACCGATATCGTTGGAAAGATCTCGGCGTCCTCTTTTCAACGATGTATAGCATATATCGAAGTTATATTATGGATATATCGAAATTTGCATTCAAAACTTGCTCTGATATGCATCGCGCATAGAGTTAGTTTAGGTGACCTCTGACGCCAAAGTTCCACGAGTGCAAGCATCAAACCGATATCGTTGGAAAGATCTCGGCGTCCTCTTTTCAACGATGTATAGCATATATCGAAGTTATATTTTGGATATATCGAAATTTGCATTCAAAGTTTAGTCTGATATGCATCGCGCTTAGAGTAAGTTTGGGTGGCCTCTGACGCCAAAGTTCTACGAGTGCACGCATCAAACCGATATCATTGGAAAGATCTCGACGTCCTCTTTTCAACGATTTATAGCATATATCGAAGTTATATTTTGGATATATCGAAATTTGCATTCAAATTTGCTCTCATATGCATCGCGCGTAGACTTACTTAGGTGACCTCTGACGCCAAAGTTCTACGAGTGCACGCATCAGACCAATATCGATGGAAAGATCTCGGCGTCCTCTTTCCAAAGGTGTATGGCGCATATCGAAGTTATATTTTGGATATATCGAAATTTGCATTCAAAGTTTTCTCTGATATGCATCGCGCATAGACTAAGTTTAGGTGACCTCTGACGCCAAAGTTCTACGAGTGCACGCATCAAACCGATATCGTTGGAAAGATCTCGACGTCCTCTTTTCAACGGTGTATGGCGTATATCGAAGTTATATTTTGGATATATCGAAATTTGCATTCAAAACTTGCTCTGATATGCATGCCGCATAGACTAAGTTTAGGTGACCTCTGACGCCAAAGTTCTACGAGTGCACGCATCAAACCGATATCGTTGGAAAGATCTCGACGTCCTCTTTTCAACGGTGTATAGCGTATATCGAAGATATATTTTGGATATATCGAAATTTGCATTCAAAGTTTGCTCTGATATGCATCGCGCATAGACTAAGTTTAGGTGACCTCTGACGCCAAAGTTCTACGAGTGCACGCATCAAACTGATATCATTGGAAAGATCTCGACGTCCTCTTGTCAACGATGTATAGCATATATCGAAGTTATATTTTGGATATATCGAAATTTGCATTCAAATTTGCTCTCATATGCATCGCGCGTAGACTTACTTAGGTGACCTCTGACGCCAAAGTTCTACGAGTGCACGCATCAAACCAATATCGATGGAAAGATCTCGGCGTCCTCTTTCCAACGGTGTATGGCGTATATCGAAGTTATATTTTGGATATATCGAAATTTGCATTCAAAGTTTGCTCTGATATGCATCGCGCATAGACTAAGTTTAGGTGACCTCTGACGCCAAAGTTCTACGAGTGCACGCATCAAACCGATATCGTTGGAAAGATCTCGACGTCCTCTTTTCAACGGTGTATGGCGTATATCGAAGTTATATTTTGGATATATCGAAATTTGCATTCAAAACTTGCTCTGATATGCATCGCGCATAGACTTAGTTTAGGTGACCTCTGACGCCAAAGTTCCACGAGTGCACGCATCAAACCGATATCATTGGAAAGATCTCGACGTCCTCTTTTCAACGATGTATAGCATATATCGAAGTTATATTTTGGATATATCGAAATTTGCATTCAAAGTTTAGTCTGATATGCATCGCGCATAGAGTAAGTTTGGGTGGCCTCTGACGCCGAAGTTCTACGAGTGCACGCATCAAACCGTTATCATTGGAAACATCTCGACGTCCTCTTTTCAACGATGTATAGCATATAGCATCGAAGTTATATTTTGGATATATCGAAATTTGCATTCAAAACTTGCTCTGATATGCATCCCGCATAGACTTAGTTTAGGTGACCTTTGACGCCAAAGTTCCACGAGTGCACGCATCAAACCGATATCGTTGGAAAGATCTCGGCGTCCTCTTTTCAACGATGTATAGCATATATCGAAGTTATATTTTGGATATATCGAAATTTGCATTCAAAACTTGCTCTGATATGCATCGCGCATAGACTAAGTTTAGGTGACCTCTGACGCCAAAGTTCCACGAGTGCAAGCATCAAACCGATATCGTTGGAAAGATCTCGGCGTCCTGTTTTCAACGATGTATAGCATATATCGAAGTTATATTTTGGATATATCGAAATTTGCATTCAAAGTTTGCTCTGATATGCATCGCGCATAAACTAAGTTTAGGTGACCTCTGACGCCAAAGTTCTACGAGTGCACGCATCAAACCGATATCGTTGAAAAGATCTCGACGTCCTCTTTTCAACGGTGTATAGCATATATCGAAGTTATATTTTGGATATATCGAAATTTGCATTCAAAGTTTGCTCTGATATGCATCGCGCATAAACTAAGTTTAGGTGACCTCTGACGCCAAAGTTCTACGAGTGCACGCATCAAACCGATATCATTGGAAAGATCTCGACGTCCTCTTTTCAACGATGTATAGCATATATCGAAGGTATATTTTGGATATATCGAAATTTGCATTCAAAGTTTGCTCTGATATGCATCGCGCATAGACTTAGTTTAGGTGACCTCTGACGCCAAAGTTCCACGAGTGCACGCATCAAACCGATATTATTGGAAAGATCTCGACGTCCTCTTTTCAACGATGTATAGCATATATCGAAGTTATATTTTGGATATATCGAAATTTGCATTCAAAGTTTAGTCTGATATGCATCGCGCATAGAGTAAGTTTGGGTGGCCTCTGACGCCAAAGTTCTACGAGTGCACGCATCAAACCGATATCATTGGAAAGATCTCGACGTCCTCTTTTCAACGATGTATAGCATATATCGAAGTTATATTTTGGATATATCGAAATTTGCATTCAAAGTTTAGTCTGATATGCATCGCGCATAGAGTAAGTTTGGGTGGCCTCTGACGCCAAAGTTCTACGAGTGCACGCATCAAACCGATATCATTGGAAAGATCTCGACGTCCTCTTTTCAACGATGTATAGCATATAGCATCGAAGTTATATTTTGGATATATCGAAATTTGCATTCAAAACTTGCTCTGATATGCATCGCGCATAGACTTAGTTTAGGTGACCTCTGACGCCAAAGTTCCACGAGTGCACGCATCAAACCGATATCATTGGAAAGATCTCGACGTCCTCTTTTCAACGATGTATAGCATATATCGAAGTTATATTTTGGATATATCGAAATTTGCATTCAAAGTTTAGTCTGATATGCATCGCGCATAGAGTAAGTTTGGGTGGCCTCTGACGCCAAAGTTCTACGAGTGCACGCATCAAACCGATATCATTGGAAAGATCTCGACGTCCTCTTTTCAACGATGTATAGCATATAGCATCGAAGTTATATTTTGGATATATCGAAATTTGCATTCAAAACTTGCTCTGATATGCATCGCGCATAGACTTAGTTTAGGTGACCTTTGACGCCAAAGTTCCACGAGTGCACGCATCAAACCAATATCGTTGGAAAGATCTCGGCGTCCTCTTTTCAACGATGTATAGCATATATCGAAGTTATATTTTGGATATATCGAAATTTGCATTCAAAACTTGCTCTGATATGCATCGCGCATAGACTAAGTTTAGGTGACCTCTGACGCCAAAGTTTCACGAGTGCACGCATCAAACCGATATCGTTGGAAAGATCTCGGCGTCCTCTTTTCAACGATGTATAGCATATATCGAAGTTATATTTTGGATATATCGAAATTTGCATTCAAAGTTTGCTCTGATATGCATCGCGCATAAACTAAGTTTAGGTGACCTCTGACGCCAAAGTTCTACGAGTGCACGCATCAAACCGATATCGTTGGACAGATCTCGGCGTCCTCTTTTCAACGATGTATAGCATATATCGAAGTTATATTTTGGATATATCGAAATTTGCATTCAAAGTTTAGTCTGATATGCATCGCGCATAGAGTAAGTTGGGGTGGCCTTTGACGCCGAAGTTCCACGAGTGCACGCATCAAACCGATATCATTGGAAAGATCTCGGCGTCCTCTTTTCAACGATGTATAGCATATATCGAAGTTATATTTTGGATATATCGAAATTTGCATTCAAAACTTACTCTGATATGCATCGCGCATAGACTAAGTTTAGGTGACCTCTGACGCCAAAGTTCCACGAGTGCAAGCATCAAACCGATATCGTTGGAAAGATCTCGGCGTCCTCTTTTCAACGATGTATAGCATATATCGAAGTTATATTTTGGATATATCGAAATTTGCATTCAAATCTTGCTCTGATATGCATCGCGCATAGACTAAGTTTAGGTGACCTCTGACGCCAAAGTTCCACGAGTGCAAGCATCAAACCGATATCGTTGGAAAGATCTCGGCGTCCTCTTTTCAACGATGTATAGCATATAGCATCGAAGTTATATTTTGGATATATCGAAATTTGCATTCAAAACTTGCTCTGATATGCATCGCGCATAGACTTACTTTAGGTGACCTCTGACGCCAAAGTTCCACGAGTGCACGCATCAAACCGATATCATTGGAAAGATCTCGACGTCCTCTTTTCAACGATGTATAGCATATATCGAAGTTATATTTTGGATATATCGAAATTTGCATTCAAAGTTTAGTCTGATATGCATCGCGCTTAGAGTAAGTTTGGGTGGCCTCTGACGCCAAAGTTCTACGAGTGCACGCATCAAACCGATATCATTGGAAAGATCTCGACGTCCTCTTTTCAACGATGTATAGCATATAGCATCGAAGTTATATTTTGGATATATCGAAATTTGCATTCAAAGTTTGCTCTGATATGCATCGCGCATAAACTAAGTTTAGGTGACCTCTGACGCCAAAGTTCTACGAGTGCACGCATCAAACCGATATCGTTGGACAGATCTCGGCGTCCTCTTTTCAACGATGTATAGCATATATCGAAGTTATATTTTGGATATATCGAAATTTGCATTCAAAGTTTAGTCTGATATGCATCGCGCATAGAGTAAGTTGGGGTGGCCTTTGACGCCGAAGTTCCACGAGTGCACGCATCAAACCGATATCATTGGAAAGATCTCGGCGTCCTCTTTTCAACGATGTATAGCATATATCGAAGTTATATTTTGGATATATCGAAATTTGCATTCAAAACTTACTCTGATATGCATCGCGCATAGACTAAGTTTAGGTGACCTCTGACGCCAAAGTTCCACGAGTGCAAGCATCAAACCGATATCGTTGGAAAGATCTCGGCGTCCTCTTTTCAACGATGTATAGCATATATCGAAGTTATATTTTGGATATATCGAAATTTGCATTCAAATCTTGCTCTGATATGCATCGCGCATAGACTAAGTTTAGGTGACCTCTGACGCCAAAGTTCCACGATTGCAAGCATCAAACCGATATCGTTGGAAAGATCTCGGCGTCCTCTTTTCAACGATGTATAGCATATAGCATCGAAGTTATATTTTGGATATATCGAAATTTGCATTCAAAACTTGCTCTGATATGCATCGCGCATAGACTTACTTTAGGTGACCTCTGACGCCAAAGTTCCACGAGTGCACGCATCAAACCGATATCATTGGAAAGATCTCGACGTCCTCTTTTCAACGATGTATAGCATATATCGAAGTTATATTTTGGATATATCGAAATTTGCATTCAAAGTTTAGTCTGATATGCATCGCGCTTAGAGTAAGTTTGGGTGGCCTCTGACGCCAAAGTTCTACGAGTGCACGCATCAAACCGATATCATTGGAAAGATCTCGACGTCCTCTTTTCAACGATGTATAGCATATAGCATCGAAGTTATATTTTGGATATATCGAAATTTGCATTCAAAACTTGCTCTGATATGCATCGCGCATAGACTTAGTTTAGGTGACCTTTGACGCCAAAGTTCCACGAGTGCACGCATCAAACCGATATCGTTGGAAAGATCTCGGCGTCCTCTTTTCAACGATGTATAGCATATATCGAAGTTATATTTTGGATATATCGAAATTTGCATTCAAAACTTGCTCTGATATGCATCGCGCATAGACTTAGTTTAGGTGACCTCTGACGCCAAAGTTCCACGAGTGCAAGCATCAAACCGATATCGTTGGAAAGATCTCGGCGTCCTCTTTTCAACGATGTATAGCATATATCGAAGTTATATTTTGGATATATCGAAATTTGCATTCAAATCTTGCTCTGATATGCATCGCGCATAGACTAAGTTTAGGTGACCTCTGAAGCCAAAGCTGTACGAGTGCACGCATCAAACCGATATCGTTGGAAAGATCTCGGCGTCCTCTTTTCAACGATGTATAGCATATATCGAAGTTATATTTTGGATATATCGAAATTTGCATTCAAAGTTTAGTCTGATATGCATCGCGCTTAGAGTAAGTTTGGGTGGCCTCTGACGCCAAAGTTCTACGAGTGCACGCATCAAACCGATATCATTGGAAAGATCTCGACGTCCTCTTTTCAACGATGTATAGCATATATCGAAGTTATATTTTGGATATATCGAAATTTGCATTCAAAGTTTAGTCTGATATGCATCGCGCATAGAGTAAGTTTGGGTGGCCTCTGACGCCAAAGTTCTACGAGTGCACGCATCAAACCGATATCATTGGAAAGATCTCGACGTCCTCTTTTCAACGATGTATAGCATATAGCATCGAAGTTATATTTTGGATATATCGAAATTTGCATTCAAAACTTGCTCTGATATGCATCGCGCATAGACTTAGTTTAGGTGACCTCTGACGCCAAAGTTCCACGAGTGCACGCATCAAACCGATATCATTGGAAAGATCTCGACGTCCTCTTTTCAACGATGTATAGCATATATCGAAGTTATATTTTGGATATATCGAAATTTGCATTCAAAGTTTAGTCTGATATGCATCGCGCATAGAGTAAGTTTGGGTGGCCTCTGACGCCAAAGTTCTACGAGTGCACGCATCAAACCGATATCATTGGAAAGATCTCGACGTCCTCTTTTCAACGATGTATAGCATATAGCATCGAAGTTATATTTTGGATATATCGAAATTTGCATTCAAAACTTGCTCTGATATGCATCGCGCATAGACTTAGTTTAGGTGACCTTTGACGCCAAAGTTCCACGAGTGCACGCATCAAACCGATATCGTTGGAAAGATCTCGGCGTCCTCTTTTCAACGATGTATAGCATATATCGAAGTTATATTTTGGATATATCGAAATTTGCATTCAAACTTGCTCTGATATGCATCGCGCATAGACTAAGTTTAGGTGACCTCTGACGCCAAAGTTCCACGAGTGCACGCATCAAACCGATATCGTTGGAAAGATCTCGGCGTCCTCTTTTCAACGATGTATAGCATATATCGAAGTTATATTTTGGATATATCGAAATTTGCATTCAAAACTTACTCTGATATGCATCGCGCATAGACTAAGTTTAGGTGACCTCTGACGCCAAAGTTCCACGAGTGCAAGCATCAAACCGATATCGTTGGAAAGATCTCGGCGTCCTCTTTTCAACGATGTATAGCATATATCGAAGTTATATTTTGGATATATCGAAATTTGCATTCAAATCTTGCTCTGATATGCATCGCGCATAGACTAAGTTTAGGTGACCTCTGACGCCAAAGTTCCACGAGTGCAAGCATCAAACCGATATCGTTGGAAAGATCTCGGCGTCCTCTTTTCAACGATGTATAGCATATATCGAAGTTATATTTTGGATATATCGAAATTTGCATTCAAAGTTTAGTCTGATATGCATCGCGCTTAGAGTAAGTTTGGGTGGCCTCTGACGCCAAAGTTCTACGAGTGCACGCATCAAACCGATATCATTGGAAAGATCTCGACGTCCTCTTTTCAACGATGTATAGCATATAGCATCGAAGTTATATTTTGGATATATCGAAATTTGCATTCAAAACTTGCTCTGATATGCATCGCGCATAGACTTAGTTTAGGTGACCTTTGACGCCAAAGTTCCACGAGTGCACGCATCAAACCGATATCGTTGGAAAGATCTCGGCGTCCTCTTTTCAACGATGTATAGCATATATCGAAGTTATATTTTGGATATATCGAAATTTGCATTCAAAACTTGCTCTGATATGCATCGCGCATAGACTTAGTTTAGGTGACCTCTGACGCCAAAGTTCCACGAGTGCAAGCATCAAACCGATATCGTTGGAAAGATCTCGGCGTCCTCTTTTCAACGATGTATAGCATATATCGAAGTTATATTTTGGATATATCGAAATTTGCATTCAAATCTTGCTCTGATATGCATCGCGCATAGACTAAGTTTAGGTGACCTCTGACGCCAAAGTTCCACGAGTGCAAGCATCAAACCGATATCGTGTGAAAGATCTCGGCGTCCTCTTTTCAACGATGTATAGCATATAGCATCGAAGTTATATTTTGGATATATCGAAATTTGCATTCAAAACTTGCTCTGATATGCATCGCGCATAGACTTACTTTAGGTGACCTCTGACGCCAAAGTTCCACGAGTGCACGCATCAAACCGATATCATTGGAAAGATCTCGACGTCCTCTTTTCAACGATGTATAGCATATATCGAAGTTATATTTTGGATATATCGAAATTTGCATTCAAAGTTTAGTCTGATATGCATCGCGCTTAGAGTAAGTTTGGGTGGCCTCTGACGCCAAAGTTCTACGAGTGCACGCATCAAACCGATATCATTGGAAAGATCTCGACGTCCTCTTTTCAACGATGTATAGCATATAGCATCGAAGTTATATTTTGGATATATCGAAATTTGCATTCAAAACTTGCTCTGATATGCATCGCGCATAGACTTAGTTTAGGTGACCTTTGACGCCAAAGTTCCACGAGTGCACGCATCAAACCGATATCGTTGGAAAGATCTCGGCGTCCTCTTTTCAACGATGTATAGCATATATCGAAGTTATATTTTGGATATATCGAAATTTGCATTCAAAACTTGCTCTGATATGCATCGCGCATAGACTTAGTTTAGGTGACCTCTGACGCCAAAGTTCCACGAGTGCAAGCATCAAACCGATATCGTTGGAAAGATCTCGGCGTCCTCTTTTCAACGATGTATAGCATATATCGAAGTTATATTTTGGATATATCGAAATTTGCATTCAAAGTTTAGTCTGATATGCATCGCGCTTAGAGTAAGTTTGGGTGGCCTCTGACGCCAAAGTTCTACGAGTGCACGCATCAAACCGATATCATTGGAAAGATCTCGACGTCCTCTTTTCAACGATGTATAGCATATATCGAAGTTATATTTTGGATATATCGAAATTTGCATTCAAAGTTTAGTCTGATATGCATCGCGCATAGAGTAAGTTTGGGTGGCCTCTGACGCCAAAGTTCTACGAGTGCACGCATCAAACCGATATCATTGGAAAGATCTCGACGTCCTCTTTTCAACGATGTATAGCATATAGCATCGAAGTTATATTTTGGATATATCGAAATTTGCATTCAAAACTTGCTCTGATATGCATCGCGCATAGACTTAGTTTAGGTGACCTCTGACGCCAAAGTTCCACGAGTGCACGCATCAAACCGACATCGTTGGAAAGATCTCGGCGTCCTCTTTTCAACGATGTATAGCATATATCGAAGTTATATTTTGGATATATCGAAATTTGCATTTAAAACTTGCTCTGATATGCATCGCGCATAGACTAAGTTTAGGTGACCTCTGACGCCAAAGTTCCACGAGTGCACGCATCAAACCGATATCGTTGGAAAGATCTCGGCGTCCTCTTTTCAACGATGTATAGCATATATCGAAGTTATATTTTGGATATATCGAAATTTGCATTCAAAACTTACTCTGATATGCATCGCGCATAGACTAAGTTTAGGTGACCTCTGACGCCAAAGTTCCACGAGTGCAAGCATCAAACCGATATCGTTGGAAAGATCTCGGCGTCCTCTTTTCAACGATGTATAGCATATATCGAAGTTATATTTTGGATATATCGAAATTTGCATTCAAATCTTGCTCTGATATGCATCGCGCATAGACTAAGTTTAGGTGACCTCTGACGCCAAAGTTCCACGAGTGCAAGCATCAAACCGATATCGTTGGAAAGATCTCGGCGTCCTCTTTTCAACGATGTATAGCATATAGCATCGAAGTTATATTTTGGATATATCGAAATTTGCATTCAAAACTTGCTCTGATATGCATCGCGCATAGACTTACTTTAGGTGACCTCTGACGCCAAAGTTCCACGAGTGCACGCATCAAACCGATATCATTGGAAAGATCTCGACGTCCTCTTTTCAACGATGTATAGCATATATCGAAGTTATATTTTGGATATATCGAAATTTGCATTCAAAGTTTAGTCTGATATGCATCGCGCTTAGAGTAAGTTTGGGTGGCCTCTGACGCCAAAGTTCTACGAGTGCACGCATCAAACCGATATCATTGGAAAGATCTCGACGTCCTCTTTTCAACGATGTATAGCATATAGCATCGAAGTTATATTTTGGATATATCGAAATTTGCATTCAAAACTTGCTCTGATATGCATCGCGCATAGACTTAGTTTAGGTGACCTTTGACGCCAAAGTTCCACGAGTGCACGCATCAAACCGATATCGTTGGAAAGATCTCGGCGTCCTCTTTTCAACGATGTATAGCATATATCGAAGTTATATTTTGGATATATCGAAATTTGCATTCAAAACTTGCTCTGATATGCATCGCGCATAGACTTAGTTTAGGTGACCTCTGACGCCAAAGTTCCACGAGTGCAAGCATCAAACCGATATCGTTGGAAAGATCTCGGCGTCCTCTTTTCAACGATGTATAGCATATATCGAAGTTATATTTTGGATATATCGAAATTTGCATTCAAATCTTGCTCTGATATGCATCGCGCATAGACTAAGTTTAGGTGACCTCTGACGCCAAAGTTCCACGAGTGCAAGCATCAAACCGATATCGTTGGAAAGATCTCGGCGTCCTCTTTTCAACGATGTATAGCATATAGCATCGAAGTTATATTTTGGATATATCGAAATTTGCATTCAAAACTTGCTCTGATATGCATCGCGCATAGACTTACTTTAGGTGACCTCTGACGCCAAAGTTCCACGAGTGCACGCATCAAACCGATATCATTGGAAAGATCTCGACGTCCTCTTTTCAACGATGTATAGCATATATCGAAGTTATATTTTGGATATATCGAAATTTGCATTCAAAGTTTAGTCTGATATGCATCGCGCTTAGAGTAAGTTTGGGTGGCCTCTGACGCCAAAGTTCTACGAGTGCACGCATCAAACCGATATCATTGGAAAGATCTCGACGTCCTCTTTTCAACGATGTATAGCATATAGCATCGAAGTTATATTTTGGATATATCGAAATTTGCATTCAAAACTTGCTCTGATATGCATCGCGCATAGACTTAGTTTAGGTGACCTTTGACGCCAAAGTTCCACGAGTGCACGCATCAAACCGATATCGTTGGAAAGATCTCGGCGTCCTCTTTTCAACGATGTATAGCATATATCGAAGTTATATTTTGGATATATCGAAATTTGCATTCAAAACTTGCTCTGATATGCATCGCGCATAGACTTAGTTTAGGTGACCTCTGACGCCAAAGTTCCACGAGTGCAAGCATCAAACCGATATCGTTGGAAAGATCTCGGCGTCCTCTTTTCAACGATGTATAGCATATATCGAAGTTATATTTTGGATATATCGAAATTTGCATTCAAATCTTGCTCTGATATGCATCGCGCATAGACTAAGTTTAGGTGACCTCTGAAGCCAAAGCTGTACGAGTGCACGCATCAAACCGATATCGTTGGAAAGATCTCGGCGTCCTCTTTTCAACGATGTATAGCGTATATCGAAGTTATATTTTGGATATATCGAAATTTGCATTCAAATCTTGCTCTGATATGCATCGCGCATAGACTAAGTTTAGGTGACCTCTGACGCCAAAGTTCCACGAGTGCAAGCATCAAACCGATATCGTTGGAAAGATCTCGGCGTCCTGTTTTCAACGATGTATAGCATATATCGAAGTTATATTTTGGATATATCGAAATTTGCACTCAAAGTTTAGTCTGATATGCATCGCGCTTAGAGTAAGTTTGGGTGACCTCTGACGCCAAAGTTCTACGAGTGCACGCATCAAACCGATATCATTGGAAAGATCTCGACGTCCTCTTTTCAACAGTGTATAGCATATATCGAAGTTATATTTTGGATATATCGAAATTTGCATTCAAAACTTGTTCTGATATGCATCGCGCATAGACTAAGTTTAGGTGACCTCTGACGCCAAAGTTCCACGAGTGCACGCATCAAACCGATATCGTTGGAAAGATCTCGACGTCCTCTGTTCAACGATGTATAGCATATATCGAAGTTATATTTTGGATATATCGAAATTTGGTAATCAAACGAAATTTGGTAAGGTAAGCAATATACATATTAGCATAATTTAAATGCTCTGAAGTCGGACTAATGAAGTTTTATCTTTAAACAGAAAATGTCTTCAAGTGAATCTTCACATGGCCGCAGAAGCCCCCCAAAAAAATATAGGAAACAAAAGTTTCGCCTTATATGGCTTGACGAAAAAGAGTTTAAAGGATGGCTGGAAGAAATACCAAAAGACAAATACAAATGCAGGTGCTCCGCATGTGGAAAAATTTTGAACTGTGGGAAGTCGGAGCTTTCCAAGCATAGCTTAAGCAAAATACACAAGAAAAATGTGGTCTCACTCAAAAATGCACAAAAGATTTACATGTTTACCAACAAACAACATAAGGCGGAGGACCCAGTTAAAAATTTTGAAATGCGAATCTGTATGTTTTTTGCAGAGCACAATGTGGCATTCCAAGTTGTTAATCACCTAATACCCCTGTTAAAAGAAATTGTACCGGATTCGGAAATTTTAAAAAAGTGCAGATTGGGAAGAACTAAATGTACAAAAATTATACAAAACATATTAGCCGAAGAGGAAAAATCCAAATTGATTTCAAAATTAAGAAAGTATAATTTTTCTACTTTAGTTGACGGAAGCACAGACATATCGTCAAAAAAAAGCCTATGTGTTCTGGTCAAATTTTTTGACGAAGAATCTGAAAAAATTACTGTGCAGCTTTTAGATCTCATACCAGTTGGTACTGACGGTACTGGTAAATCATTGTAGACACTGTTTAAAAACACAATTTTGAATTATTCTCTACCATTTGACAACGTAGTTGGAGTAGGTTCCGATGGAGAAAATAACATGGTTGGTAAAAACGATTCATTTGTTTCCCATTTCTTGGAGAACAATCCACATAGTATAAATATCAAATGTATTTGTCATTCTGCAGCTCTTATTGCTAACAAAGCATGCTTGGAACTACCGCGAGCACCCGAGGAGTTAATTCGTCAAATTGGCACATATATTTCAGGTAGCTCAAAAAGGTGTACAGAGTTGGAGGAGTTCCAAGTTATGATGAAGGAAGAAAAACGGAGAATTTTAAGATCTTCCGAGACTCGCTGGTTGTCTCGTCAAAAATGTATAGAACGTATACTGCATTATTGGAACGTCCTAATCGAATACTTTAAAAGTGCACACGCTCGTGATAAATTAAAATCGGCTGAATGGATTTGCGCCGAATTCAGTAACATATGCAACAAAGCATATTTATTGTTTTTAAAGTATGCTTTAAACTACCTCAACGAACTAAATGCACTTTTTCAATCGAAAAAAATTTTAGTCCATGTACTTCATTCGGAGTCAGTAAAAATATTTCTAAAACTTGGACAAAATTGTATTAAAAAAACGGAGTTAAAAACAAATTGCATAGTTCGTTCTCCCCATGTATCATTACCGATTCAAGAAGTTTTTCTGGGACCTGAAGGCGAAGAATTTTTGAAACAATTACTCGAAAAAAATATGCTGCAAATAAAAATGGATTGCCTTAAATTTTATATCAAGGCATTGGAAGAAATTCAAAACCGACTTCCATTAAAAACAGAATCTGTTTTTAAAGAAATGGAATTTTTAAATCCTATGGCTGCATTTGGAGAAAATAAGGAGGAATTTAAATTTTTCTATTTGTGCCAAAAATTTGACTTAAATTTAAATGAATTGACACAATAGTGGAAATCACTGGAGTACAGTTTTTCTAAAAATGAAATCAAATCTTTTGAAAAAATTGGCATCGTACAATTCTGGTGCAAAATTATGCAAGTGAAAAACTTTAATGACAATTTTATATTTCCCAATTTATCAAAGTTGGTAAAAAACCTGTTTGCATTACCTCACGCAAATGCGGATGCTGAACGTATATTTTCGGTAGTTACCGATGTTCGCACCAAAAAAAAGGAACAAATTGAGCCACGATAATTTAAATTCCATATGCATAATAAGATCCTTCTTGCAAAACGAAGAAATTGATTGCAAAGATTTTAAGTGCAATCAAAATCATTCTGAAAAGTTTAATTCAAATGTTTTGTTGATTAAACTTTTTTTTGTTTATTTTTATTTTTTTATAGAATAATCTATAATTTAAATGAATTGTTATTTTTGTTTTAGTTATTTTAAATGACTTTTATTTAAATGAATTTTTTTATAGAATAATCTATAATTTAAATGAATTGTTATTTCTGTTTTAGTTATTTTAAATGACTGATTTTTAATCCTTAAAGACTGTAATTTGTGTTCCTTTAATACTAATAAATATAAAAACTTTAATTTTAAATGTAATATACTATAATTAACTTTAAAAAACTATTTTTATATTTGTAGAGAAAATTGTAGGGAAAATCTAATAGGGAAATAGACATGTAGGGAAAAAAGGGATTTTTTTTTGCTCGCGTAGGTTTTTTTGAAAATATCATCTGGCATCACTGCTAGTATGTCAATGTGACCAGACACTGAAGAACTAGGATCGGCTAATTGGAGGCCCTTGATATGCTGCCAATTGTATACTTGCGACATAACAATTGGCAGCTCATTACATATTTTGCTTAGAATAAGTGCAATAATAGTAAATTGGTTATTCGTATATAACGACGACAAGGTCAGTGCGCACTCACCTCTAGTTCTGCCTCCTTGCGACGGACGTTGCACACAAGCTTCGGCAACAAACGTGGCACATGATCCGCTATCGAATAACATGCGAGCGGTTTGCCAGCATCCACCGCCATCCTGGACACGAACCTGCGCTGTAGCTAAAAGCACAGTCTTTGTACATTCTGAATCATGTGAATTCCAATCTTGATGAGTATCGTCAAGTGTTAGTGGCACTGTAAATGCAGCAGCGGTGTTGGCACTGTTTGGCTTCAATGACTGTGGAAATATTTTAGAGTTGCTGGATGTAGGTACCAATGCATGCTTCTGAATGTCAGGAACAGCTTCAATATTGATCGGATTTTGCTCGTGCGTTACTATAACTGTACGTTCCTTAATCGCATTTTCTGTTCCATTTGCTGTAACTGCTAAATGAAGCAGTGAATGATGCCGCTTCTGACATTCACGACAACTGCCTTTGCTTCGACATTTGAACACACGGTGCCCAGTGCTAAGGCAATTCCAGCATGCGTGTTTTTGTTGAATTAGTTGTCTCTTAACCGCTGGAGCCAAACTTTGAAAACTGCTGCACTCGTATATCTTATGGTTGCCGTTGCAATGTAAACATTTCGGTGTAAATGAAATGCTACTTCGTTTCGATGTAGGCGCTGACTGCTTCGCTGCGTAGAATGACTTGGTTTCCTTACGTACATTTTTCGGTAAACGTTGCGGTTCCTCAATACTTGCGCCCATTGCCAAAGACCGACATCGATTTTCAAGTAAGGTTCGTAGCTCGTCAAATGTTGGTGGATCATTTCCCATTAGCGACAATTCCCATTGTTTCCGCGTCTCGACGCTTAACTTGGAGACTACAACGTGCACTAACCAGTCGTCCCAAAACGCAACTGGACGACCTAGCACTTCAAGTGCTCTTGAGTGTTGGACCACTCCATTCAGGATCTGCTTTATGGCGCTATCAGAGTCGTACTGCGTTTTAGCTACTGCATCAATTGCGCAGAGATGTTTTTGTACAATGATACGCAGCACTTTATAGCGCGCTTTTAGTAAATTCCAAGCTTGCTCATAATTTGCATCGTCGACTTTGAAGTTACTCACCACCCGAGCGGCTTTGCCTTTTAAGCAGTAAATAGTGCAATTTCTGCCCTTCGGCTAAATTGCTATTGTGGCCAATCGCTGCTACAAAGGCATCGTGAAAGCTGACCCACTCGGTTGGATCACCAGAGAAGCTGGGTAACTCCAATTTAGGGAGTCGTACCATATTTGTTGTTGTACTTACAATATTGGTTGCGGTGGTGTTCTGACTGGTAGGCGTTGATGGGTTCCTTATTGCGAGTTGAAAGTTTGTGCGGGCTTTCAAGTACCATTGTTCGGCACGATCTCTATTTGATTCTTCACCTTCCAACGTTGCTTCGCCACACGTTCCCTCTACTAACTCCTGTGCTTCATTGAAACGCACCCATTGCTCCTCTAATAGTTTTAGATATGTTTTTATCTCTTCCGGCTCAGTCTGCTCTGTCACTTTGCCGCTTGCCTCCATATAGCGTTTTATGGCCTTTGTAGCGGAGTCTCTAGTTTTTAGAGTAGCCATTCTGAATTTTTCAATCCGGCTCGAAGGACCAATGTTTGCGGATAAACTTAATGTTTTTTGATTGAACTTTTCTTAATAGAAATAAGCTGGTTGGAAAATGCAATAGTGCAGTACACGCGGTTTCGGCAAAAGTAACACTAACTTTAACGTTAAAAACAGCTGACTACATTTGTGAAATGAGCAATTTTTATGGATTCGTTTTACTTGCAAAATATTCAATATTGTGCAACTATATGACTTAGAAAAGTCATTTCTTTTATTTTTTTCTTCTTTCCCATAAGAGGCCGGGTAATTTTGACAGTTCGCACCGAAATATTCGTCGTGCGATTTTCTATGTGTTCAAGGCATAACTTTAGAAATGGCTCTAATTTGTAATTCTAAAAATTGCAAAATCAGTAGTGGTAATATCTCTGAGCTTGGCACATGTTGTCGATTATGTGAGTTGTTTTTTCACATAAAGTGTGTCTGATTGCCAGCGCGTGTTTATGATGCCCTGGATGCAAATAAGGGACTGCGCTGATATTGTGAGATTTGTAAGTCGAGGGTTATGTCTTTTGTTGAACAAAATGTTTGTCGAAGTGTATGAGAAGTGCTTTTGGAGGTAACCAAACATTGGCCACTGACGCCACATTCTTTTCTGTGCACGGTTGAATTTTTCAGGATTAGGTAGCTGATATAGTGACCTTTCCAGCAATATACAAACCGTTTTCAGATTATATGTTTTACTAAACGAATAAGTAAATCTGAGTGACACCTTACCTTGGCACTGCTAATTATGCACGAAATGAAATTCGTAATTCCGTAATTATTCGTAGTTCGTAATTACGAATTCAACTTCACGTACTTTCGGAATAGTAGAAGCGAATAGCTTCTATAATATGTATAAAACACAACGCAGCTTGAGCTTCAAAAACGAACACAACCAAAATCTTAGGAGAACAACAAAAACTTGAGGCGGCCTCAAAATAGATTTTCGTATGGCTTCAACAATTTCCCCTCCAAGTTTTGTCTACGTTTTATCATAAAAATATGTTTCATTCGAAAAATCCGAATGAAATCATATGATTTTCACAGCAATAAAAATTTTTTTACTTCAAACATTTTTATTATACATATTTCAGCAGGCAAAATAATGAGCTTTGAAAAAAAATAAATAACAAAAATTCGTGGATATGAATGCATTTTCAATTGAAACAAGCCCCATAATATAGATCAGTGCCCCAATTATAAGTAGTTTGTCAATCATTTTAAGATATTTTTATTTTTCTGTTCATAAAATTTATAATTTTTTTTTTTTTTTGTAAACGTAAATAAACAATAACAGCTGTTGATGCCTGAAGCTGAAGCTTTGTGTTTTGTTCCGACTTCAAAAAAGCCGTCGAAAAATCTGAAGCTGTGTTGTGTTTGAGGCCTTATAAACCACCACAGTGTGGTGAAAAGTTTAAAAAAATTTAAAAAAATTTAAAATTCGAATTTGTGTCATATTTTTGTTATTCATAATATTAAATAATGAAACAAATATGTAAATAAAGGAAATAATTTGAATGATATATTTATGCTAATTGAGGCTAACCTAATATGGGTTTCACATAGATCTTCAGTCTTTCGGTCGTGACCTAATATGGGTCTCACATAGACCACAGGTGATCCTTCGTGTTGCCAATCTGATCTTTAATTGATTCATCCTCTCCCATTTTATCGATATTAGACCCTATTGAGATTAGATTGCTGTACACAACCCTATAAAAGCGCAGAAAGTGACAGAGCAAGAGCTCCATCGTAGGTCTTACCTAAGGTTGTCTACCCTTTCTGCAGGCTTTGTCCCGTAATTATCTAAAAATGTCTGCTGTGAGTGACAGTAAATATTTAGTCAACAATATTTAGTGTCAATTTAGTTGTGAATGACACTAGAGACCTTGTGTCTCAAGCTTCACTTGAGACACTTATGAATGACACTTGAGACCTTGAATATGGAAATGAATTTCCACCGTTTTCCACCTTCTTCATTTCATGGTCACACATGTGCATCAGTGTCTGTAGAGGCGTAGGAGTTTCAACCGTCTGTTTTATTGGTATTCTCGCTGGTTCCTTTGCTGGATATCTGATTTTCATTTCATTCTATCCCCGGGTATCCAGGAACCCACTATAAATATAGGATTTTGTCTCTCGAAAGAGGGTTAATTGCGTACTCTGTGTAACCTTTGGATTTGCTCATCACCGAAAATTTAAGTTATTATTAAAATTTGTAATTATAATGCTATATTCAACTTTTGGTCTTCTGTAGCAGATGATACCTAGCCTGGAAAGACGTGATGACAGGAATGAAAGGATGCTTTACTATTCACAACCAAATGTTGGCAAGCCTTGCTAAAGTTAAATGTCAGTTATATTATAAATTTCTTTAAAACATAAATATTAAAAGAGAAATCTGTTGCAAATATTTGTATTTTGTTTTGCTGCAAGGGATTAATATAACGGCTTAAAATCTCTGGCTTTCTCTTAAATATTGATGTCATAAAAACCTACGCCTTTCATGCAAAATTCATACAAACCAAGGAAGAAGATAGTTATAAAATTTTTAGGAATGAGGAAGAAAATAACAATATTTCGAAACACAACACATCGGAAATTTATTACAAAAATTTAGGAATAAAAATTTTTAAAATTAATAATTTATTAATTTAATAATTATTAAATAATTTATTAATAATTTCAACTTTTAAATAATTTTTTATAATTTATTTTAATTAAATTAAATTTTATATTTATTTTAAATATATTTATTTATAATTATTATACCCTACACCTTAACCCTTCTGTCCATAACTAGGTTTGGCCAGACCTTTTGCATTTTCAAGAAGGCTTTTTTAATATTAATCTCAAAGCACGGTTGATGAAACTTTCTGACTTTGTTTCTGTACGTTTTTATTATGATTATGTGCGGAAAAAAAAATTCAGAAAAAAGTTTTTAGCGAGAAAAGGCGTTTTTTCTATAACAACCCCTAGCATCAACGGACTAGGTCTGGCTGGACCTAGCGGCATTTTCCCACATATCATATGTGAAAACGTTTTTATAATTCATTGGAAACAATATTTTTTGTAATAATGAGGTTCCTCCCACTGATAATTAGTTTATTTTTATTGCACCATAATAAAAAACGTATTTTTTACGGATTTTCACCTAGGCATTTAGTACCTGCAATTGCTCCCTAATTGTTTTATGGCGCTCATTAGGGCACCTGAAATTTTTTATAATTATACAGAATATTTTTTAGGGAGTTTTTTGACACTCTAGGTAGTTAGCTTTTCAGTTCAAAAGGCTATAAATATAAATGAATATGAAAAGATCCTTATTTTCATTGCATAAAAGTATTTTGAAAGTGTTAGAAGCAATATATAATTACTTGTTATAATGGCTGAAGATCTTCAAGCATTCAAGCGGCGAATGAATGAAGAGGAAAGAGAGGAGTATCTTGGAAGTCTTGTGGAGGAAGTACCAGAGACTTCTGACGTGGATTTTTAGTGAGGACGACGATTATATTCCTGAAGAAGACTCAGACATGTCATGTGGCGATGCGGAATTGTTAGTTGGAGGAATCAGCGAAATTGAGGATAGCGATGACGACGATGTTCTGGAAGAGCTGCACGCTGAAAATGATCGAGTTATTCAAGATATGAATGACGAACTAACAGACGAGTATTCTCTGGCTCGTGACGGAACCAAATGGTATAAGCAACCACCAGCAATATGTCGTCTAAGAGCTCATAACATCATTCGAAGAGCCGGTGGCAGCGGAAGACGTGGAATAGCTCGTAATCATCTCAGCATCTTCAAATCATTTCTGAAGATATGGTGGATATAATCTTGCGACATACAAATAGAAAGGCGCAGACGGTAACTGCAAAACTCAAAGAAAGCAATACGCATAAGACGAAATCCTGGAAACCTATCACACAAGATGAACTGTATGCCTATTTTGGTGTTTGTCTAGCAACAGGTCTGAATCACGCAAACACGCAGCATGCACGAGAATTGTAGAAACCAACCAGGAATCCTGTATTTAGATCAACAATGTCACTAGGTCGATTTTGTTCTATAAATCGATTCATAAGGTTTTATGACCAAAGGACACGCGCAGAGCGCAATAAATCAGATAAAGCCGCACCCATTAGCGACTTATGGACCATGCTGAATCATCATCTAGAAACTGCGTATACAACGGAGGATGTTATAACCGTCGATGAACAACTATTCACATGCAGATGAAAGACAATATTCACATAATATATTCCTTCGAAGCCGGCGAAATATGGTCAAAGTGTATGGTCAAATACCATCAAAGTGTGGTGGGTCGGTGATTCGAAGAACGGATATCCATGCAAAGGTATTCTGTATACACGCAAAGAAAACCAGCAGCAGAGATCTATTAACTTGGGCGAAAAAGTGCTGCTGAAACTTACTTCGAAGTACAGAGCTAGAGGGAGGACGGTCGTAGCCGACAACTTCTTCACAAGTTTTGACGGCGTGGAGAAACTGCGGGATTCAGGATTGGCTTATGTTGGATAGATCGAAGGATAAAATTAAAAAGGAAAATCCAATTTTCCTGCAATGCTTGCGGATATGCTGTTTGCTTCCAGCGTAGCACCAAGATATTTAAATGTAGTAACTGTTTTAATGAATAATTTCATATATTTATAACAATATTGATGTAAAATAATAAAAAACGTAAGAAAATAAAGAAAAGACTTGCTAATAATTTTAAAACAATCAAAAAATGTAAATTATTTAGCTCCCTTCCGGTTATTTTCATACAAAACGTATGTAGGTCCAGCCAGACCTAGTCCGTGGATAGAAAGGTTTTAAAATGGTTATGGACAGAAGGGTTAAGGTTGAGGGTATATTCACTTTGTCACAAAATGTGTAATGCATAGAAATAGAGACGATAGGTATAGAAAAGTATATATGTATATTCTTGATCAGCGTGACCTCCTAAGTCAATTTAGCAATGTCCGTCCGTCCGTCCATCTGTCTGTCTGTCTGTCTGTTGAAATCACGATCACAGGAATCACGATGAAGAATCACGATTTTCACACCGCTGAAGACAACGTGATGAAATTTTGCAACAATATTGTTTCTTGTGGTGTGCAGGTTGGTATTGAAAATGGGCAAAATCGGTCCACGACCACGCCTATTTTTTATTAGAAATGTGATATCAGCCTTCGTTTATGAGTTATGACAACAAAATTTCATTCCTGGGTTTAGAGTAGCATTATCCCTTAATAAGCCAAATATGGGCGTTATCCGCCCACTTTTAGGTTACACAGGCAAGAGGGTCTTAAATGGTTATATTGTTAAAAACATAAAATTCCTGAATAGAACTTTACATAACAACTTATTTTCCAACTAAACATTATAACAGCAAAACTGGGCGCGGTCCGCCCACTTTTACACTACTTTAATACAGTATAGCTCATGAAAACAAATTTATTACTACGTAAATAAAGTTTAAATTTGAACACAATAATAAAACAACTAAGCTAGTTATTTTGTTCTAAAAATAGGTAACGATCACGCCTATTATTTATACAGTGGCGTAGCTAGAACTCATGGAGCCCGGGATGGTTAATCAACTTGTAGCCCCAAAAATTTCTAGAATTCAATAAGTCAATACTTCATTTCCAGAACTGCCGCCCCGGGCGGACTGCAACGAGTATAAACAGGTAAAGAGATTGCATGAAACATTTGTTGCCGGCAACATTTGTGATTTCATGTGTGAAGATTAGGGCCGCTGTTAATTAACAGGACTTCGCGCTGTAATCAAACACAGCTCTGTAAAGCAGAAAACCGAAGATAAAAACGAAGTTCTTTACAGAGTACAAAACTTCGATTGTATTCTGTGCTGGTAGCAAAGCGAAATTGCATGATCTACTAATGAGTAAGTGGTTCGGAAGATCTTTTCTAATGAGTATGAAGGGATCGCAAGATCGACTTTGCTTCTGTTATTTTGCACTAACAATGCAAGCAAATATGCGTAAGAAGAGATCGATCCAGCACTCGTATGCCAAGTAAAGCGTGAAAGAAAGAATCGATCAATTTGTGGAATACAGCGGGCGATGAGAAGAACGGTGCCATTCGTCTTCTTTTGCTTCTCTTACAATAACAAACCATGAGCAGCCGTCCGTCCGTCTGGAATCGTTTTAAATTTTGCATTTTATGGTTTTTGAAAGAAATTTTGCTTTTCGTAACTTTGTTCTGCTTCTTTTTCGCTCGGAACGTAGATTGTGCCAGCGCTTTACAAAGCTTGGGCATCGAAAAGAAGCAGAACAAAGTTACGAAAAGCAAGATTTCTTTCAAAAACCCTAAAATTCAAAATTTAAAGCAAACCCAGACGGACGGACGGCCGCACATGGTTTGGTATTGTAGAGAAACAAAAGAACAATTGCAATTGTTAGTGCAAAATAACAGAAACAAAAAGCAAAATATGTTGATCTTCCGATCCCTTCATTACCTTCATTACTCATTAAAAAAGATCTTCCGAACCCCTCACTCGTTAGTAGAGCATTCAATTTTGCTTTGCTACCAGCACAGAATACAATCGAATTTTTGTACTCTGTAAAGAACTTCGTTTTTATCTTCGGTTTTCTGCTTCACAGAGATGTTTTGTTCTTTACAGTGCTAAGTCCTGCTAATTAACAGCGGCCCTAATCTTCACACATGAAATCACGATGTTGCCGGCAACAAATGTTTCATGCAACCTCTTTATGAATATATGCTCGTTGCGGACTGCCAGACGGATACCCGTCTGTGATGTTATAAGGTAGCTGGTAGTAGGTAGGTAGTATTTATAAGGTAGCTTTCCTTACCATATAACCACATAATTCGTCTAGTTTCAGTTTGTATTTCAACCTATAATGCTACTGTTCTGCAATGGGAAATCTAAATAAAGTAAAATTTAAATAAATAAATTTTAATAATTAATTAATATAATTAATAATAAGATAATATTTCAAAACTTTTAGGTGTAGGGTATCTAAGATCCGGCCAGGCCGAACATAGCACTCTTACTGGTTATTGTTTAATTAGTGGCAAACAAATCAGATACACCTATACCTCACTTTGCGTCGGGGTTACGTTCCAAAAAAGCACGACGCAAATTGAAACGACGCAAAGTGAATTAAGATTACCTATAGCAAACCATGTAAAGATCGAAGATAGGTTCCAGGGTTACGAAAATACTACTTTTTAAAAAGAAAATCGATCAAAGTAAACATTAAAAAAACAAAAATAATATAACACTGCCAATAAATAAATTGGAAAAATATTTACCTTTTTTGTAATCAGAAAAAACCCGTAAAAATTTATAGAAATTAATTTTTCTTTTTTTAAAAAAGCACAAACACTAATTGAAAAGTTACAAAACGCACAATATGTACACTACATAATTGAAACTGAACTCTAAAATTAGCAAAACAAAGTGAAAATAAAACTGTATTAAAATTGCGTTGATTTTCAGTTAGAAGAGGAATACCCGAATTTGATGGCATGGCGCAATTATAAACAAAAGTGTAGCCATCTGTTAGAAAACAAGAAAAAAATTAAAGACTCGAACCCAAAACAACGCAACCTCGAAAACCTAACGACACTCAGTGAAAATTAGTACCAACCAGTAAGAAAGCTATATTCGGCCTGGCCGAATCTTAGATACCCTACACCTAAAAGTTTTGAAAAAAGTGCGGCCGAAAAAGGGTAGGGCGGCCGTGGCGGTCCACTCTGGGCGGCACAATGCCGGGGGCGGCAGTTGTGGAAATCAAGTATTGACTTATTGAATTCTAGGAATTTTTGGGGCTACAAGTTGATTAACCGTCCCGGGCTCCATGAAACCTAGCTACGACTCTGTATAAATAGTGGGCGTGGTCATTACCTTTTTCAAAACAAAATAACTAGCTTAGTTGTTATATAATTGTGTTCATTTAAACTTTATTTCCGTGGTAATAAACTTGTTCTCATACTGCTATACTGTATATGTAGTGTAAAAGTAGTGTAAAAGTGGGCAGTGTAAAAACATGTAATAATGTTTTTTTGTAAAACAAGTTGTTATCTAAAGTTTTATTCAGGAAGTTTATATATTTAACAATATAACCCTCTTTTGCCTGTGTAACCTAAAAGTGGGCGGATCACGCCCATATTTGGCATATTAACGGATAATGCTACTCTATACCCAGGTATGAAATTTTGTTGTAATAGCTCAAAGACGAACGCTGATATCACATTTTTAATAAAAAATAGGCGTGGTCGTGGACCGATTTTGCCCATTTTCAATACCAACCTGCACACCGCAAGAAACAATGTTTATGCAAAATTTCATCACGATATCTTCACCGGTTCTCCTGTGATCGTGATTTCAACAGACAGACAGACAGACGGACGGACATGGCTAAATCGACTCAGGAGGTCACGCTGATCAAGAATATATATACTTTTCTATACCTATCGTCTCTATTTCTATGCGTTACACATTTCGTTACAAAGTGAATATACCCTTACCTTAAGGTGTAGGGTATAATTAAGCAGCGACGCAACTTCGAAAAAACGCAAAACGAAACGACGCAAAGCGAGGTATAGGTGTATATGTATCTACCTATTGTAATAAATTCGGGTTAGACTGTTCACTACCTGAAAACTCCTATTATGATACAATGGTAAAAATTATAATCCTTCAATAAAATCGAAATCTCCAATTCAAATGAAAGTTTTACCAAGTGACGAGATAAAAATAAATCAGCCCTGACCTCAGAACATAGTTAATAATTTAGTTCACATTGTTTTAGTAAAAAAAAACCGGTAGACGGTACAAACCACTTTGTTGTGATTACAGAAAGTTAACCAACAAAATTAATATACGAAAGACCACTTTCTGCTTACACTAATACTACAACTTTTCCAGATGTACTTCAGAAAACTGCAATTGGACTTCAGATTTGTCATTTGTACTTCAGATTATTACAAATGGACTTCAGAATAACGACATGGAGTTCAGAAAAGTGGAAATATATTTCAGAATTTTCGAAATCAATTTCAGAAATGTTCAATTGGACTTCAGAATAGTCAATTGTACTTCAGATTTTTACAAATGGACTTCAGAAATGTTCAATTGTACTTAAGATTTTTACAAATCGACTTCAGAAAATTTGAATTCGACTTCAGCAAAGCTTCACTAAGGTTTTAGACGTACTGTACTAATATATTAAAATAGCTTAAACATATATTAAAAAGTAAAGCAATTATGCGCTTTTATTTATTATTTACAAACGTGTCTGTCGGTTTAAGAGATGAAGATCGGTTTAAGAGAAGTACTTGTGGAAAAGGTGTAGATGACACACTCGAAAAACTACAAGATGCTAGAGTGTACAATTTACTACTTTAGACCTCAAAACAGGATATTTTCACGAGCCGGTAGAACCAATTTCTAAAAAATATACATACTTTATAACACATAAATGTTCAGTTCGACATATCAAATTCACCAGCCGTGTTTGCAAGATTTATTCAATCAGTTTTGAGAGATTTAATAAGCAACGGAACTATTATCATATACGTATGCCGATGACATAATAATACCTTTGTTGTATGTCGCGATCGCAATTTCCAGTTCCGGGAGATAAGAACTTTCAAGGCCAGTATTATCGTTTTATAATACTACTCCGCGAGTGAGTCAAGGCCAAGTTCACGTTATTAATGCAACCACAGCACTTTGCGTGGTAAGCCAAAAGCTTCGTTTAAAGTAAATTCAAAAGCCAAGTTAGCAACCAGAACACGTCGTATGGAATGGATTGTGGAAGCTAGCGTTCAATAGCTAGCTTCCAAACCATAAAAACCACAGCGTACTTGAATGGATTGTGGAAGCTAGCTTTCAGTAGCAAGCTTCCAAACCATAAAAACGCTTGACTTAAAATAACGAACGATCAGAATCCACACGCGGAAGAATTAAATTGAGAACGATTTTCTTCCGCGTATTGATTCTGCGAATTTAACAATTTTTAATATTGCGAAATAATGGGGATTGCGAAACTCGACATACCGACCCACTTCAGTTCGGTCGACGTCTGTGTCGACCGAGCTAACGTGGAATCTAGAAAAGATTCCAACGGGAGTCTTGTAGTAAACCCCAAACGAAGAAGTCGTTCTTCGAGAAACGCGTATCAAGTCGCGTAGTTTAGTTTTAATAATAAGTGTAAGAAACAATAAGTGTACATAATTAATAGCAAGTATAAATGTTATGGTAGTGTTAAGGTAAATCTTAAGATAAGCCTTAAGATAAAAACAGTGTAAAGTGTAAATAATTGAAACAAACATAAAGGTCAATAATAAAGACGTAACAGATCGAAACTAAGTGCAGTTTAATTGGACGAAAAGAAGGAGACAAGAAGACACCCCCGAAAATACACCACAACATATTGGCGCAGCCGGTAGGAAAGAAAGCTTCGTCTCTGCTTGAAAGAAAGCTGAATAGCGCAGTCACGAAAATTTTGACGCTTCATTTCTGCTTGAAACAAAGCAGCGGACGTCAGCGTACAGACGAATAAACAGATGTACAGCGACTGTTTACTGCACGCTCGGTAAACGAAGCGAACATGAAATCTAAACAGATTAAGGAAGTTGAAACTTTATATTAAGAATTTTAATGGTTTCATTAAACTATATTTCGTTCGTTTAATTAATGGCCGAGTCATTACAGGAGCAAGGTTACTTAGAATTAGATAGGACTCATAAAGAACTGAAACGCCAGTTGGGGGAGTTTATATCTAAATATTGGGCAATTTTAAAAGGGACTGTAGGCAACAAAGAGAACTTAGAGTTGATAAAGTCTAGAATAGGGGAGCTAGGAGACCTTACAAGTGTAGAAAGAGCAGACGCAGTAGTAGAGGAATTGCTTACATTCCTAAACCAGATAATACAGAATAAGACAGAAGATGCCAAAATATGGGAATCAGAATTTAATGCACTGAAGAATAGGTATGATAATTACTTAGTAGAGAAAGTATTTCAGGAGGATATACTAAGGAACGTAGAGGGCGAGAACATAAAACTAAGGGAACTATTAGAGAAAAAGGGAATAACTGAGGAAACGCTGAATAGAACGCTAGAACAGGGATTTTCACAGAAATCTAGAGAAGACTGTAGTTCTTTAGAAGAAGCGCACAAAAGAATCCAAGAATTGAAAGAGAAAAACAGACAGCTACAACAAGAAATAGAATTAGCTAACGATCAGACGCTTTATCATAAGGAAGCTACTCCGTCCGCAGTTATCGAGAAAGATTACAACGGAAGGTCATTTAAACAGATTAGGACGACAGAGAACATATATAAAATGGGTATAGGTGAGATAGCCAAGATTACGAATAGGCTGGTACCGCTCTTTTCGGGCACACAGTCACCAGACTTACGCGGCGAAGTCTACAAATTTATACAAGGGTGCGAATTAGCCACAAGGGAGGTAGGTGCAGACAACAGTCAGGACTACATAGACTGCATTAAGCAGAGATTACACGGGGATGCGTATGATTTAGTGAGGTCACAACGATTCAATAGTCTCGAGGAATTCTACCTCACAATAAAAAGGGCATATTTGCCTAAGGTAACCTTAGACTCAGTGTTAATAGGCATCCAAAATTGTAGACAGTTACTGAATGAAGATATACGACAGTTTGCGAGACGCCTAACCGCCCTTCGAACACAGGCAAGGGAGATAGTTCGACATGATTATAAAGGAGACGGAGATAAGGCACTTTTGAGTATGGTGGAAGGGGCCGTAGAAAAATCATTCAAAACAGGATTAAAAGACGCCGCGTTGAGAATTTATATGCTCAACGTGACGAAGAAAAATATGGAACAAATGGTAGAGTTAGCCATAGATGCACTCGAAACCATACAAAGCAGTAGCATCTTCCACGCAAACCCCTTAAACGTAAATATGAATTCATCACTTCTTGCCACCATGCCGATTACGCAACAAGAACAAATTCAACATGGAAGTCAGGGCAGATCTTCAGGAGGAAAAAACGTCAGGCAACAGAATAGGATACAACATACTCCACAAGGAGTGGCAGATAGAATAATATGCTCATTTTGTAACAAGCGAGGTCATACCAGAGATGATTGTTTAACTCGCAAGAACTCGCCGTATTGCCAAAAGTGTTTAAAATACGGACACGAGGCAAACTGGAGGTGTGACCAAAAGGGAGGCCAGAAAAATGTGGCAAGGAACACATATCAAGGGCCCAATTATCGAACTCAAGGAGTTCAGCAATGGAATCCACCCCAGCAGAATGATCAGTCAAACCAAGTACAACGTAATTGGCAACCAAACCAACCACAGCAGAATTGGCGTCAAAACCAATTCCAGCACACCGGGAATCAGAAAGGGTCAATAAACCCCAACCCAAATACACTTAACGGGTTACAGAGGAATCAGCCGAACAGAGCAAACCAAACGATATGTCATTGGTGTAATAGACCAGGACACATGATAAAAAATTGCACTGCAAAAAGGAATTGGGAATCGTTACAAAGTAATCGTCCGGGAAACTGTCAAGGGCCCAGAACAGGCCAATAATCTGGGAACCCAAGAATATTAGGAACTTAAGGCCAAATGAAGGAGTAGCAGTAATTCATACATCCAAACCGATTGTGGATACGTTACCAACTTTAAGAAATAAAGTGGTAACCGTAAGTCCGACATCGGAAGCGATTGTTGAAACGTTACCACCTTCAGGAGACTTAAAAATTAATATCAAGTTAAAAGGGACTGATAATAATAAGAAAAACAACGTAACGGAGAGAAATCATACGTTTGGAGAAACAGTTGATTTAGAGATGCCAATTAAGTTTAAAGATAGAAACCAAAGTTTAAATACACAGATACCGTGCTCAATGAATAAGTTAGAAATTAAAAATAAAATTGTAGAAACAGGGGTATCTAACTGCACTCAAACCCAGCTAAGTGACGTGTTCATCGAATTACCTTGCGAAGAGGCTATAAATGGAAAACTCATTTTACTGGTAGATACAGGAGCAGATACAAGCCTGATAAAGAAAAGTGCAATAAGGGATAGCACAATAATAAACAAGTCAAATAGGAAAGACTTGACCGGAGCATTTGGAGGTTGTGTGACCACAGAAGGATCAACGACTATATGTCACAAAGAGGTACAGTCCTTACGTTTAACGCTACACGTTGTGTCACTTAAACAAGGAGTACCGGCAGACGGCATATTAGGAAGAGATAATTTGTGGAACAACTCCATTATAAATGCAATGGAAAAAAGTTTAACACTCTTCAATGAGAAGAAAGAGGTTATTTTGGAATTACCAATAAAAACTATCGAGCAGATTGAAGAGAAAAGTAAACAATATTACATACCAGTTAACGCAAGAACAATTACGATAGTACCATTAAAACTACGTACAAAATTTAAGAATGTTTTAATTCAGAAAGAAGAAATAGATCCAGGAATCTATATAGCAGACACATTAGTAAATGTGAAAGATAATACTGTTTATGCTCCCATATTAAATACAACAGAGTATGACTACGAGATAAACAGCGAATTTAAACCAAAATTCACAAATTCCGACGAGTACATAATACAAGGTACTACGTCAATTAATAGTGTAGGCAGAATAGATGCCAAAAGAAGAATAAATGAATTGCTCAATGAAATTGAGTTAGATAAGGATTTGAATATGGAAGAAAAGAATTCAATAGAAGGAATAGTAAAATCTTTTCATGACGTCTTCCTATTAGACGGAGACGAACTTTCGTTTACAAGTGTATTGAAACACGAAATTCCAACAGGCGCAGATCAGCCGCCCATAAATAGAAAACAATACAGATTACCTCAAATACATAGGGAGGAAATTAATAAGCAAGTAAACAAACTTCTAGATGATGGCATAATCACGCATAGCACATCACCATGGAACTCGCCGTTACTTTTAGTGCCCAAGAAGAGTGGCAAGGACGGGGAGAAGAAATGGAGACTTGTAATAGATTACAGGAAGCTCAATGAAGCAACAATTAAACAAGTTTTTCCCATTCCTCGTATTGACGAAATCTTAGAGCAATTAGGCCACAGCAGATATTTCACAACGCTAGATTTGGCAAGTGGATATCACCAAGTTTTAGTCGATGAAAGGGACAAGGAAAAAACAGCATTCAGTACAGGACTAGGGCATTTCGAATTCAATCGAATGCCATTCGGGCTAACAGGTGCCCCAGCAACATTCCAAAGGATAATGAATCATATCCTAACAGGTCTACAAGGGATAGACTGTTTTGTTTATTTAGATGACATAGTTATATATGGTAGAAATCTAAAACAACACGAAGAGAGGTTATGTTCAGTACTACAGAAATTACGTGAACATAACTTAAAACTAAATACAGAGAAATGCAAATTTTTGAGAAAGGAAATAGTTTATTTAGGACACAAATGCTCGGAAAATGGGGCTTTACCAGACCCCTACAAGGTAGAATGTGTAAAGAACATAGGAGTACCGAGAAACAGAAAAGAGGTACAAGCATTTCTTGGACTAATAAATTACTACAGGAAATTTATTGAAAACACAGCTAAGATAGCGCTACCTATCAACAAATTACTACGGAAAGACGCAAAATTTATCTGGACAGAAGGCTGCCAGCAAGCTTTTGAACGATTAAAAGAAGCAGTCATGTCACCGCCAGTGTTGGCATATCCAGATTTTTCAAAAGAATTTCTGTTAACGACCGACGCAAGTAGGCGAAGATAGACCCATAGCGTTTGCTAGCCGAGCGCTGAGCGACACGGAGAAGAGATATTCAACAATAGAAAAGGAATTCTTAGCGATAGTTTGGGCAACAAAAAACTTTAGAGCATATCTCTTAGGGAGACATTTCAAAATTTTTACTGACCATCAGCCACTAAAGGGTATAGCCAATTTAAAGGACCAAACTTCAAGACTTGCAAGATTTAGGCATAAACTATCAGAATACGACTTCGAAATTCTATATAAGCCAGGAAAGAAAAACTTAAACGCAGACGCACTGAGCAGAATTCCTCAGGAAAACCGCAAAACAATAGGAGCCGTACAAACACGGTCAAAAACAAAAACAGCGAACCAAGGCCAACAACAAGGAACAACCGTAGAAATAGAAAAAGATGATGAGGAACCGGGAAACGGAACAAATACCACAGCAACATTGCTGTCCGACCCGAAACAAATAGAAACAGTGATTAAAGATTTTCACAATTCACCACTGGGAGGACATCAGGGTGCGGTGAAAACGTATTTAAGAATCCGGAAACAATTCAGATGGCCAGGAATGCAAAAACAAATAAAAGATTTCATCAGAAACTGTCCAAAGTGCCAAGTGAACAAAAGTTCGAAATTGACAAAAATGCCCATGGTGCTAACAGATACACCAATGCGGCCATTCGATAAAGTTTACATGGACATAGTCGGGATTCTACCAGAAACTGTGTCCGGAAATAAGTACATTCTGACTTTTCAGGATGATTTCTCGAAATTTATGGCATGTACGGCGATCCCAGATGCGGAAGCAAGTACTGTCGCCAGGGCTTTTTATGACGAAGTAATCACGCGTTATGGAATTCCGCGGATTTTAATTACAGACAACGGAACTAATTTCATTTCGAAATTGTTCTCAGATACTTGTAAATTGTTAGGAATTAAAAAATTACATATAACACCATATCATCCGCAAGCTAATGGCTCATTAGAGAGAAGCCACAGGCCTTTAGCAGAATATTTGCGAAGCTTTGCGAAAGAAGATGGGTCGAATTGGGATCAATGGTTAACTGCAGCCATGCATGTTCATAACCACACACCCCACATTACGACCAAGCAAACACCATTTCGTACTTTATTTGGTTTCGATACAGAAATGCCGACTAACTTAAAAAGGAAGTGTAGTCCGGTATATAATGCCGAAGACCCAAACAAAGTATTAAAATTCCAGATACAAAGAGCTCACGAAATAGTGAGGAAAAATCAGGACATGGCTAAACAAATAGCCAAAAATCAGTACGATAATAAGATAAATTTAGTGGAATTTAAAGTAGGAGATAATGTGTTAATTAAGAACCAAACTAGGAAAAATAAATTTTCTCCCATATGGATAGGGCCATATAGGGTAGAAAGAATTAAAAGTCCAATTACGACAGTCTTAAATATTAAGGGAAGAGAAAAATCATTCCACAATAATTTACTTAAGTTATATAATAGCGATTAATTAGAAATTAGGGTTAACTAGACAATAACGTAGGAATCAGAATCACTTAAACTAAGAAAACAGGTTAATAGGTTAGGAGATATTAAATTAAGTTATTCACAATAATCACGTTATTAGGAGTAGGACAAAATAAATTAATATAGAATATGATAGAATAAATAGATATGAATGAGTTGCAAACTATAAATAAGACAGATACAAAAATATTAGGTACACTAAGAACAAAAGAAAAAAAAAATAAGAACAACAAGAGAACAAAACGATAAAGTGAATAAGACCGTGAATAAATTAACCAATAAAGCAAAGGGGACAATAGAACTAGGAGCAGAGTTTTACTAATCACCTTGCTAATCACGCAGTTAGCATGTTCTTCGATTATAAAAAGATTGTGTCTCAATTTTCCACGATACAAAGCAGGGAGCATTAGTCTTAATATAGCAGGATATATTACAGATATAAAAGCCTTTGCAAGGAACGTAAAATCAAAAGTATTAGCGAAATTTTAAATTTTAATTTCAGACTTAGGACAGGAAATCAAGACAAATTCAAAACGAAGGTCGCAAAGAAAATCAGAATAACGTTTCAATAAGCAACAATTTGTTTATTTAAGCGTAAAAATATAAGAAAAGAAACTTATATAGTGATAAAATACTTACTTCGTACTTAATATTTGAGCCATTTCTTTGTAAATTTGGAATTGAACTTTTTAGATTGTAGTTATTTGAATTGGTAATATACGGTATGTGAAAAGTAGCTGTTTCCGTTTTGAATAAACAGCCATTACTATTGCATTTGCATTTATTAAAGGAATAAATGCACATGAAATCTATGCATAAAGACTTAGTTTATGCATAACCACAATTAAAAAAAAACCATATCTGCACCTCGATGCAGACATAGAAGAAAAGTTATATAAACCTAAGACCAAAAAAAAAAATTTATTGCCTTAATTCTTATAAAATATTCTTCTAATTATACAAAATAAAATTTTTAAAAAAATATAAAACGTACATATACGGTCGTACAAAATGTAGTTAATTAAAATTCCATTTAATTGAGCGATTAACGAAAGCACTGCAACAAAGCAGATGCAAAAGTAGCGCAACTGAACACGAGCAGAACGCAGTGTCAGTTAAAAACATTTAATGAAAAATGAAAAACAACAGTAAATGAAAACTTTTTTTTTAACACAAGCCAAATGAAGAAAACAAAAACACAAAAGGTGAACAACTTCAAAATAGGCGAAAGAATTAAGAAACTAATAATAAAATAATAGTAAAACAAAGACATAATGTAACCGTTGTTATACACATAAACATATATACAATAATTAAAGTACATTTACAAATGTACAGATATACATATAGAAAAATTTAAAATTAATAAAATTTTAATGTGCATTCAATATAAAATTAAGAAAATTAAAAGAAATAGGAAAGAATATATAATTATTAAGGAAAAGGAAAAAGAATTGTTCTTAACTTTTACAAAATAACAAAATTAGGTATTGATTAAAAAGAAGAATAAGTTCGTACATTAAACTAAGAAAGAAATTACATAAATATAAGAATTGCATGAGAAATAACGTTGTTAACATACATTAATTAAATCTTAATTGAAATTCAACACATTCTAAATTTATAAGAAACACATTATATTCAACGAAATATAAATAAAATATTGTAAAAACAGAAATAAACATCAACAATATGTAAAAATTTAATGTAATGTACAATATACAAGAAGAATCCAGCATGCAGAGAAGCTGACCTGAGTGCCGATGTACACCCATCAAAACAGCAAAAGTGCAACAACACACAGCAGCACTTTGACAGCAGGGCGACAATTAGCGCCCAACCAACTAGAAGGGGGAAGGGTAGCTGGAACAGCTGATCAGCGCAGTGACAACAACCATAGCAACCAAAGATGGAATTGTTGCAACAATCAATCGCATCAATGCAACAACGTTCGACAAAAACACGAAACTACCCTCAAAGAGATTCGACATCAGCAACAGTTGAGCAACAAGATTATCGAGTGATAGTGGTGACGAATACACAGTACCTTCAGGTCACGCGGAGACCAAAGCCACCGCAATGAAACACGCGACAAACTAGGGGCTTAACCCATCTGCAGCAGCTAATTTCCAGTGTCTGCGCAAAGGCGAAATCATCATGATGGCAGCCTAGCAGCTTAACTTCAAGCAAAAGTTACGTTAAGCGTAAAGGGATAGCATCACAACGTCGTGACGATGAAGCAGCTAGTACACAACTCCTAATGCAGTTACAGTTAAAGTTACGCCAGTCATTCACAGTTCACCAGTTAAAGTTATGGTACACTACTCCGTGGCACAAATCACACTCTACAACAGTACCTCAAGAGATAACAATTTGAAACACATCATCACTGTCGACAAGGGAGATGTTGAAGATGACGAAGCAAGACGTCAAAACGATGCTTCCGGCAACATCTCACCATCCACTACAGCTCAAGCAAACAACAATTGATCCCAATTGTGGAACAACCGAAACTATCACCAACGAACAACCGAATATTATCAGCAGAACAACGGGTATTAAGGTCGAAAATTAACAACGACCGTTCCACGTATAGTCCCTACAACACAGCAACCAACCCAGCAGCAGCATTCCCCACAAGAAATCCAGAAGAAGACGTTAATACAGCGGTGTGTACATCAACGGCAAAATCGGAAGCATCAGCAACGTGTACATCAGCTTCAAGGTGTACATCAACATCAAAAGCAAGCATCAAACCCACCATCAACAACAACAAGAACATCAACATCAAAACCATCCTAAACCTACACGAAGAAGGACACCAAAGAAGGTCACCGGTCATATTATTGTATTATTATTGTAATCAGTTCATTGCAATTTTTATTAATAATTAATTGTAATTTAGTTGTTGTAATTATTATTAATAACTAATGAATATTGACATCGCACATATTCAGAGAATTAAATACACTAACATAAGTAGACAATAAGCAAAAATTAACATAAACGTAACCACCCACAATTCAACAAACCACAAATGTACAAGAAAAATTTAATATCGTTTTGTACGATACTAAATTTTTCTTCCCCGAGGGTGGAGGGATGTTGTATGTCGCGATCGCAATTTCCAGTTCCGGGAGATAAGAACTTTCAAGGCCAGTATTATCGTTTTATAATACTACTCCGCGAGTGAGTCAAGGCCAAGTTCACGTTATTAATGCAACCACAGCACTTTGCGTGGTAAGCCAAAAGCTTCGTTTAAAGTAAATTCAAAAGCCAAGTTAGCAACCAGAACACGTCGTATGGAATGGATTGTGGAAGCTAGCGTTCAATAGCTAGCTTCCAAACCATAAAAACCACAGCGTACTTGAATGGATTGTGGAAGCTAGCTTTCAGTAGCAAGCTTCCAAACCATAAAAACGCTTGACTTAAAATAACGAACGATCAGAATCCACACGCGGAAGAATTAAATTGAGAACGATTTTCTTCCGCGTATTGATTCTGCGAATTTAACAATTTTTAATATTGCGAAATAATGGGGATTGCGAAACTCGACATACCGACCCACTTCAGTTCGGTCGACGTCTGTGTCGACCGAGCTAACGTGGAATCTAGAAAAGATTCCAACGGGAGTCTTGTAGTAAACCCCAAACGAAGAAGTCGTTCTTCGAGAAACGCGTATCAAGTCGCGTAGTTTAGTTTTAATAATAAGTGTAAGAAACAATAAGTGTACATAATTAATAGCAAGTATAAATGTTATGGTAGTGTTAAGGTAAATCTTAAGATAAGCCTTAAGATAAAAACAGTGTAAAGTGTAAATAATTGAAACAAACATAAAGGTCAATAATAAAGACGTAACAGATCGAAACTAAGTGCAGTTTAATTGGACGAAAAGAAGGAGACAAGAAGACACCCCCGAAAATACACCACAACACCTTCCAGAAGTGAAAACGAAGGCATCGAAAAGTTTAAAATCTTCCTTAAGATTTCGAAGCCTCGATTTCGATTAAACCTAAATTCTTAGGTCCATACAAAATAATTTTAAACCCAACCATACGAATTTGAAAAAATACGAAATCACGAAGAACCAAAAAGAACAGCAACAGAACGTCAAATTCAGTTGAATATGTCATCAGGATGGCCGAATGTAGGAGGGAACAAGAACGGTGTCAAAGAGTAATACTACGGTCGACAATAACAAAACAGTCATAAAAACACTTTGTTATTTTGTTTTGTTTCTGTTTAAGTATTGTTTTCGACAAATGTATTATTGTTAATAATTTTTACATTTTTAATTTTTTAATTCAGAAAAGGGAACGGAGAATATTGCAAATTACTTTTCTCCAGAATACTCTTCTTTAGTATTAGTATTTCAAAGGAGCAGAAACTATAAAAACTATAAAATTTCTCGTTTGAAGTATTTTCTCTACAATTCATTAGAGATTCATTACTTTGTGATTGCAAAAAAGTTTATCCTTAGTACTATAATTTAAAAAAAAAAATTGCGACCAAAAATTGGTTTTTTAATTTGTTTTAAAAAATTTCGAAGAGGAAACTATTTGTCTTTGAAAAACAGTAAGCAGAAATTACCTAGGTATTCTCATTACCCTCCAACCCCTTCCCAATCGATTTTCTCCTGTCACGACGTTACATCTCATGCGTTACATCCTGTATATTATATATTTATATACATACATACAGATTAATAAATTTACAAATCATATACATATGTATAAAATTCCAAGTATATTGCTGCGCTATAAACTCCCAATGAATAAGATTTAATGAATCCTGATTGTGAGAATAATTCATGACTTACACGTATAGGACCTCCCAGGCACATAACCTTTCGAATCGTCAGCTACTATCAATTTGTATCCATTATCACCGCGTGTGCGTCTGCCATGAGGCAAACGCATTGGCGCATGAGAACAACAGTTCACTACATTAATCACTAAAAATACTACGTATAAAAATTCAAGAGCACTGAAACTTAGTTTCATTTTAATTTTATTGGTGGGAGTTATTTTATTTAAAACTGATTTATTTGGCCTTCTGTTATGTAGAGTACATATGTACACTCTATAAATTCTATTAATATACCAAGTACTTTATAGTGGATTTGAATCGAAAGTCGTATAAATATACAGCTAAGCGAACTGTTCAAACAAAGCGACCAAAGGTTATGAAAGATTATCCTCTCAAGATTTTAATTACTTTTCTATCACGACCAGAAATCATTTATTCTACACCATTAGACTAACAAAAATATACTAAATCTGATAACTGGCAGAAGTATTGAATAGCGAGTAACAAAGCATTAACATATACAATATATTTATATCTACATAGGGTGATTAGCATAAAGTGCGAAATGAAGCTAGGACACGCAGGTTGATTCAAGAATGGGAATCGGTCCTCCCTTCCTTTTTAAACGAGAAAGAAAATTTACTAAACAACGACCTCAAATTGGAAAAAATCTCAAAATATAACGGCAATACTCTGATAATTTCTGCTTATTATTTTGGAAATCTAAATTTGAGAAAATTAATGATAAAATTTAAAAAAATATAAGATGCATTTTTTTAAAAATGTTTTGTGTCAACTTTTTTAAAAATTACGTTAATAGGTGTAAAATTTTTCCCGATAATTTTTTCTAAATTTTTGTTATGATTTAAGTCCTCTAGAAGTTTCCCTTCTGCCTAAACGGGGGATTTGACCCTCCACTTGATATACGATTTTCTTCTTGTCCTAGCTTTTTTCTCACATCTTATGCGACTGTATAATCACGAAACTGCATCAGCCTGTATACTATATATGAGTCTATTATATACATAACATATAGTTTTGAAGATGTACCACATATGAATATAAAAACCAGAAAGAGTGTTAACTTCGGCTTGGCCGAAGTTCATATACCCTACACACGTTTACTTAAAAATTAAGCGTGGCAATGGTGTAATTGTTTTCCTTTTCAATATATTATTCGTGATTCGTACAGAGAATATTCGTGCCAAATTTGATGAAAATATCTCTATTCGTTTTCCTGTAATCGAATTTTATTTAATTAGTGGGCGGACCACGCCCATTTTTGGTAGTCTATTTTGGTCAGAGACAGTGGACTTCTGGACATAATTTCAACCCCAAATTCGTTCTACAAGCTGAGAAATTGAGCTATAAGCATGGATTAATTTATATTCACTATAAAAAGTAGGCGTGGTAATGGTCCGATTTTGCCTATTTTCAATACCGAGGAGTTTCTAATGATAGACAATATTCGTGCCAAGTTTGAAGAAGATATCTCTATTCGTTCTCCTGTAATCGAGTTTTATTTCATTAGTGGGCGGACCACGCCCATTTTTGGTAGTCTGTTCTGGTCAGAGACAATAGACTTCTGGACAAAATTTCAACCTCAAATTCTTTCTACAAGCTGAGGAATTGAGCTATAAGCATGGATTAATTTATATTCACTATAAAAAGTAGGCGTGGTAATAGTCCGATTTTGCCCATTTTCAATACCGATGAGTTTCTAATGATAGACAATATTCGTGCCAAGTTTGAAGAAGATATCTCTATTCGTTCTCTTGTAATCGTGATTTCCACAGACGGACAGACGGACAGACAGACAGACAGACAGACAGACGGACGGACATGGCTAAATCGACTCAGGAGGTCACGCTGATCAAGAATATATATACTTTTCTATACCTGTCACGCCTCCTTTAATGCGTTACAAACGGAAGCAGTAAGTGAATATACCCTATTCACTTCGTGTGTAGGGTATAATAAATGTACAGTAGACACGCGTTAATCCGACAATTGTTTCGCAAGGTGGTGTGGATTATCAAATTTGTCGGACTATAGAGTGCTTCCACTAGCCCCTTGTAGTCCGAAATTGTTTTATGAAAATGGCGAAATAAAATTGATAGTAATTAATTTTGAATTGGCAGCGCGGTTTTATTGTACATCTTTTATCCAAACGCAACGACGTTGCTGATCATTTCAATGTTCCTATGGAAAAATGAAAAGAAACACTTCGTTGAGCTCTCTCACGTCGTTGTAAAATTTTATAAGCTTTTGGTTGCTAATTTTTTGGAAAACATTATCTCCTACCTTTTGATGCAATTTATCAAAGTCCCCAAAAAATGTAAATAAAAACCTTGTGTTTTTGACATTTGGCAAAATGTCCTATGATGTGTCAAACACGGAAATTATTCAAAGCACTGAAATTTTTAAGTGAATAATAACTTAAAATATGAGCCTTGTTTATAGAAGAAGTGGAGAGTAATAATGTCCTTTATGACCTATCCTCAGCAGGCTATAAAAACATTTTGTTGAAAGAGAAGGTTTGGATTAATGTTGCAAGCGTCACAGACAAGAAACTATTTTCGCGTAAATCAACATAAATATCTTTAAATATTTTATATATCTTTCAATAGAAGAATTTGCAAAAAAGAAATGGAAAAACCTTACAGACGTATACAAACGCTCTAAACAACGTTTAGATTGCCCATCTGGGAATGCTGCAAGCCGCAGCCACCCTTGAAATTTTTTGATCAAATGAGGTTTTTTTCACTAGAAAGTAAGATATAGTGTCGTATTATATACAAATAAGGGTAAATGGTCATTCAGTGTTAACTTCTCATGGAAACGACAGTTAGGTTGAGTTTCGTTAAATCCAATTAAACTTCTCGAAACTGGACAACTAAAACTAAATATAGTTAGGTAGTTCAAGGTCCTTAGCAAAGCTTATATCTCTCAATACAAACGCTCTTCGAGCGGATCTATTTGGTGTAGTCTTATGTTTTGTAATTACTTCTATAAGAAGAAAGAAGAATAAAAATGTTTATGTTTGTTTATTAAAAAAGAATTGTATTTGTGTTACAAGATATGAAGTATTCCCTATTCGAACATGCGCCTTCGACAAATTTTTGTTGAAGTTGCTCTTAGCCGCCAAATTTCTTCACGGATAGGGGTGCAGAGGGCACCTATCCTGTACAAAAAGGGCATTTACGTCCAGTTGGAAGAGTTTCTAACAGTACCAACCGCCCGAATACGCTGCGATTGAAAACGCCACAATCACTCTAGCTACCGACTGCCCAATGTCAATTGTTGTAAAAATGTAATCTGCATCACAAGCATTATGCTAAATCTTTTTTGTAGCTGCTATCAGTTTTTTTTGGTTTTGCCATCGCTCCCAAACAATTTGGCACGCCGGTTTCAGCCTGGAACTTTTCAGCAGTATGCTCCCATCAGTGCTGTTTGGGTAACCTAATTATATTAGGTGCAGCTCCTGCCAAATGGCTTCGTATGTGTCACAACGTATCTGGCCGTAGACTTACCCATTAATGCCAATACTAGCAAGTGAAAGTTGCTTATGTGATTTACAATAAATATTATTATTATATGTATATCAAAATAAATTAAAAATCAACTCATTGAATTTATTGGAAACAAGATGTAAATAAACTCTGATGACAGATTTAAAATTAAAGTGATTCTTTCCACTTTTGCTAAAGTTTCATGATGATAAGATGTTGAGGTTACTCTTTCGATATTTATACCCTACACCTTAAGGTTAAGGGTATATTAACGTTGTCACGAAATGTGTAACGCATAGAAATAGAGACGATAGGTATAGAAAAATATATACAAATATTCTTGATCAGCGTGACCTCCTGAGTCGATTTAGCCATGTCCGTCCGTCCGTCTGTCTGTCTGTTGAAATCACGATCACAGGAGAACCGGTGAGGATATCGTAATGAAATTTTGCAGAAGTATTGTTTCTTGTGGTGTGCAGGTTGTTATTGAAAATGGGCAAAATCGGTCCACTACCACGCGTATTTTTTATTAGAAATGTGATATCAGCCTTCGTTTTTGAGTAAAGAGTAGCATTATCCGTTAATATGGCAAATATGGGCGTGATCCGCCCACGTTTAGGTTACACAGGCAAAAGAGGGCCTTAAATGGTTATATTGTTAAAAATATAAATTTCCTGAATAAAACTTTAGATAACAACTTGTTTTCCATAAAAACATTATTACATCAAAACTGGGTGCGGTCCGCCCACTCTTACATTACTTATACAGTATAGCTCATGAAAAAAAGTTTATTACCACGGAAATAAAGTTCAAATTTGAATTCAATAATAAAGCTACTAATGCCGTGTTTACACGTGCGACACGGTGTCCCCTGCGGACACCATTTGTTGTTGTTTTCACAGCCAAACGGCAACATGAAGTATGTATTGTGTGCGAATGAACGTGTCCCCTGGGGAAATTAGATGTCGCTCGAAATTTCTGGGGACACCAGAAAACAGAGTTGCGTTTTAGTGAAAAAATATTCATAGTCTGAAATCAGGTATGCATGGTCTCCACATTTAAAAGTAAATGTATACAAATTTAGCAACAAGAAATAGCAGCTGATGTAAACTGAAATTTTATTGTTGTTTTTGTTGTTGTTTCTAATGCTAACTCCAAAAACCGCAACACTTTTTGTCGCTCTTGTCTGGTTTCCGAGTTATAGCACCTTGAAGTTTAAAGATTTACGAGCTAAATCTCCTGAGCGATTTTCAACAAAATGTTGTTTTATATAAATGAAAGACAATTGAAATACCTTTCTGATGAAATGAATATCATGTAGGTATCTCGTATATTTTAAGAGATACGTAAGAGCTCGTAAATCTTTAAACTTCAAGGTGCTATAACTCGGAAACCAGACAAGAGCGACAAAAAGTGGTTGGTTTTTGGAGTTAGCATTAGAAACAACAACAGCAACAAAAAAACAATTAAATTTCCGTTTACGGCAAGTGTTATTCCTTCTTGCTAAATTGACTTATACCAAAGAATATACAATTATATAGAAGGCACATCTCATATAAGCAAAAATTTTGTATGGCGGGTTCCAGCGACAAAACCCGCTCTCTTTGTTGATGTGGTTTGTTCTCAATTTGAGTTAAAATATAGAGTAAGAACAAAGAATATGTAATAATATAGAAGACGCATGACTCAAAATTTTAAAATGTTCTGTTGAGTTTCGGTCGGTCGCAGGCAGCGGGTGTAAGCAAATGAATGAAAACAACTTCACTACTCGCGTAGCTACTCTCTTTGCCATGCTTCGGTTTTCTCAGCGCTCGTAACAAAGCAAAATTGAATGATCTACTAAGGAGCGAATGGTGCGGAAGATCTGTTTAAATGAGTATGAAGGGATCGGAAGATCGACTTTGCTTCTGTTATTTTGCACTAACAATGCTAGCGAATATGCGTAAGAAGAGATCGATCCAGCCACTCATATGTCAAATAAAGTGCGAAAGAAAGAATCGATCAATTTTTGAAGTACAGCGGGCTATGAGAAGAACGGTGCGATTCGTCTTCTTTTGCTTCTCTTACAATAACAAACCATGTTCAGTCGTCCGTCCGTCTGCGTTTGTTTTCAATTTTGCATTTTATGATTTTTAAAAGAAATCTTGCTTTTCGTAGCTTTGTTCTGCTTCTTATTCGATGTCCAAGCTATGTGAAGCGCTGGCACCATCTACATTCCAAGCGTAGCGTGCTGTTGTAGAATTTGTATAGGACGAAGATGTACGTTAGTCAGCATATCAAAAAATTTAATACGTTATAAGAGTAAAAATAAAAAGTTAATGGAAGGTAAAATAAAAAATTAAAGAATGGAAATATTTCAGAAAATATTTATATTATGTAGCAATCCGATTTTTTATAAGTATGAAGGAATCGCAAGATCGACTTTGTGTTTTTTATTTTTTACTAACAATTGAAGTGCTGCTGTCTGTCCGTCCATGAATTTACCTTGTCCAAAACCATTATTAAAATTAAATTAAAGACTACAATTTTTCGGCTTGCTTCCCTTTGAATTCATTTCGAGTGATCGCTTCAGCAGCGTACGAAATAATAGCAAAAAACACAAGCGAAAACCAATAAGCCAAAAAAAATTATCACAGTGCAAAGCAGAGAACAAAGTGAGCAATGAGAGTAAACTCAAAACTGTTGTTGTTTCTATGCAAGAACACATGTTTCGAATGAAAGAGATAAACCAGAAAAATGAGAGTAAGCACCACTCTCTTGCCTCTTATCAGATTTCCCCCCGTTTCTAGAAAATCGCAAGCAGAAATTGCAAATTTTGTGTTCAGATGCGCCTTCTATATAATTGTATATTCTTTGCTTATACTTACTTTTAAATATATGTCCTTCAAATTTTTCCAGATTGCTGCACATACGCGTGGTATGCAGGCAACTAAAAATGACGTCGATAGTTTTGTTTGGTAACCTAGGCTTCGGTATGACTCACCAGTAGCCATATACCGCAGAGTTACCGACAACTGCGTTCAGGTGGTACAGATTTCCGCATAGTCGTTTCGGTCTTCTCCAAATCTCTTTTCACAAAGTTCAGTAACAAATTAAATTTACCCTCAGTCATTCTGAGGAATTTCTATAGGAAAATCTGTCGGAGGCTTTTATTTCCTTGTATAGTATGGCAAATGCTCCATTTGAGCTTTTGCGTTTCCTCCAATCCTTCACCCAACAACTTCTTCTTCGAGTGGGTTCAGCACTCCGCACTTCTTCCAATACTTGTCTAGTTTGTATTACATCGGCTATAATTTCAGCATCTTCTTGCTGAATTGTAAATAACGCGTCTAAAAAATCAACTTGTCATTGAAATTAGTTCAATTTCTATTTCCTCTAAACTTTCCATTATTTTTCGCTTATAATCATGGCGGTATCACGAAGTTTAGTGTAAAACAAGGTTTGCAAAGTTAATAATCAAAAAGTATTATAAATTCTTAAAGAGTATCTAAAGCTATACAAATAGTAGCAAAAAGTATTAAAAAATCATGCAATAAAATCATCCATGTCACGACGATCCACAATCCAATCTGTCCCCCGTGTAAACGCTGTCGGCGACACGGCCGATGAATAGTTTCAAACGTGGGATACGTGTCGCACGTGTAAACACGGCATAAGCTACTTATTTTGTTTTGAAAGCAGGCAACAACCACGCCTACTATTTATACAGTGGCGTAGCTAGGCCTCATGGAGCCCGGGACGATTAATCCACTTGCAGCCCCAAAAATTCCTAGAATTCAATAAGTCACTACTTGATTTCCACAACTGCCGCCCCCGACATTGTGCCGCCCAGAGTGGACCGCCACCCCCGCCCCACCCTAGCTACGCCACTGTATTTATACCCGTCAGTGATTAAATGTGATTATAAGGTAGCTTTACTTATAACCAGATATTTCCTCTAGTTTCAGTTTAATTTTTTTCAAAACTTTTAGGTGTAGGGTATCTAAGATTCGGCCAGGCCGAATATAGCTTTCTTACTGGTTAATAATTTGCATATACATACATATGTTTAAGTAGTTTATTTCGGAATTCCGTCCCTTTTTCAGTCTTTAATTTCTTAAATCAGAGGTGATAGAGGTAAACAGAGGTGGTGTTCTTTAGAGGTGATAAATCTCCTTATTTGAAGTATCAGTTTCGACTGTCTTCTTCTTTATATTTTCTTAATTTTTGCTTTATATTTTCTTATTTCTTTAATTTCTTAAATCAGTGGTGATAGAGGTAAACAGAGATGGTGTTCTTTAGAGGTGATAAATCTCCTTATTTGAAGTATCAGTTTCGACTGTCTTCTTCTTTATATTTTCTTAATTTTGCGTCATACTTCTTGTTATTGTACTAATTGTCTTTGTTAGAATCATATCTATTAATTTCTTACTATCTAACTCTATCCTGGAGAGTGCATCTGCATTGTTACTCATTCTTCCTTGTTTAAATACTATCTGAAAATCATAATCCATTAGATCAACTCTTATTCTCGTTAATTTTGAGGATGTATTTTTGCGAGTGAAAAGACTAAATAACGGTCTGTGGTCTGTACATACAATGAAATTTCTTCCAAAAAGTTATGGTCTGAAGTATTTAGTTAATTTTCCAGAGCATGTCTAATAATTCTTTCTCTATTACTGGTTTATTTAGCTCGTGTTTCTTAAGCCTTTTACTTGGGAATACTATTGGTTTATTTATTGGTGTTCCTTATACCTTGTTAACACTTGGGACACATGTCTCTTGGCGACATCATTTGTTGTTGTTTCCCAAACAAACGGCAAAATGAACTGTGGACTGTGAGAAAATGAACCCGTGCCTTGTACGACACGTAAATATATACAAATTTAGGAAAAGTTGTTTCCTATGCTAACTGCAACAACAACAGTTATTGGCGCTCTATTCTGGTTTCGAACAGAAATTACTTAGAATGTCTGACTATAAGTTCAATGCATTATTGAACTTTGTCAAAAGGGATTTCGAAAAGGTTGAAACGACTATGCGCCACTTCTTCCAATAATTGTGATGTTTGTAGTATTTTGCTTATAATTTCCGTGTCTTGTTTGGAAATTGTGAACGTGTCTAAAAATTCGCTTGCCATCGAAATTAGCGCAATTCGTATTTCCTATAAACTTTCCATTCTTTTTTTCGCTTACAATCACGGCAGTGCCACGAAGTTGAGTATAATAAAAAGACTTGCAAAAGTTTGTAGTCTAAAAGTATTATTAATTTTGAAATAGTAGCTAAAAGTATGCAAATGATAGCAAAAAGTATTAAAAAGTTAAAAAAGAATAAAATCATCCATTTCATTACGATCCACAATCCAATGTTTTCCCTGTGTAACTGCTTTCAGGGACACGGTCGATGAACAGTTCAAAACGTGCGACATATGTGTCCGTGTAAATACGGCATGCCGTGTTTACACGTGCGACACGTGTCCCCTGGGGACACCATTTGTTGTTGTTTTCACAGCCAAACGGCAAGATGAACTATGGATTGTATGCAAGTGAACGTGTCCCTTGGGGAAATTATGCCGTGTTTACACGGGGGACACGTGTCGCACGTTTGGAACTATTCATCGGCCGTGTCCCCGACAGCGTTTTCACGGGGGACAGATTGGTTTGTGGATCGTCGTGACATGGATGATTTTATTGCATGATTTTTTAATACTTTTTGCTACCATTTGTATAGCTTTAGATACTATTGCATGATGTGTTTGTTTCTTTTTGTTTGATTTTTCATGTTATTTCATGCTTTTCTATGTACACACAAACGAACTTGTTAAGTTTCGATTAGCAACATGCAACGACCTGTTGCGTATTTATATACCCTTCTCAGAACTCACTTTTACTAAAAGTTACAAACTTCAAATTTTGCAAGAAAACTACTCTAACCTATATAAGTATCCTTACGAAATTTCATATCTGTAGAATATCGTAGAATATCTACAGTTACACAGTTTTACTAACTACAGTTTTACTAAAAGTTACAAACTTCAAATTTTGCAAGAAGACTACTCTAACCTACATATATAAGTATCCTTATGAAATTTCATATCTGTAGAATATCCATGCGCCGGTTTAATTGGTTAATGTCGTGTTTACACGGGGGACACGTGTCGCACGTTTGGTACTATTCATCGACCGTGTCCCAGACAGCGTTTACACGGGGGACAGATTGGATTGTGGATCGTCGTGACATGGATGATTTTATTGCATGATTTTTTAATACTTTTTGCTAGCATTTGTATAGCTTTAGGTACTATTTAAGAATTTATAATACTTTTTAACTATAAAATATTACAAACCATTTTATTACACTTTACTTCGTGGTACCGCCGTGATTGTAAACGAAAAAATAAAGGAAAGTTAAAAGGAAATACAAATAATAAATTCTCTATAAACTATACATAATTAAATTAAATAATAATTTAAAATAAATTATAATAGATATTAATTGATTCGCTGAAACCATGAATAGTTTTGCAGTAGTTGGCGTTGATGTTATACTTCTAGTCAATTTAACAAAAAAATATATGAGTTGCTGAAGAACTCAAATTTTACTGCTGTTGTTGTTGTTTCTTATGTTAACTCCAACAACAACAACAATTTTTGTCGCTCTCATCTGGTTTCCGAGTTATAGCACCTTGAAGTTTAAAAATTTACGAGCTATATCTCCTAAACTATACGGGATACTTACAACAGACAGACAGACACCTACACCAGAAAACAATAACAACAAAAAAAACAATAAAATTTGAGTTTAGAACAACTGCTATTCCTTCTTGCTAAATTTGTATACATTTACTTTTATATTTGATGACAATACATACCTGATTTCAGTCTATAAATATTCACTAATACGCAACTCTGTTTTCTGGTGTCCCCAGAAAATTCGAGGGACATTTATTTCCCCATGGGACACTTTCGTTTGCATACAATCCATAGTTCATCTTGCCGTTTGGCTGTGAAAACAACAACAAATGGTGTCCCCAGGTTGTCCCCCAACACGTATCCCACGTGTAAAGACGACATAACATAACGATCAAAAGCTGAGTTTTCAGCCTTTTTGTGTTTCTATCAATTGGGTTGTGATCACACCCGGGTAAAGTTCATTAAATCTTTTTTTTGATATTTTTGATACCAAAATTAAATTAACGAAGTTCGAAGTCGAAGTTAATTGATACCAAACTTAAATTAACGTAATAAATATGAAATTTTGGGAATAGATTTACATTCGTAGAAAATGCCAAATTTTTTTGTTCTTTTATAAAGTAATTACTAAAACAACAAAACTTTCTGCAGCTTTCTTTTGGTTTAAGAGTTATAGCCGCTCGAACTAGAAACGTATTAATCCTAGTGATATCACTGGAATGGTATTAAAATTGGCTTTGATTGATGGGAAATGAAATTTTATCGAAAAACTATTAGTTCTCGAGAAAAATGAGATTTAAAATTTTTAGTGCTATTTTTTTCAATTCATTAATTTTCTTCTAAATAAAATGTATATTTAACCAATACAATTATTCCAATGTCAAGAAAGTAGAGTTTCTTAGCCTTCTAGGCATATTTTTATTACCATGATTTGTACAGGATTATGGGAGAATTTTCATAGTTCAAGGGCTATAACTCTGAAACCAAAAGAGAGCTGCCAGAAATTTTTTTTCGGTATATTTATTTATTTATTTATTTATTTAGGTATAAACTAAGCACATTGCTTTATAGTTTGATAAGAACATTCAAGATAAGAATGCAAAGTATTGTTTAGTTAAATAGGCTGAGTCTGAAAAATTAATGACCGGATATACGGTATTAAAATCGGCACAGGCGTTCCGAAGAGGTTCATGCTGTTGATGCGATGATCTGCTGAAGCTTAGCTGAAGCGGTTCATATCGTCTGAATGTACGGCTAGGAACATTAAAATGAATGTTAGATAATAGATATGCACTATTAGTAACGCCATACAGAATGTTCAGGATAAAAATAGCATTTAACATTCTACGACGATTAGCGAGTGATGGAAGGTTTATCAACATAAGCCGGGATTCATATGGTAGTAAGTTTACAGATTCATCCCAATGGAGGTTGCGAAGACAAAAAAGTAGGAATTGTTTTTGGACCGATTCAATCTCAGCAATGTAACAATTATAGTTTGGGCTCCAGACAGGCGAAGCGTATTTCAACATAGGCCTGACCAGTGATGTATAAAGCAGCTTAGTAATGTATGGATCATTAAATTCCTTTGCCCATCTCTTTATAAATCTAATGTGCTGTTCGCTCTGCTAGATATGCGATTAATATAACTATTGAAGCGTAATTTTCGATCAAGGACTACTCCTAGATCATCTACAGTTTCAACTCGTTCCAAATTCCTTCCACAAATAGTGTAATTACAGAAAAAAGGACTATGACAATGGGAAAAAGTTATTTGTTTGCATTTAGTTAGGTTGAGGTCCATGCAGTTGATGTTACACCATTCGGTTAGGGAATCCATATCCGACTGTAGGAGACTGGTGCCAATTTCATCATTCCCATTCCTAATAGCCAATGGTAGATCATTAATGAAAACCAGGAATAACAGTGGTGCCAAATGGCTCCCTTGAGGTACATCTGACGGAACAGGAATATCATTTGATGTTGTATTGTTGAACACCACCATCTGAGTCCGATTGCTGAGATAAGAGAGTATCCATTTTAGAAGGGGTTTAGGAAAGCCAAACAACTTCAGCCTTTTGAAAAAAGAAGCTTATGATTAACAACATCAAAAGCTTTGCTGATGTCTGTGTAGATAGCGTCAGTTTGCATAGAAGATTTGAAATTTTTCATGATCATCGACACGAATTCGAGTGAATTTGTTGTATATGATTTTCCCCTACAAAAACCGTGTTGTGCTGGAGAAACCGAAATACTCCGAAATACGAATATACTCCATGATATTTGTTCAGCAATTATTCACTCAAATAACTTCGGCAGCGCACTAAGTTTTGCAATGCCGTGATAATTTCTTACATCACATCTATTACCAGATTTATGAAGCGGTATAATAAATGCGGTATAATAGGCGCCGCTAGTTCCTCTGCACAGTATTTAAGAACGCATGCTGGTAATCCATCAGGTCTAACCCTGGACCTGATGCACCTGGTGCACTAGTTGCACTTTAATGTTCTCAAAGCATGTAGAACAATATTTACATCCATTATTGGCAGACTTATACATCCCGAAGAAATGGCGAATGGGTATTCCATTAAACTACAATTTACGGATGAATACGTAGATTCAAAGAAGTTAGCAAACATATTGCAAATAGTTCCAGAATCATCAGACACCTTTCTTTTCATATTCACAAATTTCCAAAATGACGTTGGTTCGGAATTAGGGCTTCTCATTTCCCGTAAAAATTCAAATACCAAATTCAAAAAAATACACAAAAATAACTTTTTTTTTGAAAATGAGAGTGTAGCTTCGGCTGTGTGGCACGTTTCGTGGGTAAAAAAGTTTCGGGAACATATTTTTACATACAGATATATAGCAGTTTTTTGTCTTTTTTCTTAAAAAATTCCTCTTTTGAAGTTGCGATTTCAGCAAACGCTTTTAAACTATCTTTCGGATTTCAAAGTAATGTTAGCAAAAAATATGCGTGCATCCTTCCTCTTTAATTTAATCTTAGTTGTAATCGAATCGGTTACATATGTCAGTTGTAGTGGCTCTTCAAGTGGATGGACCTTAATGTAAAGTGGCCAAAAATTTAAAAACCGATTATCTCGAAAACGGCTCGTTACCATTTTTGGAATCAGCGGACCAAAATCCTTTAGAATATGTTGTCAAACAGCCCGTTACAAAATGGCTGTCGGCTAGTGTAATTATTTGGTATAGAGTTTATTAGGTACAGACCTCTAGATAAAATGTCATTCAGAAGAGTCGTGTAATTTTCAATATCAGAAGCCGGTAATAGAATCAAGGAATCATCATTTTTCCCAACTAACATGAGGCAGGTTGAAATTGCCCAGCACTAAGAGATGGTCGGTAGGTCCCAGTTTATCAGCCACTTTACTTATGACGCTATCCGTCTTTACGTCTTAACGATAGACCGTAAGTATCTCCAAGTTTTGTACATTTCATTTAAGCCAAGTTTCGGTAAGAACAATGATGTTATATTCAACGTCAAAGCTTTTTAATAAAAGGTCAGTCATTTTAGTATTGAGTCCTCCGACATTTTGATAAAGGATTTCGGAAACATACGTCCCTAGATTTTTGAACTAGCACTAGCACGATTTGCAGCTGTATCAGAATTTGACGGGTTTGAGGCGGTATTACTAGGCCTAAACACATATTCATGTACAATTGCATTATCAGGCCAAGAAGTGGGTTCCGAAACACACTTTAACAATTGCTCCGGTAGGTTTATATTAAACGATGCATAGGATTTCCTTGCACGAAAATTAAATTTTGATACAGATACATCAATATCACGTTGCTCTAGTTGAGTACAGATATGATTACGAATGTCATCAACTGTTGTATCCGGAGCGAAACGCGATACGAATACAGTTTTCTTTGGTTACACAACCACCGGTGTCTTTACGGAAATTGAAGCAGACGGCTCGGGTATGGAGGATTTCGATGACTTCGGGATCGCGCCGGTGTTACGCGCAGTTACCAATGTATTGATAACCGCCGGAGGTCCACTTGGATCAGGTGCAACTGATGCTGGAAGTCCACTTTGAGCTTTAGTTTGTGTTTCAGGTTGAGCTTCAGGTTTCGCTTCAACTGCAATTATATTTGGGCAATGGATACTGATTGCGGATTTCCAAGTTCCGAGGCGACCACATTACCAACTGGTTCCAAAGCCAATGACGGATTAGAAACCAAGTTCAAATCGCTTACGGCCGGACTTAATAGATTAATCAGTGATGGTGGGTCACGAGTGTTTTTGTTGGAGCATTTTCGCTTTGGTGAAGTTTGGTCTATGAGTTTAAATTGGTTGAAAAAACTTTCATAGTCATTCAATTTATTATGTAAAGCTGTCAAATCATTTTCAAGTTCTCTAAAGTGCACGGCGCACTTGACCCAAAATACAAATGACTTCGACATCACGCGATCTATACTTACTGCAAGACCACCTTAGTCCTCCATCGATACCAATTTTATCGGCAATTCTTCCTGTAAGACCAACGCATTTCACGTGATAGTCGTCATCACATAATGAGCAGAATACTAATCTCTCCGATACACTGTTTGTTTTGCATCCACGAAATTTGTACGTCATTATTGCAAAATATAAACTAACTGAAGGGTAGTTGTATAAAATAAAATAGTTTTCGAGAGAAAACTCAAGATAGTTGAGGTATATTTTAAACTTTTTAAAAACTTTAGTCGTCCGTTTGAGATGCACTGTAACACACTGTGATTGTCTATATACTATGAAGTACCGAACAACAGCACAAAGTGAAAAGGAAAAATTGGGATAATTACGCAAATTCTCAAAGCAACTGTGCAAATTCTCAACTTAAAAACGCAATTTTTATAATAACTGCGGCAAAAAAAACAACAGTCAGCCATATTGAGTGAAAGATGGAAACTTTAACGCCAAGTTCCAGACGAAAACGTTAAACTTTTAGAGATTATATCAAAAGGTCCAATCACTGAAAAAACACGTCTGATCGCGATGATTTATACAGATTAAAGGTGTATAAGTCATCGCGTGTATAATTAAAGGTGTATTAGTATAGGTGTATAAGGCTCCATCAAATTCGGTTTTGGATCCCTAAGGGTCCGCGAGTCGACTGATAGGGTGGCGGGAGGGGGAGGTAGACCAAAGCCAAATGAAGGTGGTGCAAATTAATTTGCACCGCTGCAAGGCGGCATCGGCCGACCTCCTCCTGGTCACGGAGAAGGAGGGTATCGACGTGGCCCTAGTACAAGAACCCTGGGTGAGGGGGGGCAGAGTTGCAGGACTAGTGTCAGGTAGATACCAACTATTTGCAACGGACACCACAATGAAGGTAAGAACATGTATATTGGTAAGGAAAAACATTAACGCCTTTCTTTTCCCTCATTACAGTTCACCTGATCTTACGATGGTAGTATGCGAGACCCAGCAAGACGGTTCGTTCCTGCTCTCGTCCGCATACTTCCCATACGAAGAACAAGAGCCCCCATCGCATCAAGTCCGGGAACTGACAAACCTTGCCAATAAGAGCAAGTTGAGGTTGGTTATGGGATGCGATGCGAACGGTCATCACACTCAGTGGGGAAGCCGAGACATCAACGAAAGGGGTGAGTCGATCTTTGATTACATACTAAGCTATGACCTTGTTTATGCAATAGGGGGACCACACCCACATTCCGTAACAAGGACAGGTCAGAGGTACTAGACCTAACCCTGAAGAACGATAGGGATACTACCATTGAGGGTTGGAGAGTATCCACTGAGTGCTCTTTCTCTGATCACTACAGGATACTCTTCAACATTAGGACTACAAAACCCATGAAAGAACCACCATTTCGAAACCCCAAGAAAACTGACTGGGAAAAGTTCGCAGGTCTAATCTCTAAGGTCAACCCAGGAGATGAAAACAAGAGCACCGATTCCCAAGTCAGATTTCTCTCGGAAGGGCTCCGCAGCGCCTTTAATGCCTCATGTCCTATCAGCCGACCGCGCAAAAAAGCCAGACCGGTCTGGTGAACCTCAGAGCTATCGGCGCTGCGGAAAACAGCGAGACCGCTCTTCAACAGAGCAACCAACAGAGGTACAGACACAGACTGGGCTCTTTACAAAGCCGAACTCAGAGCCTACAAAAAAAGAACCAGAGCAATTAAGAGGGACTCCTGGAGGGCATACTGCGGGTCAATATACGCAGTCAACGAGGCCGCAAGACTTCGCAAAGTGCTAGCTCGAGAGAGGGCAGTACCGAGCAACATCCAGCGGTTGGACGGCTCGTGGACTCAATCCAGCCTCGAAACTCTGGAACTCTTGTGCACTACGCACTTCCCAGGTTGTACCGACAGAGCCATCAGCAATCTCGGCGGCGGTCGACTACGACACTGACATTGGATCCCACAGAGATGTGAATGACATGGTGAATGCAGAAAGGGTCTCGTGAGCGGTCCTTCCAGCCCTACAAAGCTGCGGGCCCAGATGGAATCATCCCGGCCATGCTACAGAGATCCCTATCCACCATCTTACCATTGCTCATTGACATGTTCAAAGAATGCCTTATGAAGAGGTACATCCCAAGGGAGTGGAGGGAAGTCAGGGTGTTATTCCTGCCAAAAGCAGGTAGACCCTCCCACAGCTCCGCTAAGAATTTCAGACCCATCTCCCTCTCATCATTCTTACTAAAGACTTTGGAGAGGCTGGTGAACCTGTTCATAAGAAACAAAATCACTCACCGGCTGTGTCAGTCTCAACACGCCTATCTAAAAGGTAAGTCAGTTGAGAGCGCACTGCACTGCGTGGTTGGTACAATCGAGAGGTCCCTCGAGGTAAAAGAGTTTACCCTAGGGGCATTCCTGGACATAGAGGGGGCATTCAACAATGTCAACCCGACCGCGATTAGTGACGCCCTGAAGTACTTTGAAGTGCCCCGCATCATTAGTGACTGGATTGGTAACATGTTAGACAGCAGAATTATCAATGCAGCCATGGGTGCAAGCAACTGCCGCAAAAACGTCACACGCGGGACCCCTCAGGGGCGAGTTCTGTCCCCTGTCTTGTGGCTCATAGTGGTAGACGAATTGCTAAGAGAATTTCAAGGTACGGGGGTCAGGGCAAGAGCATATGCCGACGATGTAGCCATACTGATACCGGGGAAATTCCTCGGCACAATTAGTGAGCTAATGTCGCATTCACTTGGAAAATTTCAAAGTGGGCGGACAAGAACGGACTCAGCCTCAATGCTTCAAAGACCGAACGTGTGCTTTTCACCAGGAAGTATAAAATACCAGACTTCAGAAGACCAAGCCTGAACGGCCATACTCTTCCCCTGTCTGGCGATGTGAAATACCTAGGCATAGTTCTGGACAGTAAACTCTCCTGGAAGAAGAACATAGCCGAAGGAAGGAAGAAAGGTTTGAACGCCTTATACACGTGCAAGAAGGCCATCGGGGGGGGGAGGGGGGCTGGGGCCTGCCACCGTACATTGCCCATTGGATGTACACGGCGGTGGTCCGCCCAATTTTAACCTACGGGTGCCTGGTGTGGTGGACGGCAATCCAACGTAAAAGCAACCTTGAACCTCTGAACAAAGTACAAAGATGCGCCACCATGAGCATCACCGGAGCTGCAAGAAGCACACCGCAGGCTGGGCTGGAGATGATGATGCATCTCCTTCCCTTGGACCTCTTCATTATGACCTCGGCAGGGAAAAGTTTCCTCAGAATACGAGGTCTCAATCTCTGCAAGGAAGCTCATTTTGGTCACGCCAATGTGCTACATACGCTTCAACAACGAAACACAAATACTCGGACGAAGCTGACCGCGGAAACGGACTACATTCTTCTGAGGACCGAATTTGATGGAATACCTAAGATCCTCCTTCCCAGCAGGGAGGAGTGGTCGGCTGCAGAGCAGGTACGGCTCAAGGGTATTTCAATTTACACGGACGGCTCAAAGTTTCTACTCTGACACGCTGCAAGCACAGCGATCATACAGACTGCCAGATGAGTGCAGCGTGTTTCAGGCAGAGATTTTCGCGATCGAGCGAGCAGCAAACTATGTCCTGGAAGAAAGGGTATCTGAAACAGATATAAATTTCTTCATAGACAGCCAGGCTGCCATAAAAGCATTAGGCTCGACGCAGGTTAAATCAGAGATTGTCTTGAAATACAGAGGCAAACTGCGGGACCTAATGAGAACCCACATCGTCAGGACCTGCTGGGTCCCAGGCCACTCGGATATCGAAGGCAGCGAGCGAGATCTCCTGGCTAGAACGGGATCCTCACTAGGGGCTGAGGAGGCGGACTCCTCTGTCAAGACACCTATCTCTAACCAGATGAATTCAATTGACACCATAGTGACAAACATAACCAACCACACCTGGAAGACCAGGTCAGACTGTGTTATCAGCCGTTCACTATGGCCAGAGCTCAACCGAAAGAACTCTAAGACGATACTCTCAATGCCCAGAGACCAACTTAGAGTAATAGCAGGAGTGATCACAGGGCATTGCCCCATAGGGGCTATGGTGACCATCTGGAAGCCAGGCACCAGAGTGGATCACTACAGATGTTGTGACGACGCGGATGAGGAGGAGACTACTCATCACCTGCTCTTCCAATGCCCAGCCCTCGCATACCGCCGCCTCTGCAGTGTGGGGGCGGAGTACCTCGAGAGGCTGACAGAGTTGGCAGAGCGCCCGGTGACTAGTCTCATAAAGCTAATCAGAGCACCAGATCAGCCTACACCCGGCCATTGCCCCACCCACCCGAGGGGGCTCGGCCTGAGTAGCCGTCCGGAACAGTGAGGTTCCCACAGACCCAAAACGAGGGCACTCACAATGGGCTTTAAGGTCTCGGTGGAAGTGGCCGCTTTGCGGCCACACGCCCTTTCAACCTAACCTAACCTAGTATATTTAGTATTAGTATAAATATAATATACTAATACTAAATATACTAATGTGTAATTGTTTTAAATGGAATGTTTTAGTTCATATCTATAAATTCTAATTTGTTTATGATTTAAATTGAAAGTGTTGAAATTATTTTAATCCAATTAACATATTTTAGCTCTATACTAATTTTATAAATATGTAATTTAATATAAATGTAATTTTAAGAAATAAAGCATTGGGAAATTTCGCAAATATCTTGAATGAAGGCCTAAGCAAGGGTCATCACACGTTGGCTTTATTCTTGGACTTCAGTAAGGCATTCAACACATTGTCTCATGAAACACTCATCTCCACGTTGCAGCGTGCAGGAGTACGTGGCGAATGGTTAATGTGGTTCGAAGACTACTTAAATCTTAGGATATACCGCGTTAAACTCGGTGAAGAACTAAGCAAAGGAATTAAGTCGTCATATGGGGTCCCTCATGGTCCTAAATTAAGGCCATTAATGTATATAATATATGCAAATGCATTTTTCAATGCTTAAATGCATTTATAATAGCTACACCTTTGCTTACGCTGATGACACAACGATTTTAAACACATTGGTTGTTTAAAATCGAGACTTAAACGTTGCGGCGCAAAGAATTCAAGAGGATTTTAATGCAGTTACGAGATGGTCCCATGACAATGGGTTGATACTGAATGCATCGAAAACTAAAATTATGCATATCAGACCATCACACTTTTTATACTCTAAAGTTCGAATAACTTTTCACGATTGAAGATGTCTGCACGTAAACACTTGTACTGATACATGGAACATACCAAATGATAATTGTAATATTGCCATTGAATTAGTAAAAGTACCTTGGCGTACTCAAAATTGATGTTACTTAATCAACTACGAACGGATCTTCTACACTTACAAAAATTTCATCAACGGAAGAAATTTATTAAACATCATCTTATGAATAATGACGAATGAACCAGAAACGTCGAAAGAATTTTTTATGAATGTAGATTATTTGAATTCTTAATTGCTTAAACTTATTAATCACTTTAAATTTAATTGCTTAAAATTTTATTGATCAAATTAGAAGTCGCACAACCAAACTAATGCAGCAAATGTATGAAGTTCAAGTTTTTTATTCCCGCAGACAAGTCCAAAGGACTTCGCAGGATTTCTGATTTGATTTATTACTTTTCTGATTTTGATTTATTATTATAATTTAATACTTAAACTGTTGAATGATTTCAAATGTAATTTTGAATTGAGTTAATTCCTTGCTAACTAAAGGCAAAATACTCTGAGGACAAGAAAAACGCGTGCTTTCTATACAAAACCTTTATTACGAAACTCTACGATATCTTACATATACATACAAAATTGAGAGACGACAGGTATGAACACAACAAATAATTTAATTTAATTTAAATTTATAATTTATTTAAATTTAATGTAAAAATTTTATTTTTACAATTTTTACAATTACAAAAATAATTTTTTTTTCTTAATTGAATTGTTAAATTATTCTTAATATTCATTATTGTTATTTTTTAGCTGGAATTGTGGGGACTAAACCTTTGTAATATATAAATATATGCGTATAAACTTCAGGTATTAACAATTTTGTATTCGCTACCTTAGTATTTTTATCTTAATTATATCGATTATTTCATACCTTTATATAGACATATATGTATATGTGTATGTCTCCGTGTTTTTACACAAACGTGCATACAATATATTCGTTATCTTTTTCTTCTTATTTCGAATTTTAACGACTTAGAGCCAGTTTTACAGTTCTCGTTTAAACGTCGCTTAAACGACGGCTTTAAGACGACCAAAATCCATCGGTGAATGTGAAAATTTATTAAAAAATTTTAACACATTTATAAAATATTTCTCAGAACAAATTCGACAATATTACCACGATTAAACGCAACATCAATTTCTCAACAGCAGAGCGTTTGCACTCCAATTTTTCTTTGTGCATTTCCACACATTCTAACGGCAAATTTACCTCTGCTGTTGAAAAATTGATTATATAATAAATAATAAAAATATAAAAAATTTTTGTATAATAAAAATTATTATTTAAACATCTAACTTCGTAGCATTGTTCGCGTTCCCAATTTCTCGGTTTCTGTTTGAAGGCACCGGCCGGTTTTGGTCGGTGGCCGGTTTTTCAACTTAGCGGTCAAAAATCCATATCTTTTGACTCTCTTGGAATATTTTATTCCGGTTTTTGTTGGATTGGAGACTACAATCATAAAAATCAATTATTGAAAACCAGAGATATGAGAGTTTCAATCAGGGTACCTACTAAAATTTTCCTAAAAGCCTAAAAAAAGAGATTAGAAAAATAATACGTTTCTTTTTATTTAATGATTAAAGACTTTTTATTATCAATAACGAACATATTAATAAAATACATTAATAAAACTAAGGTAATAAATAAGGAACTAATACAAATTAAACAATTTTTTCAAAATATTCATTGATAGAATTCCGCTCATCTAGTAGTAAATTTTGGGCATCACTATCTAACTCGATTGAGCTAGATTTCCATTTTTGGCGGATATTTGAAATATATGGATCCGATGTGCACAGCAAAACTGCAAGCATATCCTCATTGGTACAATATCTTGAAATTTTCCTTGTGTTGTGTTCACGAAAGAATTGTAATCCTTGTTTCTTTTTTCTTGTGCTTCTTTAGAAAGATCACCAAGTGGAAGTAGACTATTTTCAATAATTTGCTCGCCATGATATAGAATTTTATGAATTGTTGATGGCATATTCCTCCAGGGATAATTTTCGTTGTAAATTTCTGCAATTTTTGGCATCAATCATCCTGCTGCATGCTATAACTTCTATTATTATTTTGAATCGCTTAATTAATTCAACGTCCACTCCTGTCGTCTGCCGTCTCAGGATCTGAGAAAAATTTTCTAGCGGTGTTTCCATCATTCGTATTTCCCTCTCTTTGTTTTGGCTGGTCAATTATTAGCCCTATTTCACGATATTGTTCCTCTATTTGGCTTTTTCTCAGCTTCCGTTTCTCCATATTCACTGCATTTTCTCTAACCGTTCCTGTTGCTCCGAAATCTAAATCATAGCCCAATTTGAGTATATGTATATTCTATGAAATGAATTCTAGTGTGAAGAGGCGACAATTCGAATTCGTATGCCTCTTCAGAATAATTGGCATCTGTTGGTGCTTGGCTTAGTTTACTTGCGGTTTGATGGCATATAATACAGCTAGAGGATGCCTTAGTATCAGTTAAGGCTTGTCTGACTTTGTCATCAATTATGGTGAGCCGAAGTTTGAAATCTATTTGAATAATGTGGCCATGATACTCAAATAGCCGCGGCTGAAGTTCATCAATTTGCCTCCTAACTTTATTAACTTCTTCGGTTATCACATCTTTAGTCTCCTTTTTGAATGCAAATTTAATTGGTCTGCAATATTTTGTCGATGAAGGTGTCCCATTCTTCCATATATCAATCGTAACATATTTGTCGATTGACAGTTCAGCCACAGTGAACAAATTGGTGTCTGTTGAAATATCTGCATTAAATTGTTTATACTGCTTCTGGCCAGATGATCTGTCCCATCCCTACTTACAAAGGAGGATAAGGTTGCAATCGCCAAGACTTTTCACATAATTCTCTTCCAATGAAAGCAATAATCTGTTCACATTTACCTGATAATTAAAAAAAACCTAATTACTGCAAATTATCCCAGTACCTTTCCATACTTTGAAATATACATACATATAATTTGAAAGAAAAGTAACGTTTAACACTGCATGTTAAAAACGTTTGCAGTGTGTGATGTTGTATGTCGCGATCGCAATTTCCAGTTCCGGGAGATAAGAACTTTCAAGGCCAGTATTATCGTTTTATAATACTACTCCGCGAGTGAGTCAAGGCCAAGTTCACGTTATTAATGCAACCACAGCACTTTGCGTGGTAAGCCAAAAGCTTTAGTCAAGCTTCGTTTAAAGTAAATTCAAAAGCCAAGTTAGTAACCAGAACACGTCGTATGGAATGGATTGTGGAAGCTAGCGTTCGATAGCTAGCTTCCAAACCATAAAAACCACAGCGTATTTGAATGGATTGTGGAAGCTAGCTTTCAGTAGCTAGCTTTCAGTAGCAAGCTTCCAAACCATAAAAACGCTTGACTTAAAATAACCAACGATCAGAATCCACACGCGGAAGAATTAAATTGAGAACGATTTTCTTCCGCGTATTGATTCTGCGAATTTTACAATTTTAATATTGCGAAATAATGGAAATTGCGAAACACGGCATACCGACCCACTTTGGTTCGGTCGACGGGTGTGTCAACCGAGACAAGATGGAAAATAGAGAAGATTCGATCGAGAGTCTCGTAGTAAACCCCAAACGACGAAGTCGTTCCATAAGCCGCGTATCAAGTCGCGGTAAAGTTAGTGTTAGATTAAGATAAGTAATATAATAGTAATATAATACACAAAAATAAATATAGAGAAAAGTTAAGTGCAATCAAGATAACGTAAACCGATGCGTTAAAGAAACTGAGTAACTAAACAGAATATCAGTATAAAATAGTGTAAAGCAAAGCTTAAAACCATAAAGAGAAAAGTGTAAATAAATAATTATTAAAGATATTAAACAAGTGCAGTTTAATTGGACGAAAAGAAGGAGACAAGAAGACACCCCCGAATAAATACAACATATTGGCGCAGCCGGATTTTTCGAGCCGAGGATCGCTCGAATAAAGGAAAAAGTAAGTAACAATGAAATACGAAAATTAAAAATAAGAGTTAAATATTAATTAAAAATTAAGTGATATAACAAAGATTAGTAGCTTAGGAAAAAGCAGGAAGTGAAAAATGAAATATAATTGGAATGCTACAGTTAGAAAGTGAAAAATAAAATTAAAATTCATTAATAGAAATAAAAAATGGAATCATAAAGTTAAAATAGACGAATTTTTAGAACAGTAGAAAATTGAAAAATAAAAGTAGAATAAAATAATAGGAAAGAGTGAAAAAGAATAGTAGTAGAATTAAAAGAATTCAATTGTATTACTATATCAAATATATTATTTTATATATATTATATAAAACATAAAATAACTTTCAGGTCCCTAAATCATCGGTTTCATCAAAAGGATGCCAGCTTAATTGCACGGCAAACTTATCTGTCCAATAGCATTAGCTGGACAAAATCTTTGCTGAGGTCAACCCATTTCACTCGGGAAGTCATTCTTATATTTTTATAATTATAGGATAAAGTATTAGAGAAAATAGGATTTTTTTTTTAGATTTAATAAGGAAAGAAGTTTTAATTTAATTTTAGAACAAACAAATGCAAATTACAGCAAATAGAGAATTTGTAATTTGCCGACCTTAAAACAAAAAGAAAATTTAGAGAAAAAAAAATTAAACAATAAATAGTGATGAATTTGGCGGAGAAATTTTAAAAATAAGTGAAATAATAAATTTTAGGAATAACTAGGGAAGCAAAATCTAGCTGTTCTTTTAAAATACACAACTTAAATATATATTACAGTGCTTTTCCTATAGGAGCAAGTACGGCCTGGTGGCCAAATGTTAAACATAGCGTGGCTCGCTTAAAAGTCAAACAAAGCAAGGCCTGGTGGCCAAACTAATTCAGCGTGACTCGCTAAACAAATAGTCATTTTTTTTATTCAACTCAAAAAGCAAGGACATAACGTTGCCAACATTAAGGATTAATGAATTTTCGTTTTTTTTATTTTACAATATTGGGTACTGTAATTAACAGATTGTGCGAAAATAAGATTGATTTTGCTAACTTAAATAAATTTAAAAATTTATTTAACGTGGCAAAATTCAAGTAATAAACGCAAATTGTTAAATAGGAACCCAATCCAATACTTAAACAAAACGCGTAAAGTATACGGTAAAGTTGTGTAGTTTCGAGTGTGTCTTAGGCGTTTGAGTTCAAATTAAACACGTTAAACAAATTTTAACGATTAACTTGATTTCAAAGCCGCACATTTTTCGGGTGTGTCTTAGACTTTTGTCCTCAAATTTGTATTTGATTTCAAAGTCGCACAGTTTAATTTGCTTAATCGGTAATTAATTTCATCAGTTCATCGGAAATTTTTGAAAGTTTGAATTTTTTTTTTTTTGGTGACTTTAAAAACCCATTATTGGAAGTTAAACGTTTAAAGTAATGCGCTTAGAGACTCCATATTGTTTGGAGAATCAAAGCAAAATTAGATTGGTTGTTTAAATGACAAGCAATTACAAGTGCTTGCTGATAAAAACAATCAGAGGTAGCAAGAAATTAACGAAGAAATAACTCAATTGAGTTCACTAGGTTAATCGTCCGAATCCGAGATTGCAAACGTTGCAGTTTTGTTGGCCGTTTAAAAATAGAGGCAGGTCGTTCGTCCCATTCTGTGAGGTCTTAAATTACCTTAGCGCAGTCACGAAAATTTTGATGCTTCGTCTCTGCTTGAAACAAAGTAGAACAGCGCAGTCATGAAAATTTTGACGCTTCATTTCTGCTTGAAACAAAGCAGCGGACGTCAGCGTACAGACGAATAAACAGATGTGCAGCGAATGTTTACTGCACGCTCGGTAAACGAAGCGAACATGAAATCTAAACAGGTTAAGGAAGTTGAAACTTCATATTAAGAATTTTAATGGTTTCTCAATCCAAAGTACTAAGTGTAGTATAAAAAATTAATCGTTTAATGAAACGATTAAACGATAATTGGTGGCGCTAAGTAATCGCTTTAATAAAAATTTAAGTACGGAAAAGTGGGAAAAATTTACAGATACAAGACATATGTACATATTAATAAAATAAAAACCATTAAACTATATTTCGTTCGTTTAATTAATGGCCGAGTCATTACAGGAGCAAGGTTACTTAGAATTAGATAGGACTCATAAAGAACTGAAACGCCAGTTGGGGGAGTTTATATCTAAATATTGGGCAATTTTAAAAGGGACTGTAGGCAACAAAGAGAACTTAGAGTTGATAAAGTCTAGAATAGGGGAGCTAGGAGACTTTACAAGTGTAGAAAGAGCAGACGCAGTAGTAGAGGAATTGCTTACATTCCTAAACCAGATAATACAGAATAAGACAGAAGATTCCAAGACATGGGAATCAGAATTTAATGCACTAAAGAATAGGTATGATAATTACTTAGTAGCAGGGTTCGGAAAACGTTTCTTTTTTATATCGCTCAATTTATATCCCTCTCTGAAGATAAAAATATTTCCATCCTCACTGATAAATATCTTTTTTCATCTTCGTTCAAAAAAATACATATCGCTCACGATGAAAATAATTTCGATCTTCCAACAAAACTATCACTTGGGATGAAAAAAATTCTTATCTTCAAATATTTCGATCCCTCAAGTTGAAAAAACTGCGTTTGTTGACGAATAGCGATCGCAGAAGATGAGAAAACTTCGGCTTTCGTACCAAAACGATCTTCGGTGATGAAAATAAGGCTGCGCAGGCAAAGAATCGATCTATGAAGATGAAAATAATTTCGACGCAGGATCGAAAAAAGCAGCGGAACAGCATGGGTTTTGTTGGTGTTTGGATGGTTCGCTTCGCGGCAGAGACAATTGCTTGAAACTGAAGTTTTGTTTGTGTTTCGTATGAATATTTTTTTGTTGGATTTGGTATACGATGAATTAAAATTAATTTTGCTAGGTGTGGAGTGTAAGGGAAAGCTGTAGAACTAAATACGTAAAATATTAATATGTAAAAATATTAACAAGTAAATTGGTTTTTTTTAATAAGTAATTCTAATATATTTTATACATATTCCTATTACAAATTTTTATTATGAATTATGTATGTATTAAGTAAAGTATTAGAAAAACATTAATTTAGAGTATTTGAGAGTATACATTAAGTAATGCATTAGAAAAACATTAATTGAGAGTATTTGCTCTCCGATTAAAAGAACAGATCGTGCGCGTTACATTCTTCAATTTTAATATCCGACTTCCTTTATAAAATTTGTTACCTGTTGGCTCCAAAAGTAATTATTTTCAAGGCCGATATACAACATATGCATTCAAATGCGTACCTGAAAAATTTATTGCATATATTCGTAACGAGTTCGCAGAAAGCCTCCAAATCCAACAAAAACATATTCATACGAAACACAAACAAAACTTCAGTTTCAAGCAATTGTCTCTGCCGCGAAGCGAACCATCCAAACACCAACAAAACCCATGCTGTTCCGCTGCTTTTTTCGATCCTGCGTCGAAATTATTTTCATCTTCAAAGATCGATTCTTTGCCTGCGCAGCCTTTTTTTCATCACCGAAGATCGTTTTGGTGCGAAAGCCGAAGTTTTCTCATCTTCTGCGATCGCTATTCGTCAACAAACGAAATGTTTTCAACTTGAGGGATTGAAATATTTGAAGATAAGAATTTTTTTCATCCCAAGTGATAGTTTTGTTGGAAGATCGAAATTATTTTGAACGTGAGCGATATGTATTTTATTGAACGAAGATGAAAAAATAAAGATCGCTCATGAGTCAAAACAGATTTTCATCTTTTGAGATCGTTTTTTTGTGAGGGATATAAAAAAAGTTGTTCGTTTGAGGGATATATTCCGAACCCTGGTTACAACCAAATACTCCCTGCAGGAGTTGTCAACCATAGCGTACTGCTCAGAGCAGGAGACTCATAGGTTTACTACTACCAGAATGAAAAGAAAGAAATACGTAGTCAAATGAAATCTGATCAAGTTTCAATTACCCTTTTTTAGTTGTAGGTGTGGAACTATTATCTTATTTTTTTCCTTACTCCGCATTAGATGAACTCTTCGTTCGACTGTAGCAATCCATCTTGCAATTCCTTCGAGACGTCACGACGTTCTTCCAATACAGTTTTCTCAGGAGTCTCTTGGTATATGCCTTAGACAAGATGCCGCAAAAGTTTCCAATCATTGCTAAGTGGATAAGAAACAACTATTATATTAAAAACATTTTAATACTATTGAATTTGCTTCAGGTTTACATTACAAATATCTATTATAAACAAATAATTTCAACTTACGGAATTCACTTCACAATTGCAGTGATTATACTATCTGTTGATTTTGTTATACTATTAAGTAAACTCTTGGCACTCGTTCAATCTTCATCACAAATGCAACCTTTGCATTTAATTTGGTTCTCCTTGTCATTGTGGTTTTACTTGTTCTTTTTTTTGGCACCGATGATATTTCGCCTACCAAAACTTCACACGGTAGCAATGGATTGTTAGCACTGGCCTGCTTTCACCGATAATTTGCCTTCACTCGAATATGAGCTTGGTTAAGATTATTTTATTTGGTTGTCGAGGTTTATCCTCCAATATTTTAGCCTGTTCAATAGCGATGTCGATAGCTAGTCGATTATAGATATAATGCCTTAGAACTGTTTCCATACCACGCACACACTTTTATATACGATCTATTTTAAAATCTATTAATTTAAAATGCTTATTTATTGAATTTAATTCAATAAACAAAAATGATTGCCCGATTGCTTCAAAAACTTTCTGTAAATAAACGAAACGTCATTTAAAATGTCATAAAACCATGACGTCTATGGTGAATAACACGTATACTATGCGTGTAACAAATTTTCGTTTTATTTTGACATATTTTTTGGCGGGAAAAGAGTTTCCCATCTCATTATCTCTGGTTTGCGATTACCATTAATAAGGCGCAAGGCCAATCCTTAGGAATTTGTGGAGTGAATTTAGAGTATCCCGTTTTCAAACATGGACAGTTGTATGTAGCCTGTTCGCGCGTTGGCAAACCATCGTTTTTGTATATTTACACTGAAAATGGAAAAACAACAAATGTTGTTTACCACAGAGCATTACAATAAAAGCAATTTATCACTGATTTAAATGAATTCGAATTGATTTCTTTATTTTCTTTTTTGCACTACGAAGTGTGCAGGGGGTTCACTAGTAATTAATAAAAAAAACACATCATGAAATACACATAAAACACTGTTTTTAAATAATCATTCCTTCTGCAATTTACCAACTCTAACTGTAAGTATGTCATATTATATATCATTGAAAAGAAAAAATTATGGGCTTTATAAATAGTGTTTTTAATATATACCATCATTGTCATATAAGAGGGAGGGGGAAGGGAATGGCACCTCCACCATTTTTTGTTAAAACTCAAATATTTTCCAAACCGTAACCTTGGCTATAAAATGGTGTACTAGGGAAATTAGGGGCGTGGCAATACCTTTCTTTTGACACCCATTAATGTACCTTATCTGATTTCGGAATAATAAACCTTTAAAGAGGTGACCTTTCGCGACCTTCAAACGCCGAAAACACCCAAACTAATGCCACGCCCCCAAAAGTGGGCGGCTATTTACCGTTATAATGGTCCCAAATAACGATAAAAAAGTAACAAAAAAATTTTTATTTTCCTGAGAACCTTTACTCACCAAGTGAATGTCGAATTCTGACTTGGTCCTGAAATGTAGCATCTATTTATACGAAAAAATCGTACGCTAGATTCGAAAATCGAAATTATTTGAAAACACGTTGAACATTTGTTTTTTTCCCACGGAAAGGGTCCCAAGAGTTTGGTAAGTGTAAATTTGCCGTAGCAGTACAACAATCACACACTCACACACAACAGGAGGCCAGCGTACCCAAAACGATCGCGCTACATAGTGCAAGTGCTAATAAAACAAGGTTGATTTGGGTTGCTATGAATTAACAACAAATACCTCAAAACACTGCAAGAAAAACTCCTACAACAACAGCTTCGAGTATCCCATCCGTCCGCCTGTACATTATCCTTAAAAGGTCACCCGAACCATAATTTACGACTTTATTTAATTGAAATTCCACAGCACTGTTGAGCCATATTGTTGCAGCTGGCGATCAAAGTACGGAAAATGATAATACTTAATGTTTTCCCTACTATCACACAGCGGGCGATCAAAGTGCCGAAGTCAATCATCCCCTAAAATAAATAACAACAACAACCACATAGCAAAACTTCTGTTTTCTACAATAGCTTTCTACTTTACCGATATACCAAACACTCACCATATAAAAAGACTAAAAAGTATGCTACGCTTTTTTCTACCCTATTTATTGTTAATCGAAAAAAAAAATAATCAATTCCCACCAAAGTCAAAATCACACCTTCATTCCTAGCACAGAGAAATTACCAAAAAAAAGACTAAAAAGTATGCTACACTATAAACTTCACACTAACGCCATCTACTTCGGTATACCAAACGATAGGCATTCCTAAGTCTATATCACAGACCTAAATGAATATTCCAAAACACTTATCTACGATGGCCATCTGGTGGACGACAGTATGGTTACAAACCTATAGGCTAAAACACAAAAAATTACGCTAGAAAACACCCCTAAAGCCATATTTTTAGCAAAGGCACAATCCTAAATGTACTGTTGTATCTTGTATCCTCCAGTACGATACCAGAACAAACGTAATGTCGTAGCTCCTTCCTCAAGAAGGATCACTGACAGTGCTTTTATATGATGGGGTTGTCGTTGTTGGTCTTCGACGTGAAGGGCCACGGACGCTTGTGACACGGGCAAGGATGTGCCGACCGTGTGGACTTACTGTAGGGATCCGGCAAAGGTGCCGCAGGTGGATCCCTTTCGCCTAGCTACCACGGGCACTAGGGTGCCGCCTTTGTGGTCTTTTAACCTGTCGGGCAGTGATGCCGACTTTCGACAGGTGCTGAAATAAAAGGCTAATCGGTTAAGTTTCTTACTTTTATTCTTATTTAATTGGTCCTCCAACTTCCTGGTATCGTACCGGCTGGTTTCACAATGGGTATGTACTCTACGACTACACTTAATCTCTGACTTCAACTGTATAATTTCGACTGCTTAATTTTAACTGCCTTCTTTCAATCCGAAAGATGGGTTTATATCTCTTCTGAGATTCGTTGTTGACCAGAATCATTTCCGCATCGTTTTGCAATTATCTCAAGAATTAATTTTGACACTCATTGCAAATTTGGAATGCGATCAAGTTCGGCTTTTATCTGGGCCACAGTGGTGTGTGATTCACTTGTACTTTCGAGCTTCACAATTAAAGTGTAGCCTAGAAGTATGTGTTACCACACGTTAAGCATTGTTACCAACTGGGCCGAAAGGTATGTGGTGATAATCAACGTTAAGCGTTGTTATTACCAGAGCAATGATTCTGACCTACAACAGTACAATACAAAATGTGCAGTCACTATCAAAAGTTTGCGCACCCACGTTTCCTTTGTTCCAGAACCGGCCTATAACAACTACTCCACCCATATTTTTTCGTCTTCAGCCTTTCATTTGCAACAGGATTTGAACTAGCAACTTCGCTGGCAAGATCGGATAGATATTTCAGAACATGCCAATGTTCCTCATAAGCGATCTTTGTCGGTGTCTTTTTCCTACAATATTCCCTATATAAGCTTCGTCGTTTGCAAATAATAACTTAATATGAATTACAAACTGTTGAGGAGACTTATACACAAACAAATCTCATGCTTGATTCCGAAACCGGCCTGCATAGAGATAGCATGTAAAACACAAAACGCAGCAAATTTGACAAAAAAACTTTACAATTATTTGATTCTATATCTCTTCAACATAAATAAAAAAAAATATTGAAATAATAAAAATAAAAATATATTTCAAATGTTTATGCTGATGTGCGTGGTGCTGACCCAGAAGGAAACCAGGCTACCAGACGTAATTGGCCGTCTAGTCGTGTAACACAGCAGTATTTCGATCTAAATCAAAGTCCGGCTGCCACGCCACTTGTAGCATCCTATCTCTTGAGTGTGCTGGAGATTCGCTTCACAAGACTTTCCGCTTGAAGCTTCAGTTCTGGTAGCGAACCTACCAGCAACTCACTTGTCTAACACCCCGGTACTGGTGAATTACGGAAGGAGCCCAGTCGCCACACTTTCCACCACATGAAGTGGTTAACCCTATCTGTTGCCATAAGAACTCCTGGATGGAACCTTAATAATTCGAGGCGGGAACCACAGTTACCAACCAGTTGGAAAAAAAAACGAAGGAGAATAGAAAAAGAAAAATAAAGGAAGAGAAGGAAGGAATAAAAAAAAGGAAAAGAGGGAAGAGATAGGAGAGGAATACGTTGGGCGCCATTTCTGTTGAGGGCTTAGGCTGGGGTGGCGGTGGCATGCGGATAGGCTCGCCGGCAATTTTGGGTGGTTTCTTGCCAGCCTGGCCCACACCAGAAAAAAAATTCGGCCAAGTACTTCGGTTGTTAAGAAGGAACAAAAAGGATATCGGATTATTAGGCGAAATAAATATACCAGATCACATTCTCATACGCAAAGTGATTCCTAGTGGGTCTGTCAAAAGGGCAATCAGGCCCTCTCACACACACATACACCTAACCATGACATTCACTCTTCCTACTCGCCAAACTGACCTGCATTTATCCTTACCATTCGTACTTTCATTCTTACCTAAACCCACAAGAATCATCATCCACACATACGTGTAACTTAGCTGAGTTACAACCGTGAGCTGTACTTGGTTCAAAGTTTACTTAGAGCTCCCTTATAAACAATCTGTCCACGTTACTGTTCGTCCGTCTGTATATTTCCTTACGTTCGTCATGTATGTCTGTCTGCCACGCCTACTAGGGCTGCAACTTCCCCGTAGGTCCATCAGCACACCAGCCTAAATGTTTGCTTTTAGCAATCTTTAATTATGGTTCCAATCTTAGTTAAGTAAGAAAAATTACTCAATTTAATTTTTAATTAAGGTAGAATATATTTTCAATTTATCTTTTTAAGAATGCTGTGTACAGTAAAGATTTTCTGTAATTTATTTATATTTCAGTTTAAACGTTTTTATTTGTTAGTTCATCTACTTTCTGACATTTTGTCATATTAGTCTATTTTCTTTTTTCTTGTTTGTTCCAGTTCAACTCAGGCTTTCAATTTCTCAAGCTTTACTTCACTTTTCACAATACTTCTTGCACAGTGAATTAATATTTTTGGCACAATGAAATAATATATATTTAACTTTTCTTATTAGATTTTCTCAATAACTTTTCGTCACTTTCCAAAAATCCACAGTCTTTGTTCACCGCCACAAAATCCCCCTTCGTTCCCCTTACACAAATCGACCTTTTCTATTTTCTTCTAAAAATCCAAAACACAAAATTACAGGATTGAGGTAAGTCTTAAGTCTTTCCTTAATTATTTACTAGTATTATCTGTTTGCTTTACTACTATTATATACATATAATGTATGTACCTAGAGTATTTTTATATTGTTATATTTATTGCATTTAATTTGCATATTTCTAAACAATTAAAAATATGAATATATGTATGTATTATATTATAAGCGTGATGTATATACTTCACGTGTATATATATATACGAGAGGCTGACAGAGTTGGCAGAGCGTCCGGTGACTAGCCTCATAAAGCTAATTAAAAGCACCAGTTCGGCTTACACCCGACCACGGAACTTCATGAGGGCACTCACAATGAGCCTATTAGGCCTAGGTGGAAGTGGACGCTTTGCGGCCACACGCCCTCCTAACCTAACCTATATATACATAAACAAAAGTATGGGTGATGTATGTATATATAATACATCACGCATATAATATAAATTATATTATATAATACATATGTTCATATATTATAGCGATACTTTACTATTTACTTTTAGTATATCGTTTTTAAGGTTGTTTTTAAGGTCGTTAACGTCTCTATAACAGCTATGGAGTACTGGCCCAGGAACGAGAAAGCTCTCGAAGCTTGAACATTCAAGACCGAATAAGCGTGGTGAAGAGCCACCCCCTGCGAGAGGTGCCCCTGATTTTACTAAACATAGCGGATCTAGAGAAGAAAATTCGCTAAACCCGTAATTCTAGGTGTTACTCGTGCTCATGGGATGGCCTCCAGATACATATATGGCGCCCTCTGGTTGAATTTAGCCTTACTGTGATAATAGGGACTATGTCCCGGCGGCCCTACCTATCCCTCCATTCGTGGGACTATATGGAAGAACCAACAACATTTATAGGGTCCGCTATCTAACGTTTTTTTTTTTCAACTAGTGCTTATTTCGTGAATGGTATCACTTAGCTCATGTCTGATTTGACAGATAATTAGTTTTATCCTTCCGCTGAACGAATATAGTTGTGTATACGCTTGAACAACGCTGGGAAATATTGCGACATTAAAATCCGATGCCGATTTTGCCAAAAAAATCATCTTTTCAGATGAAGCTCATTTTGATCTTGGCGGGTTGTAAACAAGCAAAATTGTCGCATTTGGGGCACAGAAAACCCGCACGCATACATTGAAAAGCCGGTGCACCCAAAACGAGTCACTGTTGGTGCGGATTTTGGTTCAGAGGCATAATTGGGCCATTTTTCTTCGAAAATGAGAAAGGAGTGGCCGTTACAGTGAATGGCGATCGTTATCGGGCCATGTTGAAGAGGAGGATATTGGCAACATTTGGTTTCAACAGGACGGCGCTACGTGCCACACAGTCGAAGCTACACTCGCATTTTCAAAAAAAAAAAAAACTTATTTGGCGGACCCTATATAATTACACAGCAGTGTCTGACAATACGAAACAAGTCAGCAGTGACTTTCCACCGCTGCCTCAGCGGCTACTACAGACGCATCAAACAGTGAACTAACGCAAGACGTAACATCTGGAAGGGCTACACAGTACTCTACTGATGTTACGGAATGGAGATTGTCGCAGAACCGGTCATTGACAATTGTCCGGACTCGAACAATTCAACGGAAGAGAAGAAAATGCTACTAACATCACCTCCTCATCATGTGAGAACAGAGGATAGAACCGAAGCTGTGCAGCTGCTCGAAAGCGGCTGAAGTTCTATATGACGAAATAACACAATGTGGAAGAAGCCAGAAAGCTTGCAATGCAGCCAAGACTGTAAACAAGGACGAACGAGCCCAACCAAGAAAAGGGATCGACATCTGGAAGGGCTACACAGTACTCTACTGATGTTACGGAATGGAGATTGTCGCAGAACCGGTCATTGACAATTGTCCGGACTCGAACAATTCAACGGAAGAGAAGAAAATGCTACTAGCATCACCTCCTCATCCTGTGAGAACAGAGGACAGAACCGAAGCTGTGCAGCTGCTCGAAAGCGGCTGAAGTTCTATATGACGAAATAACACAATGTGGAAGAAGCCAGAAAGCTTGCAATGCAGCCAAGACTGTAAACAAGGACGAACGAGCCCAACCAAGAAAAGGGATCGACACCACGACCACGGAAGGCGGCTTTCGAAACCGGGACACACAAATTCCTTGCAACAGAGGCCTATCGAGCGGCTGTAGCGGCTCCAGTACCCAGCCCACTGTTCATGGCCCTTGTCGATGCGCAAATGCCCTCATTCCCAGATTTTCAACCCAGAAGCACAAATAAAAATCATTTTTAATTTAAAAAGTATTTATTTATCTTTATTTTCAAAATTTAATATTTTTTGCGAAAAGCACAAAATTCACTTTAACGCGCACCAAGAAACCATTTCTTTGCAGATTTTTTTGATATTAAGCTTAAAACTCGCGTAAATGTCCAACCTATCGATATAAAAAATAAAAAGAGTAAAAAAATTTCGAGAACATATTTTTACATACAGATATATAGCAATTTTTTGTATTTTTTCTTAAAAAATTTCTCTTTTGAAGTTACGATTCCACCAAAAGGTTTTAAACTATTTTTCGGATTTCAAAGTAATGTTAGCAAAAAATATGCGTGCATCCTTCCTCTTAAATTTACAGCCTTATAATGTAAATAGTTTCAAGACGTAAACGAAAACGAAACATATGTTTTTCATGAGTTTTGTTTTGTGCTTTTCATCATTTTTCGTTTGTTTGACAGCTGCGCATAACAAAACTCGAGTGAAATCCACTAAACGAAAAAAATGCTTGTTGGTATTTTTACATGCTTTGCAGATTTTATCAGCTACGCGTGCTATAATGGATCGGCAGTTTCCTGGAAAAAAGTCGAGAAACCACGCGAAAGCAAGAAGGCTATTGTCTAGTGTATAATTGTTTGTGTTTTGCAAGTTGTCGGATTGTATGTGTCGAATTTGTATGTATATAGTGTTGCCGAATCGCATTTGCACTGAATTCTACCCGAAATCTTTGCGTTTCTAGAAATTACTTATAAAAATACTTCAAATATTGTACACATGGCAACATTTTCTGTCTGCAATAAAACGAATGTCTGCAATACGAACGAAAAGCTTCTATTATACTAGTTTGGCTCGTTTCGTTTTCGTTTTCATTAGTGTATGCGTTTTCGTCTTGACACTATTTACATTATAAGGCTGTAAATCATAGTTGTAATCGAATCGGTTACATACATATGTCAGATGTATTAGCTGTCCAAGTGGATGGACCTTATCGTAAAGTGGCCAAAAATTTCAAAAAAGGTTATCTCGAAAACGGCTCGTTTCATTTTTTTTATTTTATCTTTTTTAGAATCAGCGGACCAAAATCCTTTAGAATATGGTGTCAAACAGCCGTTACAAAAAAAAATGTTAATTTGTAGGCTAGTGTTATTATTAAAAAAAAAAACCCGCAATTAACAGGGAGAGGGCATACTCCAAAATATGTTCTTCTGCGTGGTTCAGGATTTGAACTCGTGTCCACCACAGAATGAACATATACAACAAAAGCGAAACAACAAATTTTTGACAAAAACTTGAGTATGTTTGCAATGGTCTGCTTTTGAGTTTCCCAACAACGTTGTAATTCACAACAATGTTGTCCAACGTTGGACTCATATACCGGCAGTTGCATATAAGAAAACACATCAACCAAGATCGCTGATGAGAAACTTTGGCAAGTTTCGAAATAGCTATCCGATCTGCCAGTTGTTTGTTGTTGGTTTGTTGAAATAAAGACAACAAGATTTGTTGTTTTATATGCATATTTTGTATGCAGAAAACGTAATGTTTTCAAATTGGCCTCGAGCCTAAACAATTTTTAATTCTTAATAAAAAATATTTAATATACATAAATACTCGTTTTAACCATTTTTTAACTCATTACAGCGGGCGCGGCTTTAGTAGCGCGACTCAAAGCTAGCTCGAAACAAAGCGTGTGGTGCCCACGTAACCGGCGCTAGTGAGTGTTGTGAATGAAGACACTTGTAACGTTCGCTTTTATGTCTCTAATCATCCATTCCGAAGGTATCTATTATTCCTTTTTTTATTTTTTCAATAGTTATGGAGATAATTTAGTTTTAAGGAAAAATTGTGGAAGTTGTATTAAAAAATAAGTTTTTTCTCAACTTAAATCGTAATTAAGGTATACATTAAAATTAGTTGGCTTAAAACCAATAATTTTCCCTTTTAAACGATATATAACATGGTTGGGTATCTCCTACCATTTCGACCACTTTTATTGAAATATTAAAAATTAATTTTCCTTGCATATCCGAACACACGTCTTGGAATTGGCTACAGGAAACTTTTATACTTTAATGCGCGTAGTGTTCGGTATTTACTACTTAAAATTGAAACGTTTTTATGAATTGACATAAAAATACTATTTTACTGCGTAGCCGCCGTTGGACATACTGAGGGGTATAATCAAAAAGCGCGGCCGTAGGCCGAAGGCCGGAGAACGCATGCAAACGCTGGCAAACCGAAGTTTGCTTGTTATGGTTGTAATGCACCTGGTGTTACACGTGCTAACTGTGCCGTATGTAGTGCGAAAAAGCCTGCTGCACCCGTTTCTGTTCATTTTAATTCTTTGCAAGCCGGCATAATTGTTAAAGACGTGTTATATCTACAAGTAGTGAATAGGGACGTCTTCTGAAGGTCGCTGTCCTCTGGACAGCGAATCAAACTCCTTGTTGTTAAATTACTATTGTTATATTTTTATTTCTTATTAGTTTTACACGCTACTGTTGTGACTACAGTGGTTATTAATTACGCGATTCAACACACGACTTCTTCGTGCGGATTTTACTACAAGACGTTGGAATCTTTTCTATTTTCCACCTTGGCTCGGTTGACACACCCGTCGACCGAACCAAAGTGGGTCAGTATGCCGTGTTTCGCAATTTCCATTATTTCGCAATATAAAAATTGTAATATTCGCAGAATCAATATGCGGAAGAAAATCGTTCTCAATTTAATTCTTCCGCGTGTGGATTCTGATCGTTGGTTATTTTAAACCAAGCGTTTTAATGGTTTGGACGCCTGCTATTGAAAGCTAGCTTCCACAATACACTCCAATCGCCACGCGCTATGGATTTTAGGGTTTGGAAGCTCGCTACTAAATGCTAGCCTCCACGATCCATTCCAATTGCCAAGCTCCGGTTGCTGGCTTGGCTTTAGCCGTTAAAACCAAAGCTTGACTAAACCAAAGTAAACTAAAGCTTCGGGCTTACCAAGCAAAGTGCTGTGGTTGCATTAATGTGAACTTGGCCTTGACTCACTCACGGAGTAGTATTATAAAACGATAATACTGGCCTTGAAAGTTCTTATCTCCCGGAACTGGAAATTGCGATCGCGACATACAACATCCCTCCACCCTCGGGGAAGAAAAATTTAGTATCGTACAAAACGATATTAAATTTTTCTTGTACATTTTTGGTTTGTTGAATTGTGGGTGGCTTACGTTTATGTTGATTTTGCTTATTGTCTACTTATGTATGGTTGTGTTATTCTTTTTCTCTCTCTTTTTTTTTTTTTTTTTTTTTTTAATATCGTATGTGTTATGTCTATAGTGTAATTGAGGTAAGATTAGTTAACATGATAATACAATTAATTATGAGTAATAATTGCAATTAGTTATCAATGATGACAATAAAAATTATAATTTATGAATTTACAATAATAATTCAATAATACAATCGATAACTGCAATTCTTTGGTGTCATCTGTGTGTAGGTTGAGAATGATTTTGATGTTGATCTTGACGTTGATGTTCTTGTTGTTGTTGATGATGGTTTGGCTCTTAATGTACACCCCGTTGTCCCGATGTTTTTTTTTTTCGATGTGCGGTGGGAATGTTGCTGCCGGGTAGCTGACGTGGTAGGTGCTATGCTTGATGATCAGATGCAGATGTTCGTTGTCGGTAGTATCGTTGTCCCGCAATTGGTATCAATTGGTTTTCGCTTCACGGTAGTTGATGGTTGAGTTGTTGCTCAAGCTCATCATTTGTAACATCTTGCTAAACATCTTCAACATTTTTCTTGTCGATAGTGGTGATGCGTTTTAAATCGTTATCTCTTGAGGTAATGTTGTAGAGTGTGATTTGTGCCACGGAGTAATGTACCATAAATTTAACTATCAAACTGTGAATGATTGGCGTAAACTTAACTGTGACCGCATTAGTAGTTGTCTACTAGCTGCTCCATCGCCGCGACGTTGTGATGCTATCCCTTACGCTTAACGTAACATTCGCTTGAAGTTAAGCTGCTAGGCTGCCTCATGATTCATGAAGGCCCAACCATGCAATGCATATGCATGTTAAGTTTTATGAGAGAGCTCAACGAAAACCAAGCTATTCATTCCATGCATCAGTAGAACGACCAAGCATTGCATGAAATTTAAAGCAATTAAAACAGCTGTTTCATAGTTCAGAAAAGCACCACATATGTTTTCTTCTGCTTTTAAGGGTTGCCTAGCCTCACATGAAAAGTTGAGAATCGCGTAGTACGCCTCCTCAAAACTGAAGAAATTGTTTAATGTTGCATAAAATGAATTAAAAACTTTAAAGACAGTCATGTAGTATTTTTTTTATAACTTTTAATAGTTTTCTGGGACTTTTCAATAGGAAAACACTAAATAAAAAAAATTTTAGGTTGCAAAAATTTAAGTTGCAAATTCGTATGCGCTGGTAACTCTTTTTCCGTTGCTTGTTACGGAAAGTACGATCCAGACCGCATATTCTTATTCACGCTATGCAAGAAGAGAGAGAACGAACTTGACGAAACTATGCATGTGCAGAGCATGCATGTTCATTGGTGCGCAAATGGGATTCAGTGTATTCGTAGTTTCTCTCTTTTCATGCATAGCATGCATATGCATTGCATGGTTGGGCCTTGAGGATTTCGCTTTTGCGCAGACACTGGAAATTAGCTGCTGCAGAGGGGTTAGGTCCCTATTTTGTTGCGTGTTTCATTGCGGTGGCTTTGGTCTCCGCGTGACCTCAAGGTACTGTGTATTTGTCACCACTATCACTCGATAATCTTGTCGCTCAACTGTTGCTGTTGTCGGATCTCTTTGAAGGTATTTTCGTGTTTTTGTCGAATGTTGTTGCATTGTTGCATTAATATGTTTGATTGTTGCACCTATCCCATCTTTTCGTTGCGATGTTTGTTGTCGCTGCGCTGATCAGCTGTTCCAGCTACCCTTCCCCCTTCGAGTTGGCTGGGCGCTTCTTGTCCCCCTGTTGTCATGTGTTGGTATGATCTGAGTGCGTCTTCTGTTGCTCTCTTGGGTGTACATCGGCCTTTAGGTCAGCTTCTCTGCATGCTGTCTTCTTTGTTATCACCCTCAACTTAACTTATTATCAATTTTATATATTTCGGTTTTCTCTTATAATATATTTTTTATTCTATTTATAATTTGTTTTCAATTAATCAGAATTAAAATTTTATTCGTATATATCTTTAAGTATAATTTAATTAATTAGTTAATTTTAAATTAAGTTAAGCAATATTTCATTTAATTTAAAACAAGTATTAATCCTTACAATAAATACCGACTTTGTTCTAGTTGAATACAATTCGTTAGGTTATTGATTATAAATGTTAACTTCGAAAGTATTTAAAAGTTCGTACAAGTATTTAGATATGTTTCCTTTTACTTTAATATGTACGATTTTATATCTATTTTTCTTTCTACCGTTATTATAATTATATTCTTTCTATTTTATTTTACTGTAAGATTTTCTTTTCCCTTTTTAATCAATTTAAGTGAATTTCTTTTCTTTCTTTTCTTATTCCCTTTTTCATTCATTCCCTTTTTTTTTTTTTAGTTTTACTATCAGTTTTTATTAATAGTTTCTTAGTTCTATATATAAAAATGAAATATAGCGTATATGTAACATGCGTTTAAAAAAATATTTTTCCTTCTCTTATTTCTTTAATATATATTTTTTTCTCTTTGTTTTGCCTATTTTGAAGTTGTTCACCTTCGGCGTTTTTATTTTTGTTTTCCTCATTTGGCTTGTGTTAAAATTTTGATTTGCTGTTTTTGTTGTTTTTTTTTTTCATTAGTTGTTTAAACTGACACTGCATTCTGCTCGTGTTCAGTTGTTCTACTTTTGCACCTGCTTTGTTGCAGTGCTTGCGTTAATCGATTAATTCTTAGCTTTTGCTTTGTTTGTTATTAACGCGATTTCATTAATATTTTACATGGAATCTTAATGAACTACATTTTATAGGACCGTACATTACATTACATATTTTGTAATAATTTTATTTTATAGGCTTAAGATGAATATTTTACAATCTTTAAGGCAATTCTTTTTGCCTTAGATTTATTTGACTTTTATATCTAAGTCTGCATCGTGGTGCAGATTTGATAGTTAAATTGTTGTTATGCATAAACGAATTATTAATGTAATAATTGCAAATTCAAAGATATATTGGCTGTTAATTTAGAATACCGTAATTTACATAACCCGTATATTATTTCCGAATTTATTTTCTAATCTGTCAAGATTGCTTTACTTTACAATTCTCCTTTATTGTCAAACTGTATTTCTCGTGATTTATTCTTATTCTAGATTTATGGGATTTATATGAATGTACATATACCTATTCCATGTAGGGTGCTCACCATTTCACCCGTGACGTACATAGTTTATTTTTAAATTTTTATGCTGATTTCCCTTTTTTTTCCCTTGCATTTTTCCGGGTTCGTGTTTGTTTACCCTCGCTTATAAATACCCTCGTAACTACAATAATTTTATTCAGTAAAAGTTTTTCAAGTTCAAGTGCAAGTTTAACTTTCGATCGTTTTGATATGTCGCGATATCCTGCAGAACAATATTGCTTCCCAATCGGCCTCTATATCCGAGAACTGATTGCCGTCATCCGGACTGACTTTTGGGATTTGGAGCCTCTGGCTCCCTGGCTGGAGGATATGCAACAAATATTCTGTTCAGACAAAAATGATCAAAAAATGATCTGTTAGTGTTATTGCATTCTGTTGTTCCTGTCATATTTTATCCCTACCTTACTTATAGTTTATTATTCCTATCTATTTATTCTATCATATTCTATATTCATTTACTTTGTCCTACTCCTAATAACGTTATTATTGCAAATAACTTAATTTAATATCTCCTAACCCTATTTTCCCAATTTAGTGATTCTGATGGATTCCTATGTAATTGCCTAATTAATCCTATACTCCTAGTTAATTGCTATTATATAAATTAAGTAAGTTATTGTAAGTAAGTAAGTTATTGTGGAATGGCTTATCTCTTCCCTTAATATTTAAAACTGTAGTAATTGGACTTTAAATCTTTACTACTATATGGCCCTATCCATATTGGAGAAAACTTATTTTTCCTAGTTTGGTTTTTAATTAATACACTATCTCCTATTTTAAATTCTACTAAATTTACTTTATTATCATACTGCATCCTACCTGTTTCGCTAAATCCTGATTCTTTCTCACTATTTCGTGAGCCCTCTGTATTTGGAATTTTAATACCTTGTTCGGGTCTTCGGCATTATATACCGGACTACACTTTCTTTTTAAGTTAGTCGGCATTTCTGTATCGAATCCAAATAAAGTGCGAAACGGTGTTTGTTTCGTCGTAATGTGGGGTGTGTGGTTTTGAACATGCATAGCTGCAGTTAACCATTGATCCCAATTCGACCCGTCTTCTTTAGCAAAACTACGCAAGTATTCCGCTAACGGTCTGTGGCTTCTCTCTAATGAACCATTAGCTTGTGTATGGTAAGGCGTAATATGTAATTTCTTAATACCCAATAATTTGCATGTATCTGAGAACAATTTTGAAATGAAATTTGTTCCGTTATCTGTAATTAAAATTCGCGGAATCCCGTAACGCGTATTTACTTCGCCGTAGAACGCCCTGGCAACCGTACTTGGTTCCGCGTCTGGGATAGCTGTACATGCCATAAATTTTGAAAAATCATCTTGAAATGTTAAAATATTTTTGTTACCGGATACGGTTTCTGGTAGAATACCTACTATATCCATGTAAACTTTGTCGAATGGCCGCATTGGTGTATCTGTTAGCACACCATGGGCATTTTTGTCAATTTCGAACTTTTGTTCACTTGGCATTTTGGACAGTTTCTGATGAAATCTTTTATTTGTTTTTGCATTCCTGGCCATCTGAATTGTTTCCGGATTCTTAAATACGTTTTCACCGCACCCTGATGTCCTCCCAGTGACGAATTGTGAAAATCTTTAATCACTGTTTCTATTTGTTTCGGGTCGGACAGCAATGTTGCTGTGTTATTTGTTCCGTTTCCCGGTTCCTCATCATCCTTGTCGACTTCAACGGTTGTTCCTTGTTGTTGGCCTTGGTTCGCTGTTTTTGTTTTTGACCGTGTTTGTACGGCTCCTATTGTTTTGCGGTTTTCCTGAGGAATTCTGCTCAGTGCGTCTGCGTTTAAGTTTTTCTTGCCTGGCTTATATAAGATTTCAAAATCGTATTCTGACAATTTGTGTCAATTTGTGCCAGTCTTGAGGTTTGGTCCTTTAAATTGGCTATTCCCTTTAGTGGTTGATGGTCAGTAAAAATTTTGAAATGTCTCCCTAAGAGATATGCTCTGAAGTTTTTTGTTGCCCAAACTATCGCCAAGAATTCCTTCTCTATTGTTGAATATCTCTTTTCTGTGTCGCTCAGCGCTCGGCTAGCAAACGCTATTGGTCTATCTTCGCCTACTTCTCCTTGCGAAAGTACTGCGCCCAACGCTTCGTTACTTGCATCGGTCGTTAACAGAAATTCTTTTGAAAAATCTGGGTATGCCAACACTGGCGGTGACATGACTGCTTCTTTTAATCGTTCAAATGCTTGCTGGCAGCCTTCTGTCCAGATAAGTTTTGCGTCTTTCCGTAGTAATTTGTTGATAGGTAGCGCTATCTTAGCTGTGTTTTCAATAAATTTCCTGTAGTAATTTATTAGTCCAAGAAATGCTTGTACCTCTTTGTTTCTCGGTACTCCTATGTTCTTTACACATTCTACCTTGTAGGGGTCTGGTAAAGCACCATTTTCTGAGCATTTGTGTCCTAAATAAACTATTTCCTTTCTCAAAAATTTGCATTTCTCTGATTTCAGTTTTAAATTATGTTCGCTTAATTTCTGTAATACTGAACATAACCTTTGCTCGTGTTGTTTTAGATTTCTACCATATATAACTATGTCATCTAAATAAACAAAACAGTCTATCCCTTGTAGACCTGTTAGGATATGATTCATTATCCTTTGGAATGTTGCTGTTTTTTCCTTGTCCCTTTCATCGACTAAAACTTGGTGATGTCCACTTGCCAAATCTAGCGTTGTAAAATATCTGCTATGGCCTAATTGCTCTAAAATTTCGTCGATGCGCGGAATTGGAAAAACTTGTTTGATTGTAGCTTCATTTAATTTCCTGTAATCTATTACGAGCCTCCATTTTTTCTCGCCGTCCTTGCCACTTTTCTTGGGCACTAAAAGTAACGGTGAGTTCCACGGTGATGTGCTATGTGTGATTATGCCATCATCTAAAAGTTTGTTCACTTGTTTATTTATTTCCTCCCTATGTATTTGAGGTAATCTGTATTGTTTTCTATTTATGGGCGGCTGATCTGCGCCTGTTGGAATTTCGAGAGATTACACTTGTAAACGAGAGTTCGTCTCCGTCTAATAGGAAGACGTCATGAAAAGATTTTACTATTTCTTCTATTGAATTCTTTTCTTCCATATTTAAATTTTCATCTAACTCAATTTCATTGAGCAAATTATTTATTCTCCTTTTTGCATCCATCTTGCCTATACTATTAATTGACTCAGTACTTTGTATTGTGTACTCGTCGAAGTTTGTGAATTTTGGTTTAAATTCGCTATCTATTTCGTAATCATACTCTGTTGTGTTTAATATCGGAGCATAAATCGTATTATCTTTCACATTTACTAATGTGTCTGCTATATAGATTCCTGGATCTATTTCTTCTTTATGAATTACAACATTATTATATTTCGTGCGAAGTTTTAATGGCACTATCGTAATTGTTCTAGCATCAACTGGTATATAATTTTGTTTATTTTCCTCTTCTATCTGCTCGACAGTTTTTATCGGTAATTCTAAAATAACCTCTTTCCTTTTATTGAAGAGTGTTAAACTTTTTTCCATTGTATTTATAATGGAGTTGTTCCACAAATTATCTCTTCCTAATATGCCGTCTGCCGGTACTCCTTGTTTAAGTGACACCACGTGTAGCGTTAAACGTAAGGACTGTACCTCATTATGACATATAGTAGTCGATCCTTCTGTGGTCACACAACCTCCAAATACTCCGCTTAAGTCTTTCCTATTCGACTTGTCTATTATTGTGCTATCTTTTATCGCACACCTCTTTATCAGGCTTGTATCTGCCCCTGTATCTACCAGTAAAATGAGTTTTCCATTATTCGCCTCTTCGCAAGGTAATTCAATGAACACGTCATTTAGCTGGGTTTGATTGCAGTTAGATACTCCTGTTTCTGTATTTCTATTGTTATTTGCTAACTTATTCATTGAGCACGGTATTTTTGGTTTTAGTTTTTGGTTTTTCCCTAACTTAATTGGCATTTCTGAATCAACTGCTTCTCCCAACGTATGATTTCTCTCCGTTACATTGTTTTCATTTTTATTCGTATTCCTTAACTTGTTATTAATTTTTAAGTCTCTTGAAGTTGGTAACGTTTCAACAATCGCTTCCGATGTCGGACTTACGGTTACCACTTTACTTGTTAAAGTTGGTAACGTATCCACAATCGGTTCGGGTGTATGAATTACTGTTACTCCTTCATTTGGCCTTAAGTTACTAATATTTTTGGGTTCCCAGATTATTGGCCTGTTCTGGGCCCTTGACAGTTTCCCGGACGATTACTTTGTAACGATTCCCAATTCCTTTTTGCATCGCAATTTTTTATCATGTGTCCTGGTCTATTATACCAATGACATAGCGTTTGGTTTGCTCTGTTCGGCTGATTCCTCTGTAACCCGTTAAGTGTATTTGGGTTAGGGTTTATTGACGCTTTCTGATTCCCCGTCTGCTGGAATTGGTTTTGAGGCCAATTCTGCTGTGGTCGGTTTGTCTGCTAGTTTTGTTGGACTTGGTTTGACTGACAATTCTGCTGGGGTGGATTCCATTGCTGAACTCCTTGAGTTCGATAATTGGGCCCTTGATATGTGTTCCTTGCCACATTTTTCTGGCCTCCCTTTTGGTCACACCTCCAGTTTGCCTCGTGTCCGTATTTTAAACACTTTTGGCAATACGGTGAGTTCTTGCGAGTTAAACAAGCATCTCTGGTATGACCTCGCTTGTTACAAAATGAGCATATTATTCTATCTGCCGCTCCTTGTGGAGTATTTTGTATCCTATTTGGTTGCCTGACGTTTTTTCCTCCTGAAGCTCTGCCCTGACTTCCATGTTGAATTTGTTCTTGTTGCGTAATCGGCATGGTGGCAAGAAGTGATGAATTCATGTTTACGTTTAAGGGGTCTGCGTGGAAGATGCTACTGCTTTGTATGGTTTCTAGTGCATCTATGGCTAATTCTACCATTCCTTCGATGTTTTTCTCCGTCACATTGAGCATATAAATCCTCAATGCGGCGTTCTTAAGCCCTGACTTAAAGGATTTCTCGACGGCCCCTTCCACCATACTCAAAATTGCCATATCTCCTTTTCCGTCATATTTCGTTCGAATTAACTCTACTGCCTTGTGTTCGTAGGGTGTTCAGGCGTCTTGCAAACTGTCGTATATCTTCGTTAAGTAACTGACTACAACTTTGGATGCCTATTATCACTGAGTCTAAGGAGACCGTTGGTAAATATGCCCTTTTTATGGTGAGGTAGAATTCCTCGTGGGTATTGAATCGTTGTGACCTAACTAAATCATATGCATCCCAATGTAGTCTTTGCTTAATGCAGTCTATGTAGTCCTGAATATTGTCTTTACCCACCTGCGGCTAATTTGCACCCGTGTATGAATTTATACACTTCGCCTCGTAAGTCTGGCGAATGTGTTCCAGAAAAGAGTGGTACCAGCCTATTTGTATTTTTAGCTATCTCTCCAATACCCATTCTGGTTTAATCTTTTGTTGTCTTAATTTGTGGTAGAGACCTTGCGTTGCCATCCTTCGGACTAACTGCGGGCGGATTTGGTTCCTTATGAAAGAGAGACTGGTTGTGATCTAGCGTTATTTCCTGACTTAGAAGTCTATTCTGCTCTTTTAGCTCTTGTATTCGTCTATTTGCCTTTTCTAAAGAACTACAGTCTTCCCTTGATTTCTGTGCAAATCCCTTTTCTAATGTTCTATTCAACGTTTCTTCGGTTAGTCCCTTCTTCTCTAATAATTCTCTTAGTTTTACGTTCTCATACTCTAATTTCCTGAGTATATCTTCCTGAAACACTTTATCAACTAAATAATTATCGTACCTATTCTTCAGTGCGTTAAATTCTGATTCCCATGCTTTTGAATCTTCTGTCTTATTATCTATTATCTGGTTTAGGAATATAAGCAACTCCTCTACTATCGCGTTTGCTCTTTCTACACTTATAAGGTCTCCTAACTCCCCTACTCTAGACTTTATCAATTCTAAGTTTTCTTTGTTGCCTACCGTCCCTTTTAAAATTGCCCAATATTTACCTATAAACTCCCCCAATTGTCGTTTTAGATCCTTATGGGTTCTCTCTAATTCTATATACGCTTGCTCCTGCAACGACTCGGCCATTAATTAAACGAACGACATATAGTTTAATGGGGTTTTATTTTTCCGAATGTTTACAATTAACCTATGTAAGAGTATACATAAATTTTCCCTAATGTTGTGAAGTTAAATTTATTTTAAAGTGTTGGGTTAAAAATGTTGTAAAACGACTACTTAGCGCCGTTACTTAACGTTCCATCGTTTAATTTTTTATACTAGTCATAGTACTTTTGAATGAGAGATAATTAAAATTTTTATTATGAAGATTCAACTTCCTTAACCGGCTTAGAATTCTTGCTCGCTTCGTTTACCGAGCGTGCAGTAAACATTCGCTGTACATCTGTTTATTTGTCTGTACGCTGACGTCCGCTGCTGCTTTGTTTCAAGCAGAGCCGAAGCGTCAAAATTTTCGTGACTTCACTGAGGTTATTTAAAACCTCACAGAACGGAGCCTTTCGTCACTATTGCTTGTTATTTAAACAATTAATCTAATTTTGCTTTGATTCTCCAACCAATATGAAGTCTCTAAGCGCATTACTTTAAATATTTAAATTTTTATTTTGGTTTTTGAACTAACCCAAAAAATTTTTATTTTATTGTTTAAATTTTTTGTAAATTCCGACTATTACTTTCTTGCGACTTTTCATACATTTTTACGTACACATACACATTTACGACTGTTAGAAAAATGTTGCGACTCTAAAACCAGATTACTTAAATGTTAAATTTTATTTAACATGTGTCATTTGAAAACAGACATCTAAGACACACCCGAAATTATACAACGAACTGTATACTCTACGCGTTTTGTTTTTGCCCTTTTTATTTTGCTGTTTTTAACTATGTGCATTTATAAAAATACATGAACTCGTCATTTAACTCTCCTTTTCCTAAAACCCTTTTTGTGGTACGCAATTATAATTATCTACTACTTTATTCATTACCCGTGAAACCTTTAATTTTTATTTTCTATCTCTTCTAATTTGATTTCAACGTGCATTTCACTGCAATTTTTTAAAATAGTAAAAATTCAAATTCCTCATAACTTATTTGACGTTATCGTCTTGCGCTTTACAATTTTTCGATAAGCGATTTCGAGACTTGGATCTCGTAAGAGGTAATCAACTATATTTCAGCATTGATCAAATTTTCGCAAAAGTCATTAAAATTTTTCCTCAATTCAACTTTTGTGTTGACAATTTCATCAATTCAATTTGATTTTAGTTTTGATATTTTAATTGTTTCAATCTTAATTTAATTGTATTTTGTTTCAAACTTCATTTAATTTATTTAATTTAATGTCGAAATTTTCTTAATAAATTTTTTTTTTCTCTTAACCTGTCTAATTTCGCATTATATTTCAATGCAATTTGCTTTAGGGTCTTTTGAACTAATTCCCTATTTCGCACGTTTAAGTACACCTTGAAACTTTCACTTTTGTTTTTTTTTTTTTCTCTTTTGAAAAATGTGAATTTTCCTTTCTAAAAACGTTTTATTTTGTCCCTATCAAATAAAATGACTTCCCGAGTGAAAATGGGTCGACAGCAAAGATTTTGTCAGCTAATGCTATTGGACAGATAAGTTTGCCGTGCTTTTACGCTGGCATCCTTTTGATGAAACCCGATGGATAGTGGATCGCTCGGTATGTCCTCGACATGCTGGGTAGGTGGGACAACGTACCACCCGCGGACCAAAACTGGATAGGGGTACGGTCCCCGAAATTAAAACGAACATGGACAGTAACAGTGAGGAGAAACTTACGGTGCAGGGGAACGGATACCCAGTACCGGCGGCTTTGGTGAGTGAGCAAGCGGGCTCCCAGTCGTCGTCATCCTATGACCGCAGTGCTTTGGTGGTGGGCAACTTGGCTACCAGGGCATTTATTGCTACAAGATCGGTAGACACGACAAACGTGGACGGGGACAGGGACCGGACGGGGGAGGACAGACTGGACGATACCCCACTGGACCCAACTGACGTATCAATGGACTCGGACGTGACCGTAATTGTCCGTCCGCCAACGACCGATACGGAAGGGCTGGACCGACCTAAAAAACGGCCATCTGGCGCAGCCCGGCGCAAAGCTGCCAGGCTGAAGAAGTTGACCGTAATAGGGGAGGCCGGCCTTTCAGCTACTCCTACGCCCTCCGGCCAACGGACCGTGGTGGGGGTCACAGTAGCGGACTCCGCAAAAAGGCTCCGTTCCCCGGAGGAGGCACAGACGATACAGGGCGCGAAAAGACAGCGACAGACAGTAATAAGCGGCACACAAGGGACCGGAGTAGCGCTTCGTCAGAAGGAGCAACCAACCACCTCTAAGGCCTCTCGAATCGGGCAGCGTAAGCAACCTAAGGAGGGAGGCGTGGTGGCTAAACGGGCTCGCTCAGATGGCAGAGCACCTACGGCCGGCACCTCGTACGCAGAGGCCGCTAAGGAAGCAGACGACAAGCTATGCTTCGCCGTCATAGATAAAAGCAAACCGGGAGGGAGAATTGGTGACGAAAACCAAGGTAAACTTGAGGAAGCCTGGAATGATGCCCTTATGGACATTATCCTAGCATCCGATGATGGAGTGCCGGTTTTCCAAATCAACCACTACCGGTTTGCTCGGGGAATATTCCTAGTACAGGTGGCTACCGAGGGATGCGTAGACGGACTGCGCAGGATGGTGGGCAATCTGCCGGAGCTGTGGGATGGAACTCAATTGCGATTAGTCGCAAAGAAGGACATCCCGGAGCTGAAGAAGTGCACCATCTTCCTGCGTGGCCACGTCGCTAAGCTCCCATCGGGCACGATCCTAAAGCTGCTAGGAAAACAAAACTCGGGCCTGGAAGTGGAGAAATGGGAAGTATTCCGCCGTGAGGAATTGTCGGAAGGCAATCTCCTCATAGTTGGAATCGACCAGGACACCCTGAAGATACTGAGCACTACAAGAGGACGGGTGTTCCTGCTATCAACCACTGTCACCATAAAGGTGGGCAATAAGCCTCCCAGTAGGGCTGCTGTCTCAGCGGCCCCCGGGGGTGCTGGTGGACCACAGGTAGACAGTGGGCCGACAGCAGGAGCTAAGGCGGAAAGCCAGGACCGCCCAAATATAAACCGGTTGGACGACGGTAAGGCGCTAGAGGAAGGGTCGGACCTGGACGAAGAGGTCACCTCCTCACAAGAAGACGACCTGCTGTTGTCTCCGGTTTGTTGATCACGCAGATCAACTTACACCGGAGTCGAGTAGCCACGCAGGCGCTGCTCGAAAGGATGATGGCAGGTAAGTGTGATGTTGCTCTAATACAGGAGCCTTGGACCGTTGAAAACAAGGTTTCTGGATGGAGCAGCACAACGTTCCATATCTTTTACAATGCAGGTTCAGGTAGACCCAGGACCTGCATAATATGTAACAAAAACTACAACTTTATCTCTTCCGCAGGTCCCTCATCAGTCGACGTGGTGGTGGTGGAGGAGGTGGGATCATCCCTACTGCTAGCCTCACTCTACCTGCCATACGATGCACCAGGACCACCGCCATCGGAGGAACTGGAGGCGCTGAAGAGCTACGCGGATAGAACAGGTAAACGATTATTAATAGGATGTGATGCCAACGCTCACCATACGTCTTGGGGCAGTACAGACTGCAATGGTAGAGGGACAGCATTGTTTGATTTTCTTAACGCCAATGACCTGACGGTCCTGAATGAAGGGTGCGCCGCAACCTTCATAAACAGGAACAGACGGGAAGTATTGGACGTAACTTTCTGTGATAAAGACACAGTAGCGCAAGTCAGGGATTGGCATGTGTCCAAGGCACATTCCTTCTCGGATCACGTTTACATCAGTCTTAAGCTAGTTAATGTAGAGGCAACACCCATCCTATACAGGAACAAGAAGGCCACAAATTGGCCTAAATTCAAAAAGCTAGCAGAGGACTGGCTTAGACGTAATAAGGAAAATCCACTGGAAACCTGTAAAGGGATCGAAAGGGAAACCTACATCATTACGAAAGGACTTGTTAAAGCCTTTGAAGAAGCATGTCCCTTGAAAAAGACAGGCCTTCCCGGGAACGGAGCTCACCTCACACCTGAGCTGCGAGACCTGCGGAAACACTGTCGTAAACTTTTCAATCGGGCGAGGCGGATAGGTACAAGCACTCTTTGGGATGACTACCAGGGAGTCCTAAGACAATATAAGAATAAGCTCAGAGCGGCTAAGCGCAACTCTTGGAGAATATTCTGCGAGCAAGTTGACTCGGTAAATAAGGCAGCTAAAATCAAGAAACTGTTGTCGAAGACTCACTCGCAACCTGGACTAGTGACAGGGAATGACGGGGTTCCAGCAAGGGACGCTGAGAGTTCGATAAAGATATTAATGAACGAGCACTTCCCCAACTGTCTGAATGCATATACGCAACAGAACGGTAACGGAAGGCACGTACATAGGGATGGTGTGAAAATAACCCATCACATGGTAAGGAAAGCCATAAATGGCTTTAAACCGTTCAAGGCACCAGGAGCGGACGGCAACTTCCCGGCAATGATTCAATGCTGTGAAGATGCCCTGCAACACAGACTAGCCTCACTATTTACGGCATGTATACAATTAGGGTATACGCCGAAGGCTTGGAGACAGGCGAAGGTGGTCTTCATACCCAAGCCAGGGAAAGAGGACTATACCTCACCTAGGGCATACAGACCAATAAGCCTGACATCATTCATGCTCAAGACCATGGAGCGTATTTGCGATGACATGATCAAGGAGAGCATTCCAAAGGAAGCATTGACCTATAAGCAACACGCTTACGTCAAAGGCAAATCAGTAGAAACTGCACTACAGGAAGTAGTGTATAGTATCGAAAGGTCCTTGGACTTTAATGAATACGCTCTCGCCGCCTTTGTGGATATCGAGGGCGCTTTTAACAATGTATCCACTGAAACCCTTATAGGATCCTTAAGCTCATTTAATGTGGACCGGTCCATCTTGAGATGGATACAACACTTACTGAGCTATAGGTACATAAGATGTGAACAATGGGGCATAACGGTGAAGGGGAGAGTATTACAGGGAACACCGCAAGGCGGCATTTTGTCACCACTACTATGGGTCACTGTAGTTAACAGCCTCTTGAAGACGCTAACGGAGGAAGGCCTCCAAATGGTGTGCTATGCCGACGACATAGTAATTATAGCCACGGGTAGGTTCCCTCAGTATTTATCAAGGAGAATTCAGGTGGCACTGGACAAAGTCGTCGATTGGACCAGACCCAGGGGCCTAAACATAAACCCTGAAAAAACGGATATATGCTTATTTACCAGGAAAAGGAAAATTCCTAACTTTGATCTTCCTGTCCTGGAAGGCACAGAGTTGAAGCTTAAGGATAAGGTCAAATATCTAGGAGTAATCCTGGATAGGAAACTGAACTGGAAAGCGCACATTGAAAGCAGGGTCAACAAGGCTTATAGAGCGTGGGCCACCTGCAGGAGATGTATAGGACCCAGATGGGGACTAAAACCACATATAGTCAACTGGCTATATCTAAGCGTGATCCGCCCAATACTTACTTATGCCTCAGTAGTCTGGTGGTGCGCGCTAAAAACTAAGTGCAACACAAAGCCGTTGGAAAAAGTGCAACGATCATGCTGCATCGGGATCTGCGGAGCGTTAGGCACTACCTCAACAAAGGCGATGGAGGTTATCCTCTCCATATGCCCAATAGATATACAAGTCAAGTATGAAGCAGCCGTAACTGCAGCAAGACTGAGAGTGCTGGGCTCCTGGTATGACAGGAACCACATTACAGGACATCAGACCATACTTGACCATATGAATGTAAGCCCAGGCGAATGGGATTGCGACCGTATTCCGGAAATCCAGTCCAAAACGCCAGTGGAATCCATCATACCAAAGAGGTGCGATTGGAACACTGCATGTATAGGCGATATTAACCATAGCATTCACCTATACACGGACGGATCGAAAATGGACGGGCGCACAGGAGCCGGTTTTTACTGCATGAACAATAACTATGGAGTAAGCATCAGATTACATGACACCAACACAGTCTTTCAGGCTGAAATTGTTGGTGTTATGGAAGGTGCTAAATGGCTAAGGAACAACACCATCTCAGGCGGGAGTTGTAAGATATTTTCAGACAGTCAAGCGGCTATCATGGCAATATCGAATGACCAGGTGACATCGGAGGTAGTACGTAGCTGTAAAGCAGCCATTACACTTCTGGCGCAGAGGTATATAATACAACTGGTATGGGTACCTGGACATCGAAATATTGAAGGCAACGAAAGGGCTGATGAGCTAGCACGAAAGGGCACCTTGTTGGATGAGGTTACCCTAGCGGCCAAAAAGCCTTTTCAAGCCCTAAAAAACCAAATAGCGGACTGCGCAGACAATCTGCATCAAAGGGACTGGACCGCGTCGGACGGCTCCAGGGTCACGAGAAAACTATGGGGTAATCCGGACGCGGCCCAAACTAGGAAGCTTCTGTCTAGAAGTAAGGCGAAACTACGAACAATTATAGGTGTTCTGACAGGACACAATGAACTCAGAGGCCACCTACGGAAGATACGTAGTGTGGAATCTGACGTGTGCAGGGCCTGTCTGGAATACCCAGAGACACTAGAGCACTACCTATGTGACTGCCCTGCATTTGGCAGGGTAAGGCTACAAACACTGGGCTCCACTCAGTTAACTACCCTTGAGGAAGTCGGCCGCAAGGGCTGGAATGCTATAAAGAGCTTCGTGCAGGGCACGAGGTTCTTTGATTAAAAGCGGAAATGGTACCCATTCCCCATACCCCCCCCCCCCCCCTCTTCTCCTCGTTCCTTTCCATAGGAGGAGCACAATGGGCCACAAGGCCTAAGTGCGTCCGGTCGCGGCCGGAAGACTCTAGGGAGTCCCTCTTTTTAACCTAACCTAACATAACCTAAATGCCAAATTCACCAAATTATTTTTCACTTTTTGCGTTTTATTTATTAACGAAATTATCGTTTCACTTTTTATCAGTTTTACTTTCTAAACTTTCTTTTAAAATTTTATTTGCTTTTAACTTTAACTTTAATTAACTTTTAATTTATAACTTTCCTTTTCATCTATAACTTGCTAACTGCAGTTTTTCAATTAACTGCTACAAATTTATTATTTCACTTTTGTATTTTTTAGTAAACTTTCTTATTTCACTTTTAGGTACTTTATTCTACTTACTTTTTCCTTAATTCGAGCGATCCTCGGCTCGAAAAATCCGGCCTCCAAGAGTACAGCGTTCATGTCGACATTGGACCTGCAAAGTGGCTACTATCAAATAAGGGTATCTGAGAAAGATCGTGAAAAAATATGCATTACAACGCCTCTAGGTACGTATCATTTTAAAAGAATGCCGTTTGGCCAACGAAACGCGCCTGCTACCTTTCAGCGCCTCATGGACCGATTTAAATCTGATATTCCTAAGGTCCAGATTTTAGCGTATCTAGATGACTTAATCGTTTGTTCGTCAACGTTTGAAGCACATATTCTTGACCTCAATACTATTTTTGAAAGACTAAACATTTTTAAATTACGTATAAACAGTGCTAAATGCTGTTTTTGCTGCACAAAAGTAAAATACCTTGGCCATCTCATAACGCAAAGTGGAATAAGTGTAGATACAGACAAAACAAATGCGATTACTCAACGACCTTAACCAAAAAATATTAAGGAACTCATATCGTTCATTCAAACATGTTCCTGGTATAGAAGATTTGTACAAAATTATGCAGAAATCGCTAAACCATTGACGGATCTAACAAAAAAGAATGCCACATGGCAATGGAGTGTAACTCATAGAAAGGCATATAATACTCTTAAAGAGAAATTGACAAGTTCACCCATTTTGCGGCAACCACAAGAGAATAAACCGTTTATGATAAAAACGGTTGCGAGTATTTATGCGATTGGAGCAATTTTACTCCAGAGGGGGGGAAGGAAGAACACCCAATACAATATGCCAGTCGGCTACTGACCAGTGCTGAGAAGAATTACTCTACGACAGAACGTGAAGCACTAGCTATCGTATGGGCTTGCGCCATATTCCGTGGCTATATAGACCGTGAAGAAATAATCTTATTGACGGATCATTAACTATTGAAATGGCTTATGATGCTCAAGACCCCATCTGGCCGGTTAGCTCGATGGGCATTACAAATTCAAGTATACAATATTAAAATAGAATACACTGCAGGAAAGTCAAATGTTGTCGCCGACATGTTATCTCGACCACCATACAACGAAATTAATCATGACGGACTAACAACATTGATGCTTTCAATATCGACATACCACGAAGAAACGCAAGTGATATAAGAGCAGAGCAGTTGGAAGATCCGTATATACATAAAAGCAATATTAGAATCATTAGAATCTCAAGACGAAAACTTTCTTCATTGGATTAAACGTGGGTACATTTTAAACGAAGGCCTACTATATTGTTATAGTGATGATGAGATCGAAGATGCACAGCTAGTCGTACCACCTGAAGAGCGCGCCGAAATATTAAAAACTTACCATGATGACATCACTGCTTATCATTATGGTGCTGAAAGGACTATTCACGTATAGCTGATTCTTTTGGCCAGGTATGCGGCCAGATATTCGAAATTACGTGAAGAATTGTATAGATTGTCAACGATTCGAGGCAACTAACAGGAACCCGGCTAGTTTAATGCAAACAACTAGTAGTAAGCAGCGGTTTGAAGTCGTCAGTGTGGATCCTTTTGGACCACTTCCTCAAACAGTTGAAGGTTTCCAATGGATTTTAATTGCGGAAGACGTTGCCATTCGTTGGGTCGAATTATTCCCGCTATTCCTCCATTAGTGGAGGAAATATTTCTAAGATACGGCTTGCCACGACGCCTTAAAACGGATAATGGTGCCCAGTTCATTTCGGCCATAATGCAGATGGTCGATTTTTGTTTGGGAATACAACAACAGTTCACACCTGTGTACCATCCCGAAGCCAACCCAGTCGAGTGTAAAAACAGGGATATGAAGAGTCAATTGGAAATTACTGTACAAAACCATCACAATTCTTGGAATTTGAATCTGGCGTCAATTCGTTTTGCCATGAATACCGCACGATGTCAGAGCACTGGTTTTTGTGCAGCATTTCTCACATTTGGAAGGAGATTACGTACTGGACACGACGTTCAGCATGACGTTAGAGCCATAGTGGAAAGCGAAAACTTCATTCCACAAATATCACCATACCTTGCACGACTTACCAATATATTCAAAGATGCTACTGAATCTGAACAACAAATGAAGGATAAGAATAAAACTTACGTCGACAGTCATAGATGTCCTCAAGAACAATTAATGCTTGGTTCGAAAGTTTTACTTACAACGCATATTCTGAGTCAGACAACGAAAGGAATCACTTCACAGTTTGTTCCGAAACGAGATGGACCATATATTATAACTAAGAAAATTGGTTCATCCTCTTATAAAGTGGCATCACCCAACAGCCCAGGACACCGAAGAAGACACTTACATTGGAGATTGTTTACAACGAAATATTGGCTTTAAAAAATATGAATGCGTCTGCTTTATCGCAAATTGAATCCCTATTATTAGACAAAAGGGTATTGGAAGAAAAGGTCAATGAACTGTAACGAAGCTTCCCGTTCGTCCGGGTTTAAAAGCACGGGTACGCTCGTCGGTTGTCTACGGTTCGTCACAGAAAATTTATAATTCACTGGGACTTCTGCTCAAGTACTATCTTTATTCGTAGCTTGGTTTACACTTTCTTTACATTTAGGTTTACAATCGTAAAGTAAATACTAAATCTATATCTTGGCGAGCTGATGATGGGCGATAGGAGGCAAGGGGCGGTCGTCTAGGCAGTCCCGTGGTGACGAAGTTTTGACGCGCTTACCAAATATGTTGCCGAGCAGCCGAGTCGTAAGATTCGCACTGACTACTATATCTGACACCCGAGCCAGAGCGTCGTAATGCCAGTACAGTCGACCACAGATATGGGGAACCTGGTGCAAACTTTAGTTTCTGCCGAATAAACTAACGCGTCTCTCGTATATGTTGCCGAGCAGCCGATCCGTAAGATTCGCACTGACTACTGTATCTGGTACCCGAGCCGGAGCGTCGTAATCCCAGTACAGTCGACAACAAATATGGGGAACTTCTTAATCAATTAAATTTACCGTTTCCCTAACAACGAGTCCTCCGTAGGTCACTACTCTTGTTTCTGTCCGTTTACCCTCTGCTCTTGTTCCTGCGTGTTCGGTTACCAAACGATTCTAAGTTTCTTCCTTGGAGTTCAAGTGTGCACGTCCGTTCGATCTGCAAAACAATTGCAAAACATCAAACCTTTAAAAACAAACGAAACAACGTCGAACCGCAAAACAATTGCAAAACATCAAACTTTAAAAACGAACGAAACAACGTCGAGCCGCAAGCAAACAAAGCGACGTCGAACCGCAAACAAACGGCAAAGCATCAAACCTGGAAACAACATCGAACCGCACGCAACGAATCAACGTCGAACATCGAACATCAAACAACATCGAACGCAAACAAATCAAGCAACGTCGAACATCACGCTTAAATAGCTGGGAGTTATGCTTTAAACACAATTGGAGCAACAGGATACAGCAACATTTACCGACAACAAGAAATTCCATGGCGTTAATTATAATGGCTGGGCAACTGTTGCTCAGCAACAAAATTTCATATGTCAAATTCTTAATGGTGGTGTAACACTAGGCCACTTGAGGCCGACTTAGAAAACATTCAACTGTTTCTTACATTTTCTCCAACAACCTTTTTTAGAGGATTTTCCATTCCTTTTAGCAATTGATAAATATTTTGAGTAATAAATTTTAAATCGGAACACCGTATATTTTCTATTTCAGAAATAAATTGCTTGTAATAATAATAATAAAAATTTCGTTAAATATTAACTTAAATAAATTGGCATTAAGATGCCTAGTGTGACACCCCTCACAATGCAAATTGTCAAATTTTACATGACACAATGTAAACAACCACACCGAAGAAGAACAAGAAAGATTCTGTTGCTGTCAAAATTAGAAATTAGCCCGGAGACAAGATACAAAATGGAATGCAAACCACGGCAACAAACTGGAAAGCAAACTTTTTTCTCGATCTCCATAAGAGCCCATGTAAATTTGACAGCTAAAAATGTATCTTGTATCCTGTTGCTCCAATTGTGTTTAATGCTTTAAGCAAAGCGAATAACAAGAACTAAAATACATAGCCGCAAGATCAACAACAAAAACAATAGCCGAATAACAAAACCGGAATTCCAAGAAAAAAACACAAACATAAGTACATAGCCACTGTTTTAACAACAAAAACATGCACGAAAGCGGGAAGACAGAAAACGACACACATCATAGAAAATTACACCAACTACCACAGGCAAGTTTACATTGAACAAATATATATTAATAAACTCGTTTTAGAGAAAAAAAACAACAAGTGCATAGAACCCTGACAATAAATACACTAAGGGGATTAGCAGAATATTAGTGCAATAATACCAACAACAACAACAACACAGCAGAGAAGAAATTTACAACAAATACACAAAGGACCAGGAGAACACCATTCAAAGCACATAGAAATTCAGCAACGACAATTATACATAAAAAGTGCAGCGACGAATACTGCGAGCCGGGAACCAAAAGGTGATCAGCGATCAAACTGTTGCCAAATGCCAAACAACAACAAACATAAGTTTGGCAAACCAAACAACAACGTACACTTCATAAAAAAAAAAACGGCAGCCGCTACTACAACAAAGACACCGACAAGCAGAGTAAGTCAAGGCCACGCAAGGCCAAGGTCGAAGGTGCACTGACCCTGAGAACAACAAAAGGGTAGCCAAGCACCGCTACCCTTGGGATATAAAAGGAGCCGCCAACCAGGGCAAAGTCACTTTCTTGGAGAACAGCGAACAGAGCGGTAAGTGAACTTTAAGCATTCAATCCCACCTAATCCTTGGCGTTAAACTTCCACGTGAACGTCCATATCCTCCTTAGAATCCTTGGCGCTAAACTTCCACGTGAGCGCCAAAATCAAACGTAGAATCCTTGATCATTGGCGCTAAACTTCCACGTGAGCGCCAATATCAAACGTAGAATCCTTGATCCTGACGTTAAACTCCCACGTGAACGTCAGTATCAAACGTAGAAATCCTTGTTTCCGACGTTAAGCTACCACGCGTACGTCACGATCCTAGTACACTTGATCGGTGATTTGCATCACACACAAAGACACGAATACACTACCACACATAATAGAATACCAAAACATTGAATTTAATTTAATCACATTTATTTATTCACGCTAAGCCAATAACCGCGATAATTTACCAAATTGAATGATTTAATAAAATAATTTAAAACACCACTAATCGCAAGATAACGTTTTTCCACAGAGTAGCTTAAGTTGATTTCCATATGTAAAGTAGGATAAGAAATATTCGGTGTAATAGTAGTTAAACATAAAGAAATAAAGAAAAAAAAGCATTAACCTTCTCATGCCCGAATTAAAATGGGCGGGGCTAGAAATTTTGAGAGGACAGATATGCGTTAGTCTAGATGCCAATACGAACTGACAAAAAATTTTTAAGTCGTTGGTGTCCTGGTTTGTTGGTTACAGGATGTTGCCTATAGGCAACATTGGGCACTAGTGATGATTTTAAAAAAACATATAAAGTATTTTTGAATTCACATTTTATTGATTTGTATGGAAAGATACAAAACAATTTTTTTGTGGATTGCAGCACAAGTAAACATTACATTTACTGCATTTAGAGCGCGGATAACCGGTGGAGCATAGCCTGCATCTCCCTTTTGCCCCCCATTCTACCCAGTGACCAAGATTGTCAAATCGTATGGATTTTTCGGGTTTTCCAACATATGCTCTTTTATATGAGCTTGCTTCAGTGGTCGTCGAAAGTGCTGGTGATTGTGGAGACGATGGTAAAGCACATGGTGATGAAGGTGTTGACTCCATCGTTCTATGGTGTGATGGGCGTCCTATTTTTCTTGGTAAAACTGTTCTTTGTGTTGCGTTCAGAAGTTCGTTAGCAATATCCAACTGGAATTTTATAAGTGGCATATGTTTTACATCCCCCTAAATATGTATCCCCCCTAAATATGTATTTAAATAAAGAAAGTATTTATATATCAATTGACCAATGTTGCCTGTAGGCAACAGTAGCTTTGAAAAATTATTATAAACAAACTAAACAGTTTTCTCATGATTTTCTTTTTCCAGAAACTAGCTTACCATTATTTACATATATTATTCACTTATTGTTATCATAAAACAGTTATTTTTATATTTTTTAAACTCTTTTTGTAGAAGCACTTTATTCGGGAAACGATCGCGACAATTTTACTTTACGGAGAACGGCTACTGAATGAGCAGGCGCTCAGCTTACAATACAAAAAATAACTGTAAACTTGCACAATACATGAGGCTACATAATGCAAAAAAAAACAGGTCATAAAAATAAGAATAGTGGGACTTAGGACAGTAAAAGTACAATGTTGCCTATAGGCAACATCGGGCATGAGAGGGTTAAACGAAAATATACTGTATTATTATTTTCGAAGAACCCCTGGACATCCGCGGGTACATATATCCAGGCTAGACAGGGGAAAACCTCGTTACAAAATGGCGCCCGAACAGGGACTCTAGAAAGCGATAGTAGGGAAAACACGAAAATTTGCAGGTACATCCAAAAACGAAAAAACACATAGAAGAAAAGCGAATAAGCGATAAACAACCGAAACAGGGCACCTAGATAAAACAAGCAGTGAAAACTAATAATAAATAAACAGGGTCATTCGATAACCACGATTGAAATTTCGAACGTAACAGAGAAAAAGAAACCCAAAGTGCGGGGGAAAAAAATTTTTGAAAAAAAAAACATACAAGGACATTCGATAACAAATATTCTCGAACGTAACCAAGAGAAAAGGTGCGCGAAGGAAAAGAAAAAAGCCAATATACAGGGGCATTCGATAAACACAGAATTGAAATTTCGAACGTAATCAAGTGTAAAAGAAAAGAAAAATTATTATAACAGTGAAACCTCGAATTCGGAACACAGTCAGAAAAAATAAACGTGAGTGAAACAAACAACGGAAAAGTGAAGACAGGAAAAAAAAAATAGTACGCGGTACAGGGAAAAAAAAAACCCAACAGTGATTTTATCGGCGAAACTCAAAAAAAAAAAAAAAAAAAAAAAAAACCCGGACGATAAACTAAACGAAACTAAATTAACAGCGGGATAACAGTAAGACCTCGTTACGGAGTAAAAAAAAAATAAAAATAAAAGTGAAACCTCGAATATAAAACACAGAAACAAAAAACAAAAACAGTGGAAAAAAAAATATATAAACGGGGAAAAAGAAACGTAACTGAAAACGAACAGCGGAAAAGTGAAGACGGGAAAAAATTTGCAACGAAACTGTGCGGGATAAGATCTAACATCGGAAAATCACAGCGAAACCGCGAATATAAAGCTATTCAAATTAAAGAAACGGGGAATAGAAAAAAAAACGAACCGAAACAGTGAAAACGTGAGTGAGTGAATAAAAGATCCAGCGTACCCAAAGAAAAAAAAACCGACAAAGGTAAGAAAAAAAGTCAAAATAGGTAAAAGTTGGATCTATAATGTGCCGAAAGAAGGTCTACAGGAAATTTTACGGGAGTTCGTGATCGAATCGAACGGTACGGTGGATGAGCTTCGCAAGTCACTCGGCGGGTTAACCACGTCGTTAGAATTAACCGACAAAATGATAGAGCGGTTAAACGAATTAGAGGAGAAATGGAGCCGGAGTGTTTCGCCGGGGTTAAGACCGCCTCCAACTGGGTTGCAAGGAGCGGTGGCAAAAGTGAATAAAGAAAGCGAAACAGAAGCTCTCGGCGGGAAAAATATAAATCAAAGACACACGCGAGATTATGCGGGCGCGAGTGGTACCAGATCAACGACACGTGAGCAGGACCACAGTAGCCGCAGTACGATGAGGTATCCCGACGTAATGGATGCCGTACGTAAGTGGTCGTGTAGGTACGATGGAGGCAAAGACCCCATTAACTTCATCGAAAGGGTTGAAGAGCTCACCGAGGCATACGAGCTACCGAAGGATTTGTTGCCACGAACCATGCCAGAGCTACTAAAAGACAAGGCTTTGTGTTGGTTCCGGAACAACAATAAAGGTTGGACCACCTGGGAGTCTTTCAAGGGAGACTTCCTGAAATTCTTTCTGCCCACGAGGTACTTCGAAGAGCTCGAAGACAATATTCGGAAGCGAGTTCAAGGTTGCCGAGAGAAATTCAAAGACTACATGCTGGCGATGCAGACGTTAATGCGACACGCTAACTACACCGAGGAACAGAGGCTGCAAAGAATATATAGGAATAGCCAACGGGAGTATCTACTATACATAAAAAGAACCGACATTTCGACGTTGGAAGGCCTAGTGTCGATGGCAGAAGACTTCGAGGGTATTCGCCAAGAACACGAACCCGCACGGACACCCCGAGAACCATGGAGGCAAAAGCCAGAACCACAAAGGATGATGTCGACTGTACAACCCGGAATCCCAAGGGACCCACGAAGGGCTTGCAGGAGATGTGGCGAGAACGGCCATTTCCAACGAGATTGCCGCAAGCCAAGAAAGCTTTTCTGCTGGGAGTGTGGCAAAGAAGGTGTCCGAACCATCGAATGCTGCAAGAAACCACCGGGAAACGCACAGGGTGTCCAGCAGAGACGAGGACCGCTGGAACCGGAGAACCCAAACGCTCCTCGTATCCCACAAAATGCCTAGAGTCCAACAAAGAAAGAATCTCCGCCAAAGTAGTGCTTGGTAGGGAGCTCGTCACAGCTACCCTTGACACAGGAGCCTCCAGGAGTTTTGTCAGCGAGCTGGTCGCTAAAGAAATTACGGCAGAGGGCAAACGGTTGGAAGTTGATGTCAGCGTCAAAATGGCGGATGGCACGGTACGCGCAATCAAAGAAGCCGTTGAAGTGAGTATCCGGTTAGGAACAGCGGAATGCAGGATACCACTCCTGATACTCAGAGATGTCACCGACCATGTGATTCTGGGCTTGGATTTCCTGACAAACATTGGAGCCTCGATGAGCTGTGGAGGCGAAACAATAACGCTCGGTATGGAGGAGCCACCAAAGGAAGAACAAGGAACATGTTCCACCCTCCCAACAACCAACAACACTACTCCAGAACTGGCAGCGGAAGAAAATACTAGAGAGACGAGCAGAGAAACAGCAGACAGCACACCGGAAAGGAAAATTGTCGAGCAAAACCCTGAACAGGATATAGAAAAGTTCTTACAAGAAGAACTGGGGAAATTCGAGTCATTGGAAGGACCCTCAAGAATCGCAACACACAAAATCGTGATGAAGGACGACCGACCAATAAAACAGAGGTATTACCCTAAAAACCCCGCAATGCAAGGGGTAATCAACACTGAAGTAAACGAACTATTGGAAAAGGGTTGCATCGAACCCTCACATAGTTCCTACAGCGCCCCAATCGTCCTGGTTAGAAAAAAGAATGGTAAATGGCGGCTGTGCATCGACTATCGGCAGCTCAACGCGCGATCAATTCCCGACGCGTATCCACTCCCAAGAATACAACACATTTTAGATCGACTACGCGACGCGCAGTACATCAGCAGTCTGGATCTAAAGAACGGATACTGGCAGATTCCTATGAGCCCAGAAAGCAAACAATGCACTGCTTTTACAGTCCCAGGAAGGGGGCTCTTCCAGTGGAAAGTCATGCCGTTTGGGTTACATTCGGCACCAGCAACGTTCCAAAGGGCACTCGACCAAGTCATCGGGCCAGAGATGGAACCACACGCGTTTGCGTATCTGGACGATATAATCGTGATTGGAAAAACACTGGAAGAACACATGGAAAATCTACGGGAGGTGTTTCGATCGACCTTAAGATCAACAAGGAAAAATGCGAGTTTTTCAAAGAGGATCTGAAGTATCTGGGTCACGTGGTGAGTCGCCAAGGGATCCACACCGACCTCGACAAAGTGGCGGCCATTAAGGAGATGTCACCACCCACAAATGTAAAAGGAATTCGACGATTTCTTGGAGTTGCATCGTGGTATCGACGGTTCGTACCGGACTTTGCCGATTTGGTAGTCCCACTCACCAGTCTCCTGAAAAAGGGTAAACGCTGGAATTGGACCGAAGAGCAACAACGAGCGTTCGAAGTGATGAAACAGAAACTGACCGAGGCACCAGTACTGGCGTGTCCCGACTTTTCCAGAATCTTCACACTACAAACAGACGCAAGCAACTATGAATTAGGCGCAATACTGACGCAAGAAGGTGAAAGCGGAGAGAGTAATTGCCTACGCAAGTCGACATTTGAACAAGGCCGAGCAGAATTACTCAGCAACCGAGAAAGAGTGCCTCGCCATCGTATGGGGCATCAGGAAAATGCGGCCGTACCTGGAGGGCTACAGATTCTGCGTTGTTACCGATCATCTCTCGCTGAAGTGGCTAAATTCGTTAGAAAATCCTTCAGGCCGAATAGCAAGATGGGCGCTGGTACTACTGGCCCGGCATGTTTCGGGACATCAGGAAACACGTGCGCTGTTGTGAATCGTGTCAAAAGTATAAGCTAGTGCAAGACAAGATCGCAGGGAAGATGCTTACGCAGTTGCCCGACGAGCCCTGGACTATGGTCTGCGCGGACTTCATTGGACCTCTGCCCCGATCGAAACACGGAAACACGATGATCCTGGTATTCTTCGACAAGTTCTCAAAATGGACGGAGATAGTGCCATTACGACAAGCCACGACAGATAGCCTCAAGAAAGCGTTCCGAGAGAGAATCCTAGCGAGATACGGAGTTCCCAAGGTTCTCATCACGGACAACGGCGTCCAGTTCAATAGCAGGCAATTCCAACGATTCCTTCAGGACTTAGGAATCCGCCAACAATTTACCGCACCATATACCCCCAGGAGAACCCAACGGAAAGAGCCAACCGGAACGTAAAGAGAATACTAGCGCAGGTAATAGACAACAAACAAACACAGTGGGACGAGGTCATCCCAGAGATATCGTTAGCGATCAACACCATGACATCGGAGACAACAGGTTTCAGCCCAGCTTTCCTCACCCAGGGTCGGGAACCCCGGCTTCCAAGGACAGTCTTCAAAACCGGAATTCCAAGAAAAAAACACAAACATAAGTACATAGCCACTGTTTTAACAACAAAAACATGCACGAAAGCGGGAAGACAGAAAACGACACACATCATAGAAAATTACACCAACTACCACAGGCAAGTTTACATTGAACAAATATATATTAATAAACTCGTTTTAGAGAAAAAAAACAACAAGTGCATAGAACCCTGACAATAAATACACTAAGGGGATTAGCATAATATTAGTGCAATAATACCAACAACAACAACATCACAGCAGAGAAGCGATTTACAACAAATATACAAAGGAGAAAAAGAATATTGCATTAAGACAGCAACAACAACAACACAGCAGAGAAGAAATTTACAACAAATACACAAAGGACCAGGAGAACACCATTCAAAGCACACAGAAATTCAGCAACGACAATTATACATAAAAAGTGCAGCGACGAATACTGCGAGCCGGGAACCAAAAGGTGATCAGCGATCAAAATGTTGCCAAATGCCAAACAACAACAAACATAAGTTTGGCAAACCAAACAACAACGTACACTTCACAAAAAAAAACGGCAGCCGCTACTACAACAAAGACACCGACAAGCAGAGTAAGTCAAGGCCACGCAAGGCCAAGGTCGAAGGTGCACTGACCCTGAGAACAACAAAAGGGTAGCCAAGCACCGCTACCCTTGGGATATAAAAGGAGCCGCCGACCAGGGCAAAGTCACTTTCTTGGAGACCAGCGAACAGAGCGGTAAGTGAACTTTAAGCATTCAATCCCACCTAATCCTTGGCGTTAAACTTCCACGTGAACGTCCATATCCTCCTTAGAATCCTTGGCGCTAAACTTCCACGTGAGCGCCAAAATCAAACGTAGAATCCTTGATCATTGGCGCTAAACTTCCACGTGAGCGCCAATATCAAACGTAGAATCCTTGATCCTGACGTTAAACTCCCACGTGAACGTCAGTATCAAACGTAGAAATCCTTGTTTCCGACGTTAAGCTACCACGCGTACGTCACGATCCTAGTACACTTGATCGGTGATTTGCATCACACACAAAGACACGAATACACTACCACACATAATAGAATACCAAAACATTGAATTTAATTTAATCACATTTATTTATTCACGCTAAGCCAATAACCGCGATAATTTACCAAATTGAATGATTTAATAAAATAATTTAAAACACCACTAATCGCAAGATAACGTTTTTCCACAGAGTAGCTTAAGTTGATTTCCATATGTAAAGTAGGATAAGAAATATTCCGTGTAATAGTAGTTAAACATAAAGAAATAAAGAAGCAAAGCATTAAACGAAAATATACTGTATTATTATTTTCGGAGAACCCCTGGACATCAGCGGTTATATCCAGGCTAGAGAGGGGAAAACCTCATTACAATACTTTCAGATTTTACATAGTATTTGTTGATTTATTTCACATATTTAATTGGTATAAAGTAGTCGTTGTGCTAATATTTGGCTGTAAGTGCATAGTTGTTCGAATTTTCACAAAAAAAATTGAGATTAGTAACTCCAGTACTCATATATTCTCATATATTTATTTGGAATAAAGTCGTTGTGCTAATTTTTCTTCCAAATGCATAGTTGTTCGCCTTTCCACTAAACAAATTACGATTACTTACTCAAGAATGGTCATGTTTCTTCCTAGGTTGGACAGTAATTATGCAGTAATTAAGAACTAATATAGCATCATTTATAATATATTTAATTATGTATGCATGTAATAACAATTTTTTTTATTATATACATATATACACATGTTATATTTATAAATCTTATGGCATGAAATTTTATAGATTGACTTAAAAACGTTTTAATCATATATGTTTTCTGGTCGCAGCAGAGTCAGCAGTAATTTCTGGCCGTGTTGACACTGTTTTGTTTGCATTTGGCAAATATGTAGCTTAAAACGGAACTTAACACTACATAATGAGTAGCTGTAGCAAAGCCGATCAGCGGTTAAAGAAATTTTAATCATATTTGATTGTATGTAATTTATAATTACCAACCTAATTTTTCAAACTGTCTAACCGTAAACATCATCCCAAAAGCCGACATGTGATTGGAAAAGTTCCTCATTGCCATATCCTAACAACGGTAGGGTAATAACGTGCCTCCTTCGTCAAATGGTTGTCACGAGCGTAGATGACACTGTCCAGCATGCCTTCGAACAATACAAAGTAACCCAACCATTCAGAAAACAGGAGAACATGTTAACAAACATCGTTAACCAACATTAACATTATTAAAACATATTTTAGGCGCTTAATATAATAATAGCTTACCTTGCAATAGCAATTTATTTATTATATGTTTAAATAATTTCGGAATTATCAATACCAGCGACCGTGTTTGCACCAGATTGTGAAACAAATACCGACAGCATCGACAGGGAACGATGCTTCCATTTCTCCCCTTCTTGTTGGAGAATTCATGCTTTAGCTTCTACCTTAAATATGAAGCAAATAAGAATTCAGTTTTTAATCCATTTACATTACCTTGTATTGAGCCTGCACTAACAATTTTCAATCTTCTGCAATAGTTTTACAATCTACTGTTTCTCCTATATATCTTCTGCATACAATGAGTAAACTTATTATTTTTATTACAATTACACACGATTATCCAAGGTTCGTGCTTTAGAAGAGGTCTCAAATATTTTTCTCACTATAAAATACTTCTGCTGCTTTAATCAGCTTATTTATTGGCTTACTTAATCACTTTTTCTTATATTGTAAACAATTGCAAGCAATAATTTCACAACTAAATGAAAACGTGGTGAAACATGAAACAGCTGTTTCTTTTCAACATACTGAAAGACAGAAAACAAGAACAACAACATGGTAGCGCTCACGTATAGTGTACATGAATTCAACAGATCATAAAAAATAGACGTCAAACCGATTTTTCAAGCGGCGAATTCGAAGTGTCCTATCTCATTATCTCTGGCTCAAGTAATCATGTAGTTGCTTCTGAGTTGGCAGCTAACCTCTGCTTGTCTTCTGTTTTCGTGATGCTGCTTTCGTATGTGTCTGTGTGTCTACTCAAGCCTTGTTCGCTCTCTCTACCTCTGGCTCTGCTATGCTTCTGTTTCACTGTGTATTTTTTCCTGCTGATCGGTTGGTGCTGTGTATGTAGTGTACATGTAGTGTTCTCTCGTTCGCTCTCATTCGCTTTGTTCGCTCGTTCTGTCGCTCTTTGCATTTGTTCAATGTCTCGCTTCATGCTCTGTGGTTTGGCGCTATTTGATGAATGATGTTATCTTCCGATCGCTCTCTCGCTCTTTGCTTACTTATCACTAGACCTTATACTAATACTTATACTTATAAATATCTTATATTAAGGTCTTATATTATTGACAGTACAGGGATGTCGTGAGTTCTCTTAGTATAATAACTTAATCTACTGTAAGTATTTAATAACAATTCAATAATATAGGTAAATAAAATGTACATGTTCTTTATTCCATTTTTAAAGAAAAAAAAATAATAATTCAAGTTTATATTACAAAATTTAAACTATTTCTATTTTTAAACTAAATTCTCACAGACGGCTTACATACAAACATTACGGCGGCGTAAATTGACGATTGCTATGTGAAGAGTATCAGTAACAACTACAGTGATCCATCCTCTAAGAAAGCAAAAACAGATATCCTATGTGTAAAATTTATTTCTAGTTTCGCTAAAAAATTAGTTTTGTTAAACAAAATTAAATTCAAAAGCAATTTACACTCAAAATTATTTAATCCAAATTCTAATAATAATATTTATATTAATGAATCTTTATCTGTCGACACTAGAACTATACTTAAAGAAGCCAAAAAATTTAAAAAAGAAAAACGTTTTAAATATGTTTGGGTTAGAAATGGGAAGGTCCTAATGCGCAAAACTGATGGTGATAAGGCAATACTAATCAAAACTGTTGATGACCTATTGAACATTAGTTGATTGCTGTAAATGGTGATCTTAAACTCATATATCCTTACACCTCATTCTTCTTTTGCGCAATGTAAAAATGTTAATTTCTTTGATATTAATATCTCTAGCCCGAACAGTTTAAACACTTTATTCATTACTCATCAAAACATTAAAAGCTTAAGAAAAAATTTTAATGTATTAGTTCTCAATCTGGAATCTTTTGTTAATAAGCCTGATTTTATATTCTTAACGGAAACTTAGACTTACGATTATGAAGTATCTCCCTTCATAATTCCAGGATACAAACTTTATGCAAACTGTAATAATTGTTACTCATCTGGTGGAGTTAATAATAAAGTTGTAATAAAAACTAGTTGTCTTATTAATAATCACGCGTATATATTTTTCTGCATTTATAGGTTTCATAGTAATGCTAACTGCAATGAGTTTCTTACAGACTTAGATTCGCTGCTGTCAGTCGTTAAATTTGACAATATAGTTTTGTTGGGTGATATCAATCTTGATATTTTACAAAATTCTATAGCGGTGGATAGATATATGTTTCTGTTGTCTACTTATGGACTAGAATCGTGTATTAACTCTAAGACATGTATTGATCACGTTTTTGCTAAGTTGAAATGCAAAGCTACTAACTCTGTTTGTAGCACTATTGCAGATTTAAATATCTCGGATCATTGCATGACTTGTTTAAGATTTGTAATTGGTAATAAGCAAGCTAAGTCTAATTCAAATCTCCAGATATATAGCAAAAAAACTGATTTTGTTCTTCTTATTATTTATTTAAATAATAAACTCTTTTTTTAGTTTTGGCATAGCGTATATTCTACTTCAAATCCTTCAGAAGGTTTTAACAATTTTTACTATAATTTTTACAATACTACTGAATCATACAATTGCATCTACTAAATCAAGCATGCGACGCCTGAATACAAAACTGAAACCATGGATGTCTGAAGCCTTCTTAGAAAAATTAATTTAAAAAATAAATTATATAAAAAATGTAAGAAACACCCCAACAATCCCACTATTAATCAGCAGTACAAGGAACTAAGTAAAAAAATTATTGTAGAAGTGAAAATATGTAGAGATAACTTTTATACCGATAAATTTTAAAAAATTTCTGGAAATGTGAAACAGGAATGGATATGGGTTAACCATATCATAAATAGGTCGCAGCGTAATTCGCAATCTCCCACTTCGATAAAAATAAATGACACACTTATTTCTGATGAGAAGGATATGGCTAATGTATTTAAAAATTTCTTTGCGAGAGTAGGCAGATCCACCGTCTCAGATTATGGTTTATACAATTCCTGCTGTAATTATGCTGATAACGTCAGATCATCGTTCAGTAGCTTATTTTTTGAGCCTATTTCGTCATTTTTCGAAATTATAATGTCTCTTAAGAATTCTGGTTCTTGCACAGATGAATTTTTTCTAATAATTTTGTAAAAAAAAATTGCTTTAAATATATCTGACGTTCTTTGTCACATATTTAATAATAGCATTTCATTTGGCATTCTCCCAGAGAAACTAAAAAAGGCTTTAGTTATTCCATTATACAAGAAAGGAGACTGTGGTGAATTAAATAACTATACCCTATCTCTTTATTATCAGTCTTCTCGAAAATTCTTGAGAAAACTGTAAAAAGCCGTATGTTAAAATTTTTAAATAAAAATAAATTCTTCAGTGAGTCTCAGTTTGGTTTTAGAGAAGGATTATCAACTGAAGATGCTCTTCTGCAGTTTTGTTCTAGTGTCTACAGTAGTTTGAACAACAAAAACCTTACAGCCGCACTTTTTATAGACATTACTAAAGCATTTGATACTGTTGATCATGGTCTTCTACTTGATATTTTATACAAATGTGGATTTAGAGGCTCGTTGCATAAGTGGTTTTCATCTTCATAATAGAGAGCAAAGGGTAAAATTGAACAATAGTATTAGTAATTTTATTACCGTGGACATTGGAGTCCCGCAAGGCTCGGTACTTGGTCCAATTTTGTTTCTTATATATGTATATTAATTCAATTTTTAGTTTGCCTTTCAAAAGTAAAGTTATAGCTTTTGCTGACGACCAGAGATAATGAGATAGGACACTTCGAATTCGCTGTTTCAATACATATGCATTTTGCTGAAATTTCACTAAACCAATGACAAAAAAACGTGTGCGTTGTCCTCTCATGTGTACTTCGCCGCACAAAATCGTGTGCTTTGTCCTCTGATGTGTACTTCGCCGCACGAAGTGTACTTCGCCGCAGTATCACATGCACGCATGCAATATTGATTTTACGGGGTGTCTTTTTGCAAACGTCAAAAATATATTTAACAAATTAAACTTTTGCTTATAAACTGATTATATACATAAGATATCTACCAGTTCCTTATAATTATAATAAATGTATACTTTCAGATTTTACATAGTATTTGTTGATTTATTTGTTTATATTTAATTGGTATAAAGTTGTCGTTGTGCGAATATTTGGCTGTCAGTGCAAAGTTGTTCGAATTTTCACAAAATAAATTAAAATTAGTAACTCCAGAATGGTCGCATTTATATATTTTCATTTATTTTCCAATATATTTGAAAATTATCTATTGTTGATCCAATTGGGGGACTTAAATTCCCTTTTAACACCTACTGTTTGTATATTTGAGAAGCTTCACCACCTTTGTTTACATATGGTGAAATTTATATTTTAAAACCCAATGGCCTTGGCTATACGCAGTATCTTATGAAACGATTGCAATCAGTTCGTTTGAGAGATAGGAAGAAAGACAAAAGTCTATACTCTAGTATCGAGTGTAGAGAATTTTTGAAACGAAAATGGACCCTGCTGCCTTAAACACAATCAGGGGCGCAAGACGCAGATTCATTTTTTAACTGTCAAAATTACACGGGCGCTTATGGAGATCGAGAAAAAAGTTTGCTTTCCATTTTGCTTCCCTAATTTGCTGCCGAAATTTGCGTCCCGCAACCGAGCTAATTCTAATTTTGGCGGACGCAGAAGCGTTTTTGTTCTTCTTATTTGTTTGTGTTGGTTTACATTTCATTCTTTATTCTATTTTAGCTGCTGTAAAATTATCTGGTGGTTGTCTGTTGCTTTTTTTATTATTATTCTGTATAACATATTATTTAAATGTATTTTAAATATATTTTAATATAGATAAAAATAAATAAACTTCGAGAGTTTTGGGGTAGAATGAATCTATGGTTCTCTACTGTCAAATTTTTGACATTTCATACTTCTGCTTCCCGAAAATGCTTCTCTGCTATTTAAATCCGAAATCTGTTTAAATCCGAGCCATTTCTTGCGTCCCTAACTTGGATCTGCGTCTTGCGTCTCTGATTGTGTTCAAGGCATGTTTCTCAGTTTCTTTGCAGGCACAGAAGAAAGCAGTTGTCAAAGGAAAGAAGAGCAACATAGTTTGCCGAACTCGTGTTCATATTTTCTCTCACTCTGGCCAACATTTGGATATTCAGTAAATTTCACACACACTTTGGCATTACATGTTTACAACTTTTGAAACCATATGAGAAACCACAGTGTGTAGCCACCGATGGTATCGACATACCAGTAGTGAAAACGTTCCAAAAGATATTGCGTCTAGCCAAGTTGATTTCATAACTAAATGAATCCGTGGTGAAACATGAAACAGCTGATTTTTTCAACATACTGAAGGACAGAAAACAAAAACAACAACAATATGGTATCTCTCACGTATAGTGTACATGAATTCAACAGCTCATAAAAAATAGACGTCAAACCGATTTTTGAAGCGGCGAATTCGAAGTGTCCTATCTCATTATCTCTGCCTCAAAGTGTTTCACTGTCGAATCAGTGGATTCTTTACGTGCGTGCAAATAGCAACGAAAGTTAGCAACGATTTAGGGTGGTTTATTTTTTTCGTTGCTGTGTGGAACGTAGGTTTGGTGATTTATAAGAAAAATTATTAAAAATAAACGATAATTGCAATAAGAAAAGCTAATATGCAGTTTTGAAGGAAAAATTATGGTCTATCTCCCAGGATTATTATAAAATATCTAGTAATTCAATAAATCAGACTAATTGGGCAAATTTTAAAAAGAGTATGTGGAACCCAACAGAAAATTGCCATTGCTGAGGTTTAAAAAATTTTCTACCTAAACCACGCCCACCCTATCTTAAGGACTATATTTTTACACATTTGTTGACACTTCAACGAGTAGCCTAGCTTGCTTGGTTTCAAAGATATTTCCAATAATATCCTCGATGCTTCAAGAGCAGCTGCTGGAAATTGTGATGCGACAGGATACCTACCAAGTATGCAGTTCTAAAGCGAACATCAATAGCAAGCATCAATAAGTAAAACAACCATTGTAGCCGTTCGATTTATTTATATATTAAAGAAAATCCTTACACGTATTTTAAAGAAAGTTCAGAACCGCTGCTGACCAATTTAAACATTTTCTACCTAAATGACACCTGTTCTATCTGGAAGAGGATATTCCTTTTCACATTTGTGCATAAAAACTATTGCCCTAGCTTGCTCGGTCCTAGATATAAACCCGATAATTCTCCAGATTGGTCAAGTACCGTTGCTGGCCACTTAGGAGCAGTTGTCCAAAATGACAACTCGATAGGCGGAAAGCCGACATTTTTACAAAAATTTTGATACATAAACGAAGTCTGTGGGTCTTAAAATGCCTGAGAAAAGTGCAAATGAAAATGTTTTTCTCCTTTGTTTACAATCTGTTGTGAAGAAGTGCTTTTCCTGGAAATGAAAAAGGTAAAGAAAGCGATTATTAAAATGATACTACAATTAGATGCGTTTTTATAGAATTGGGATTAATGTCGACAAAATGACAGCTGTGGGGATCGAAAGAGGACTCTTTCAGAAACTTTTTAAAACAAAGATCTTGAAAATCGGATGAACCGTTTTCATACAAATCTATTTCAAAATTTGGTTTGTCGCTGTTAATTTGTCGGGCGACGAAGTTCTCTGCTGTTATTAGTTAGGCAAGTTTCATCAAAAGAGCGAGTATGAAGGATCGGAAGATCGACTTTGTTTCTTTTATTTTGCACTAACAATGCTAGCGAATAAGAAGAGATAATCGATGCAGCACTCGTATGTCAAGTAAAGTGTGAAAGAAAGAATCGATCAATTTATGGTGTACAGAGGGCGATGAGAAGAACGGTGCGATTCGTCTTCTATTGCTTCTCTTACAATAACAAACCATGTTCAGTCCGTCTGGATTTGTTTTAAATTTTGCATTTTATGGTTTTTGGAAGGAATTTTGCTTTCGTAGCTTTGTTCTGCTTCTTGTTCGATGTCCAGGCTTTTTAAAGCGCTGGCACGATCTACGTTGCGAGCATAGTGTGCTGTTGAAGAATTTGAATAGACAGATGGTCTATTTTAGTCGGCATATCAGCACATTGAATACGTTATACGAGTAACATTAAAAAGTTAATGGAAACCCTCTTATAGGGTTAAACGAATGTTTTTTAAGAATTTGAAATAACACGAGATAGAAAGAAAATATAATTCCGTTCATAAACATGTTTTTAACAATTCATAGATTATCAATATTCTATGCATTTTTCTCATGATTTCTTCTTTTTTTACACAGTACTTTTGTTTTAGAAAACGTAAAAGTGCTAGTCGACAATTTTTTAGGAGTTTGATATGCCTGCGAAACACATTCCTACATCTTCCTTCTGTAAATATATACATATATTTGTACAAACATATGTATTGTACGGGTATGTGTCTACATATTTATAGTACAATAGAAATGCTGTACGAAAAAGTCGACTGAGCAACGATGATACCGAATGATGACGAAGTTGCCGTCGGGAAATGTTGATCAGCTCACTCGGTTCTGTTAGAAACACCAAACGAGTTGAACTTTACAGAAACAAAGGCTGTTAAATGTTGGTCGTAATATTATTAACAGCGGACGTAATATTAAGTTAACAGTGGTCGTAATATTGCGACCACGGAACAAAACTTTTTTGTATGAGATGCGCATTCTGTATACTGTTTGTTCTGTGATACAACATAAATATAATATGTACGTGGCCACGAATAGAATTTGTTTAACTCAAATTAGGATTTGAGTTATTGTCATTGCTATTAAATTGAGCTTATTTTAATCTAATTTCAATATTTATTTTTATAGTTGTAGCAAGTTTATCATAGAAGTTATACTCTAAAAGCCAAATTATATAAATTACATTTGCATTATTACATTTTTTTTATTTTTTTTGCATTAACCTATAAATAAATAAATAAAGTAGAAATCGCAGCCAATTCTGCTAAAAAAAAAGTTAAATAAATGAATAAATAAATAAAATAAGTAAATGAAGTGAAACTTTAAATCATTCTGCTGAAAAGTACGCAAAACGGAGTTAGGCCCTTATGGTTTGTGGCCACAGATATGCCTGTAGGCAGTGAATAATTGTGTAACAACAATGCAGCAAAAGCAGCGACAGCGACAGCAACAGTTAGAGCGGCAGCGGCCGCAGCTTCGTTGTGAAAAAATCGTTGCTATGCTTCCGCTTGAACGAACAAACTTAAGCAGAAATTCGAGACGCAGAAATTCGAGACGCAGAAATTCCTGCTAAATTTTTGTAGGCACATAGCAACAGTGCAATGTAAAAAAAACATTTGAAATTCCTGGAAGATAAAAAAAAATCATTTCAAAGTAAAAACCAGGGTTCTAACAGCATACCCGATAGGTAAATTAAGAAGTGATGAGTTTTAATATAAATGTCGCTTTAATCCCGGCGATATCTCCAATTTTGTTGTTATCGATGTCGTTGTTGTAGTTTTTAACTGTGATTCCAACAACAGCAACAGCAAATTGCGCATACTTCCATTTCCAGCTTTATAACCGTTTGAAATTTTACATTTAACCACCTATATCTCCTAAGGTATACTAAATATACAGTTATAACGGTACATACGCCAACTGTATGGCAATGGAGATCGTGCCAGCGCTTTACAAAGCCTGGACATCGAACAAGAAGCAGAACAAAGCTACGAAAGCACAATTTCTTCCAAAAACCATAAAATGCAAAATTTAAAACAAATCCAGACGGACGGACGGCTGCACATGGTTTGTTATTGTAAGAGAAGCAAAAGAAGACACACACAATAAATGGATCGATTCTTTCTTTCACACTTTACTTGACATACGAGTGCTGCATCGATTATCTCTTCTTACGCATATTCTTCCGATCCCTTCATACTCATTCGAAAAGATCTTTGACTCTCATATCATGTGTGTTTGTTGGTAGAGTGTGCACTGAACTCGCTCTTTTGATGAAACTTGCCTAACTAATAACAGCAGAGAACTTCGTCGCCCGACAAATTAACAGCGACAAAGGTCTGTTAACCAAATTCTGTTATCCCCCTATTGCTTTCGGCCCGCACCCAGAATTCAGATTGCTTCGTTGGGCGACATGCGCATTCTGTATACTGTTTATTCTGTGGTTGAACAAACTTTGGACGACAACTGGCCTTCAGCAAAGGCAGTATTCGAAAAACTCTTCACTCTAAACAGCAACAACCTAAAAATGCTGTCGGGCTATCCCACGGGACATTGTAGTCTCAGATATCACCTCACAAGAATCGGACTAAGCGACACAAACAGTTGCATGGAAACTCAAGAGACTTCTGAGAATTTGACTGTCCTGCAATCTGTAAGAGAAGGCAACTCATAATCGGTGATCCCTTCGTGCCTTACTACAAAATTTGAGACACAAAACAGTGTGCTCTACTTCATAAAAAGCCTTAACTTGGATTAACCACAGGCGGCACAATATATTTCAACAGGTAGCGATGCATCTTGGCCGTTATATAATAATAATATGGTTTTTGCATATTTTTGGCCTGAAAGGCTTTATGTCATAGGCTTAAGTAATAAATAAACAAATAAAAGAAGACATTTTTTACCTTTACATAAATGAAAGGTATTTAACTTACGTTTCTAACGGTATATATCTATACCGGATATCTTCTATAGTTTAGAAGATATAGGGATACTAATTTCAAATTTCAAAGGGCTATACCTTTGGAAGTAGGGGGGAGCGACGGATGTTTTTGTTGTCTCCACCACAAACAACAAAAACAACAATTCGATTGGCCTTTCCGGGACAGTAATCTGTTCCCAATAATTAAAAAGTTTTCAAGATTCTGCTCGATTCCAATTCGAGCTACTTAAATTTTTTTGTTCTAGGCGACAGCTTTCTTTCTTCACCTCAATTTGCCATATGATTCGCACGACAACGACTAGCATAATTCAGGAATACGTAACAAATACGCTACATTACTTTAGTTTTAGCTTTATTTTTATGAAAAATCGCGCGATTTTTCAAATGCAAACCCTTAAATATCTCAATACATGAAAAAATGGACTTATTCCACTTTCAAATATAACAACACGCAAAAATGTTATTTTTGAAACTGGTATAAGTCCATTCGGAGCTAAAAAAATCCTTTTTTTTTTTAAATATTTTCAATAATTATTATTTCATAATAAAATTTAAAAGGTTTATAGTGTTAAAAACATCACTCGAATTGATGAACGTTTGCCAATATTTTTAAATTACTTCAAATGCAAACCTTTAAATATCTCGATACATGAACAAATGGACTTATACCACTTTCAAAAATAACAGCTCATATCTCTCACACTTTTTTGCTCCATCGATAATATTTTCTTCCAACGGCAAACCGGTGATGTGTGACCTCGCTACAACTGCGCAAAAACAAAAGAGAAAAAGAACTGTTCCTTTACAGTGGTAGTGTGACCCCGCTATAACTGAAGTTTAAGGCTGCTCGCACACTGCATGCGTTTTTCGTTCGTCCGAATTCTGACGAAAACATGCGAACGATCCCATTGCATGTTATTGATTGTAAATGCGCACATTTAAGCACTGTTCCGTCGTCAGAATTGCTGCGAAAAGTTGCGAATTGCGAACGATCCCATTTGAATGGCACGATCCCATTTGAAAAACATTTGAATGGGATCGTTCGCACGAATTCTGACGAAGTGTTTTTTTTTTGTTCAATTAGTTATGCAGGTGATGAAATATACACCAAAATGTCTTCTTTTCGCGAAAACCTGACGAACTTAAATCTTCCTTTTGAAAAATTTTCCTTTTAGATAAGAATTTTCTAATAAAAAAAAGTCATCAACCGTGTCCATTATGTTATGGACACATATGGAGCATATGTTATTTTTGCTTTACTCATAGTTTTACGCACCAGTTCTGATAGAGTGTGCGGACTCTAAATAAGGCTCCTCGCACACTGCATGCGTTTTTCGTTCGTCAGAATTCTGACGAAAACATGCGAACGATCCCATTGCATGTTATTGATTGTAAATGCGCACATTGAAGCACTGTTCCGTCGTCAGAATTGTTGCGAAAAGTTGCGAATTGCGAACGATCCCATTTGAATGGGATCGTTCGCACGAATTCTGACGAAGTGTTTTTTTTTATGTTAAATTAGTAATGCAGATGATGAAATATTCACCAAAATGACTTCTTTTCGCGAAAACCTCACGAACTTAAATGTTCCTTTTGAAAAATTTTCCTTTTAGATAAGAATTTTCTAATAAAAAAAAGTCATCAACCGTGTCCATTATGTTATGGACACATATGGAGCATATGTTGTTTTTGCTTTACTCATAATTTTACGCACCAGTTCTGATAGAGTGTGCGGACTCTAAATAAGACTTCGGACGAATCGTTTTCGTCAGAATTCGGACGAACGAAAATCGCATGCAGTGTGCGAGCAGCCTAATACCTATTGGTCGGTGCGTATGTACCTTAAAGGTAAGCTTTCACACTATTGAAACTACGTTCTGGTTCTGGTCCGGTGCAACCAAGAATGATAGAATATTACTCTATTAGGCCTTGGCTATACGGAGAATCTTTTGAAACGTTTTCACTCAGTTCGTTGTAGAGAGAGATGAGGAAGAAAGAGAAAAATCTACACTCTGATATCGGGTGTAGAGACTTTTTGAAACGAAAATAGACCCTGCGCAAAGAATATGTAATAATATAGAAGACGCATGACTCAAATTTTGAAATTTTTCAAATCAGATGCGGTCGGTCGCAGGCAGCGGGTGTAAGCAAATGAGTGAAAACAGCTTCACTACTCGCGAAGTTACTCTCTTTGCCATGCTTCGGTTTTCTCAGCGCTGATAACAAAGCAAAATTGAATGATCTCCTAATGAGTGATGGGTACGGAAGATCTTTTTAATGAGTATGAAGGGAGCGGAAGATCAACTTTGCTTCTGTTATTTTGCACTAACAATGCAAGCGCATATGCGTAAGAAGAGATCGATCCAGCACTCGTATGACAAGTAAAGTGTGAAAGAAAGAATCGATCAATTTGTGGAGTACAGCGGGCGATGAGAAGAACGGTGCGATTCGTCTGGATTTGTTTCAAATTTTGCATTTTAAGGTTTTTGAAAGAAATTTTGCTTTTCGTAGCTTTGTTCTGCTTCTTATTCGATGTCCAACCTTTGTGAAGCGCTGGCATGATCTACGTTCCGAGCATAGCGTGCTCTTGAAGAATTCGTATAGGCAGAAGATTTAAGAACAAGAATACTTAGTCGGCATATCAATATATTTAATACCTTATACGAGTAAAAATAAAAAGTTAATGGAAGCAAAAATAAAAAATGAAAGAATGGGAATATTTCAAAAAAACTATTTATATTATGTAGCATTGTGCATAGCATATATTTATATTGTGTTTGTTATTTTGTACTAACAACTGAAGTGCTTCTCTCTGACCGTCTATGAATTTACCATGTTATTGTGGTGTCCAATAACATTATTAAACTTAAATGAAAGACTAAGATTTTTAATATTTATGCTTTTAGTTCTATTAAGGAAGCATTGTCAATAAAACGAAATATTGGTACAACAATTATATTATAATTTTATACATATAAAATAACAATTAACAATAACTTAATTTAAAATGACCTAATTTACAATACTAAACAGTTTATTATGTCAGCAAACGTTACAAAAATCAAAATTTCTTTAATAACCCAAAAATAATAAGGCGAAAAAAAAAATCCAAACTGAATCGGCCGACAGACGTAAGCACCTGATTTCTTATTGTAAAAAACCAAAAAGAAGTCAAATTCCCTTGTTCCCTCAACCCCTGCTTTTATCAACCATTCCATCGTTTCATTCTCACCTGACAGTCATTTCGGCATGGATCAACTCTTCTTACGCATAATCATTTATGAAAGAAACAAGCGAACCCGATTTGTATTTATACAAAAACAAAGCAATGGCAATGAGAAGCAAATAACACGAAATCGCCACGAAGTTTTCAAACAATGAGAAGAGAATAGAGAGAATGCCTAGCAACACCAAAAACTACTCAATGTTGCGCAACATGGACGTACGGCTACGTCCACGGAGCAAATTTTGCTGTTCAAAAATTCGTATGAGATGCGCCTTCTATATATTGTATATTCTTTGCCCTGCGTCTCAGTTTCTTTGCACGCACACAAGTAAGCAGTTGTCAAACGAAAAAGGGCAACGTAGTTTGCCGAACGCGTGTTCATATTTTCTCTCACTCTGGCTAACATTTGGATATTTAGTAAATTTCACACACACTTTGGCATCACATGTTTACGACTTTTGAAACCAATTGTGAAACCACAGTGTGTAGCCACCGATGGTATCTATGTATCACTAGTGAAACCGCTTCAAAAGATACTGCGTCTAGCCAAGCTGTTATGGTGCAAATGTGTTCCAGTTGTTTAAGATCCCTTATTCGAATTGAAAATGGAAGAAGGATTAGAAGGGTCATCTGTCGATTTTGTACCAACAATTTGTTTCATACCACGTGGAATTGCTAAAGAAAAACCGGAGAAGGTAGTTTTATCGCAGGTTGAATTGGCAAAGGTAATACGAGGCGACCCCGAATGCTTGGTATCCCAAGTTCAACAATGCGATTCGGATGTTGATGAAATGAGAGTTAATGAAGTTTCGGTAGTAGCGGATACTAATACTGAGAATCATAACCTCACAGATGAATTCGCATTTCAAAGCTACGAGGATGAGTGTAGTACACATGCGGCAAACATTTTAAATATAGTTGAACCGGACTATAGATGGGATGAAGACACGGACTCTGAGGCTGAAGATGATATTATAAAACCAAACGATAATTTGCTACTAGCGGGTCATGTACAAGATGATAGTGCCTTTTTAGAAGTTTGGGTCTTCAATAAAGATGAGGCTTCTTTTTATGCACATCATGATTTTTTATTACCGAGTTATCCTCTGTGTGTTGAACACCTTAATCGCGATCCGGGTAGTGATAAACCAGGGAACATGTGCGCTATTGGCAGCATGGATCCAGTGATAACACTTTGGGACTTGGATATACAAGATTTGATGGAAGCATCATTTAAGCTTGGTTCAGAAGGTAGTAAGAAAAGTGATAGAGATAAATTTGGGCATTCGGATGCAGTCCTTGACCTATCATGGAATAGACAATATGAGCACATACTTGCTAGTGGTTCAATTGATCAAACATTAATTCTGTGGGATTTGGACTGTGGTGTGCCACATACAGTAATTACAGCTTTCGAAGAGAAGGTGCAGACGATCGAGTTTAATCCAGATGAATATCAAAGCATTCTAGCTGGCAGCGGAGGTGGTATTGTACGTTTGTTAGACTGTCGTGACTCAAAACCCAATGACGCAGGTTGTGTTAAATGGTTCATGACTGGTGAAGTAGAAAAGGTTTTATGGCATCCATTGCACCACAACTACTTTATTGTGGGAAATAGCGAAGGAAATTTGGCATTTGCCGATAAACGCAAGCCCACGGAATTCCTATGGTGCAACAAAGCGCACGGAGAAGAGATATCTGGAGTTTGTTTCAATGATGAAAAAACAAATTTGTTAACATCAACATCCATTGATGGTACACTGAAAATATGGAAGTGCGATAAAACCGAGTTAAAGGAAATTTATAAGCACGATTTTAAAATGGGACGTTTACAGTGCATGAAACAATGCCCTGAAGATCCATTTACATTAGCATTTGGTGGTGAAAAACCACCTAGGTGCCGTATCTTCAATATAAAAAATTTTGAAGCTGTGCGTAAAGTATTTGATATACCTGAAGTGGAAAATTAATGTACATACATATATAAATATTTTTATCATACTTTTTTATAATTACATATAATAAGTATAAATATGTTTACTTTATCTAAACTTTTAAAATGCAACTTTTAAATGTTTGCTCTTGTCTGGTTCCAGAGTTATAACTTTGAACTTCGGGCCTATGTTTTCTAAACCACATTATTGATACCTTTGGAAAGGTATCCAAATTATACTTCATTTATGTAAATTAATCTGTTTAGTATAGTTGCGACATAAATTCTGAAATAATTTCGGATCCAAATTTCGGATTTTCGAATAATAAAAATTTATGTATAATATGACTAGTTGTCTTTTGCATGTAGAAGGAAAAAACTTAAAATCTCATATGGTTTCCTGTATTGGGTTGTCGAAATAAAAAGAATAAAGAGTGAAATGAAATAAAGACGTATTCTCAAGATATTGATAGCTAAAAGCAGTTATTCGTTTTCTTCGTTTATTTAATATTAAATAAATATACACTCAATTCTATTTTTACACGGAAATTGGTTCCAGGAAAACCCGTGTTAAAAAAAAACCGTGTAAAAAAAGACATTATTCGTATGCAAAATAGGTGATTGGTTCCTTATCTCTAAAACCTATTGAAATTAATGAAAAACAAAGGATTTTTTAAGAACAACTATTCAGGTTTATTTTATTAAATCACATATATAATGTTTTTACACAAGCATAGTTGTTAAAGAAAAAAACAGTTCAGAAAATATTAACACATTCTAGTTGCTGTCACAAATAAATTTGATTGCACTAAAAGGGAATTCCCCTAAATTTGTGCTATTTACAATTGCTCTGACCAGTAAATTTGCTTGTATCCACAAAAAGGGAGTTCCCCCTAATTTCTGATATGAACACACCCCATGCCAAAAAAAAGCCGCACCTGGAAAATTCGCAAATTTTTCACTTGGCAGGTAAAAATGTTAGGAAAGGGTTTCGACTGATACAAAATTTTCTTTTTACCTGTTTATACTTAGTTTTTGCTACAAAATGACACACTCTGTCAACAATTGTCCATTAACATTTGAGAAATCAGATCAGGTTGTAACGATGTTTCTTAGGCCGGGATATAACTCAGCGAGTCCAGGATTTCGTTAAAGGAAAAGATTTGTATTTTGGGTACTCTTCAGTATAAGTTTATCTTTATTGAACTAATCTTCAATGTTTGGGTACATATATGACATGTACAAACGGTGACTTCGAACGAACGATGACGCATGTAAGCAGAGTTGTTGTGTCGTGGAATCAGGCTTCGTAATGTTGAGTGTGTGTATGTTGATTGTGTTCTCGGAGAATATACGTGGGCGCTGACTGTACCTTCAGAGAGTATGTGTAGGTATTGGCTAAGCTCAGAGAGAGTAGGCGTAGCAGTTGTCGTGCTCTGAGAGAGTATGCGTAGTCGTTGTCGCGCTCTGAGAGAGTTTGCGTAGCCGTTGTTCGTACTCTGAGAGAGTTTGCGTAGCCGTTGTTCGTGCTCTGAGAGTGATCGGCTGTACGCTGACTCTATGGTGGACGCTGACTGGGCTCCGAGAGAGTAGGCGTAGCAGTTGTCGTGCTCTGAGAGAGTATGCGTAACCGTTGTCACGCTCTGAGAGAGTTTGTGTAGCCGTTGATCGTGCTCTGCGAGTTTGCGTAGACGTTGACCGTGCTCTGTAGATATTGGCTGTACGCTGACTCTGTGGTGGACGCTGACTGGGCTCCGAGAGAGTAGGCGTAGCAGTTGTCGTGCTCTGAGAGAGTATGCGTAACCGTTGTCGCGCTCTGAGAGAGTTTGTGTAGACGTTGACCGTGCTCTGTAGATATTGGCTGTACGCTGACTTTGTGATGGACGCTGACCGGGCTCCGAGAGTGTATGCGTAGCCGTACTCTGTAGGTGTTGGCTGTACGCTGACTCTGTTGTGGACGCTGACCGGGCTCCGAGAGTGTATGCGTAGCCGTTGACTGTGCTCTGTAGGCGTTGACTGTCAGTTGACTCAGCAATCGCCGACTGCGATTGCTGAGTGCTCACCCGGGTAGTAAGTACGAAGGATGGAAGGACAGGAGACCGGGAGGATTTATCAAATCTTCCCACTTGGTCGGAGAGGAAGGAGAGTAGGTAGGAAGTCTTCTCTTATTTCCGGAGACTTATCAAGTCTCCAGTTTAATAAGGGAAGGAGGAGGGGAGGAGGATAGGCTGTGTACTTCTCTTATTTCTGGAAACTTATCAAGTCTGGCAGTTTAATAAGAGAAGGAGGAGGGGAGGAGGATAGGCTGTGTACTTTACTTACCGCGGTGTTAGCTTCGACTGATGTTGATCGCTTCGAGGCTGGCAACTGACTGACTCTTGTGGTTGAGCTCGTTCCTTTTATATGTTTGTGCGCGGATTTTGTTCCGCTGTGTACGCATGTCTTTGTCCACTCTTCTCTCGCTCTTTCTCGTAGGAATGCTTTTATGCTTGTTGGTCCCGTTATTTCCATGAATTGTTCTGCGTTGTTTGTTCTGGTCACCGTTTGTATTCCTTATGACTAATTCTTATTTTACTTATATACTTATTTCTAGTTATTTTAACATATTTTCCTCTTATTTCACTATCACTTATATTTATTGCCTTATATTAATACGTTATTAAATACATTACATTTTTATTAGATTAGATTATGTATATATATGTAGTATAAGGAAAAATACAAGTTTAGTATTGAACATTCAAATAGTGTGAAATAATGTGTGACGCAGAATTTTGCGTCATCACAAGGTCCATCCGAAGTAGTTTTTTAGAAGTTTTAAATATGGTATTAAGTTAGGAAGAAAAGGGCCGTATTGTAGCACTGAGTGGAGAAACCTATTCCAATAGAAAAATTTCTCAAATAATTGGGTGTAACGAAAGCACAGTGCAACGTTTTTTAAAAAAAAATCCAAGTAACCGGAAGCATACAGAGGGAAACCGAAACTGGGAGACCAAGAATCACTACACCGCGGGAAGATCGATCGTTGGAACGAATGTGCCTTCGAAATCGGTTCCAGACTGTTAGGGAACTAATGCTTTAAACACAATTGGAGCAACAGGATACAGCAACATTTCCAGGCAACAAGAAATTCCATGGCGTTAATTATAATGGCTGGGCAACTGTTGCTCAGCAAAAGTTTCATATGTCAAATTCTTAATGGTGGTGTAACACTAGGCCACTTGAGGCCGTCTTAGAAAACCTTAAACTGTTTCTTACATTTTCTCCAGCATCCTTTTTTAGAGGATTTTCCCATTTCTTTTAGCAATTGATAAATATAATGTGTACTTTTTTTTAAATAGGAATGCCGTATATTTTCTATTTCAGAAATAAATTGCTTGTAATAATAATAATAAAAATTTCGTTAAATATTAACTTAAATAAATTGGCATTAAGATGCCTAGTGTGACACCCCTCACAATGCAAATTGTCAAATTTTACATGACACAATGTAAACAAACACACCGAAGAAGAACAAGAATGATTCTGTTGTTTCCATTTCTTTTAGCAATTGATAAATATAATGTGTAATTTTTTTTAAATAGGAATGCAGTATATTTTCTATTTCAGAAATAAATTGCTTGTAATAATAATAATAAAAATTTCGTTAAATATTAACTTAAATAAATTGGCATTAAGATGCCTAGTGTGACACCCCTCACAATGCAAATTGTCAAATTTTACATGACACAATGTAAACAAACACACCGAAGAAGAACAAGAATGATTCTGTTGCTGTCAAAATTAGAAATTAGCCCGGAGACAAGATACAAAATGGAATGCAAACCATGGCAACAAACTGGAAAGCAAACTTTTTTCTCGATCTCCATAAGAGCCCATGTAAATTTGACAGCTAAAAATGTATCTTGTATCTTGTTGCTCCAATTGTGTTTAATGTTTAAGGAGAGACCTTCAGGGAAAGCTGGGAATGCAAATCAGCAGAAGAACTGTCTCCAGACGCCTAACAAATATGGCTCTTCCAGCTCGCCGACCAGCCAAAAAGCCGGGTTTAACAGCGGCTATGAAGAAAAAACGGTTAGAATGGGCCAAGGAGCATAAAAAATGGATAGCTTCTGATTACAGAAATGTCATATTTTCTGATGAATCGAAGTTCAATTTGATTGGACCCGATGGAAAAGCCACAGTTCGAAGAGATCGAAGGAAAGATATTCCGATGAGTGCATTTTTCGAACAGTCAAGCATTCACCTTATGTTTTGGTATAGGGATGCATAACATATTATGGAGTTGGGCAAATTTTGTTGCTGGAGGTTTCGTGAATGCAGAAAAGTATAAAAATGCTATCAAAAAGGGCGTGGTTCAAAAATCGAGGGGCTGAGCTGCCATGTTGAAAAAACACTTTTTCAAGACGATAGTGCACCGTGCCACCGAGCTCGCTCTGTAAGTAAACCTTTAAGTTTTACCTAAAAATGCATTCTAATGGTTATTGTGCATTCACAGGTAACACAATTAAAAGAAAATCTGGGGATATTATAGATGACATCGCTCAGACCTTAATATCATTGAAAATTTGTGGGGAATTATGCAGCGAAAAATTCAAGAGATGTCTCCAAAATCCATCCAGGAGTTAGAAATTATTATAAAGGAAGTGTGGTACGACGAAAAAACCAAGAGGCAGGTCCAAAATCGCTATGATTCAATGTCCAGAAGAGTTGAAGCTGTTTTGAAGGCCAAAGGAGGATCAACGAAATATTGAAAAAAAAATTAAAGAAAAAAAAAAAATATTATACACAAAATTCTTGAATTCTAAAAATATTTGAACATAATAAAAATAACAGAAACCAAAAAAAACCAACATTTTTTATTTTATTACCCTTTAGATCTTGGGTTTTTCCACCTCTTTAGTGGAAATCGAGGTGCCAGCCAACCCTTTTCTCTTTTCTTAAAGATTTTTTTTTTTTATGGAAGCATTATAATATAAAAAAAATAAAAACTTGCAGGTAGGTTGCCTTTTTTAATTAAATTTTGCATGAGTAGTGAAATGCTACTGGAGTCTTTTTTTGGCATGGGGTGTATTTCACAAAAATTAAATTTAATCAAAAAAAATTTGATTTTAGGTATCTGGCCATGATCCACACCAAGGTTTAATATGGTTACGGGACATCACTGCTGTGAATCTTCCGGTTTTCGGGTACAAATCTTTAATGATAATATATATATTATATGATAATATATAATGTATATGGCTGTGAACAGTGGTACAAGCTTGTTTGATTCATCTGTAGATCCAGGTACATGATCAACTACTACTAAATCTCCGGAATAACATTGGTGTTTTACAATCAAGTCACTTTTTCCAATTAACCTTTTCCTTAAGAATGTTGTCCGCAGTTTCTTTACGTTGATATTGACCTTAGGGAACTTCTGTTTTGGCTTACATGAATTAACTATCCACTGCAACAGTGGAACCTCTGCCTTGGCTTACATAAATTGACTATCCACTGCAACAGTAGAATTGCGATGTCCCAAACTTTTTCGTTTCCCCATTGTATTGTGCATTTCATAGGAGTGAGTATAGTCCTGCGTAGTCCTTATAGCAAGCTGATTGTGAGATGTACCACATAATGATAGAAAACTTCCGAACTCCTTCGACGTAAAACTCCTCTGTCAGTGACAATTCACATCGGTTGGCCAAAAACTGTTAGAAAATATTTTAATACTGTGACAACTGTATTGTACTGTGACAACTGTACTGTGACAACGTTTTTGTATTTCTGAAAGCTCGCGCAATTGCATTTTTACTAAACGAACATACTAGGACAAGAATAAAATAATTTCCACTCTTGCTCTTTGCCAACTTCGATGAAAACCATGAAAAAATATACCTATCAATTTCAACCTATTTCAACCTATCTTTCCATTAAAATTCTTCTATAACTTAGTTTTAATTAAAAGGCAATCAAATATGCTGAGAATCGAACCCGGGTTCTTTACATGCAGAGCGAACGCTCTACCATTGAGGTTCATCCTCCATATGAAAATATATGTTTAAATATTGTAAACTTTTGTCCAATCGTCACCCTCGGAGACATACATTTTGTACTGCCCGTCCGTCCGTAAGTTTAGTAAGAACGTCTATCTGTCTGATAATTAGTCTATCTGTCTTAATTTAAAAACAAAAAGAATTTTGATGAGAATCTAACCTGGGGTCCCTTCTTCGCATATAAAGCCAAAACACTATCGGTCAGCGTACTCTATATGAAAATGTCGGGGACACCTTTTCCCCTGTTTCTGTAAGTACATAAGCCGCGTATGCATATATATTATTTGCATAACATTATTATACATTAGTATTATTTTAAATGTATTTTTATTCATATTTTTTCAAAGAACAAAAGAATTCGATATAAACTAAGAAAATTATTGACAAAAACCGAAAAAAAGCGACAAAAGTCTACGTACGACTTGTATATTATTGTTTATTTCGCTCTACCACGCTGTATGATAGCGGTAAAGTATCGTTAGCTTGCTTTTAAATTTGTTCTACATGTTAGTCTTGCAATTGAAAATATTCAGTTTATTATTTTGCACAGTTTTAAAAATCATTTCGTTGCGACCATGGTACCTCGACAAGAAATTTCAATCGCTTCGCGAAACCTAGTTGTAAAATACAGAAAAGAAAAAAGTAAAATTAAGTAAAGAAAGCGAATCACTACGAAGAAATTAGGAGATCAGCAGCGTTCCGACAGAAAAAGAAGCTTTGAGATGAAGGAAAGGGGCGAATTGTTAGAAGGGTAAGGAAAAATCCTTCTGAAATCGCTGAAGAAATAACCAGGAGAGAAGGAGCAACCGTGAGTGCCAGTACCATTCGCCGCGCTTTACATGATAATGGACTACAGGTATGGTTCCCAAAAAGAAGCCGTTTTTTTTTTTTGGAAAAGAAATCTAATGTGTTTTACTGCTTCCGTAATATTTTGTTCGATCTCCAGATTTTAGTTGCTAGTTTTAGGGGAAACACTTCAAACTTGCTTTCATCGCTAAAAAATACGCTCCAAAAAGAAAATTGCATCCTTCATACTTTTTGTCGAAATCGAATCGGCGTTTTTGATTTCTTTTGATGATTAGCTGGCCCAGAGCCAGTGATTCAGCCTGATTAGAGCGGAGGTTTAAGTCTGAGGAAAAAACACCTGCATCTGGCTTATTTCTATCAACGACTCATCCGTGAAGCAGCAATAAGCATCATGACACCTGTTGATGATCTGCACCTTATAAGTACATGCTTTCCATCAGCATGTGCACATCGGTGATTTTTTTACAAACAATGTCGATAATGCGACCATGACCTCGGCGTTACCTTATACCTTGTTTCCATAAAAATATTTAATCCGGCTAAGGTGTTCGAAAATCGATCAGCTAATCTAGTGTTTCCATACATAATCCGGTTCGGGCTGTCAAACCGAAAAGAAGAAATAAACAGCTGTTGTTTTGTTTGTATATTTACGCAGCTATTTTTAAAATTGTGCATCGCTTTAATTTATAATACAGTGAATAAAATAACAATAATATTCAAAATTGTTGAAATGTATTTTGGTATGGTGATGAAATTCGCAAGTTTACTGGATTTGGAAAGCGAAAAATCGTACATCGTAAATAGCAAATTCCTCTCAGTATGTCGAGTTTTTTTTTGGCATTTGGCAGAAAAGCTTGGTGACATAAATTATCTCTTTCTAACTTATTGGCACTAGACAAAGGGAAAGATAGTGTGTCTGCAATTCCGAACTTCGAAACAGACTTGCAAACTAAAAACTGAGGCTAAAAACCAAAGCAAACAAAAAAAACGTGGACGCAAAGAAGTTTCATTCGTAGTGTTGTAACGAAGTTAACCAGTTCTCATCACGCGCCGACTACTATATCTGACACCCGGGGATAACCACGCTTGTGCGGCGTTCATGCGCTTATATACATATGTATGTGTTATATACACTACCGGCCAAAAGTTTCGAAGCACCTTTGAAATTTCCACAAATCTTAACAAAAATTATCCAAAGCTTTTAAAAATAAAAACTTTAATTGTAAATTTTAAAGTTTATTATATTTCCTTTCAAATTACATTAAAATTATATTTTAAAATAATTTTTATTATCAAAATTTTTTACAAAAACGTCTAAACTGATTTTACATCAAAAAATTTCCCTTTGCACTGAATAACTTTTGCTACAATTCTTGGTATTCTGGCGATTAATTTCTTTATGGTTTCCTGTTGTATATTGTTCCATGATTCCAACAATGCATTCCACATTTCCTCTGTCGACGTAGTCGCTTTTTCTCGCACCTTTTGGCCCAGCTCAACCCATAGAAGCTTTATTGGATTGAGATCGGGTGACTGGGCAGGCCAAATCATATTTGTTAATATTCCAGATGTTTGTTTGTTCTCTAAATAGCCTCTGCACAATTTGGAACTGTGTTTGGGATCGTTATCTTGTTGCATCACGAAACCTTCGCCGATCAATCGTAGGCCTGATGGTATGGCATTGTGCTGCAGTATCTTTCTATACTCCTCCTTTCGCATAATTCCATCGATTCGAATTAAATCGCCTACTCCATGGCTTGAGAAGCATCCCCAGACCATAACGGAACCGCCGCCGTGCTTCGCTGTTGGTATTACACACTCCGGCAGCATCTTCTATTGGGCACTACATTTGACGAAAATTCTTCGATTTGACCCAAACAGCTCGAACTGTGATTCGTCGTTCCAAAGAACATTTTTTAAGTCCTCTTCGGTTCATTCCTTATAGGTTAGAGTCCATTGAAGTCTTCTCTTTTTATTTCGTGGTCGAAGTAAGGGTTTTTCTTTAGCAATCCTTCCACAAAGACCAGCATCTCTAGCCGCCTTATTACAGTTGTTAGTGACACCGGGTTTGATCGACTGTTATTGATCTCGGCTTGTATTTCTAGAGCCGTTTTTCTGCTGTTCCGTCTGCTTGATATTGTCATTGCTCTTCACGAAATCTTCACGATTTGTTGCCGATCTTGGCCTTCCGGACCGCGGAAGGTCCGCAAGAGTTCGACAATCCTTGTACTTTTGTATGGTGCGATGCACAGAAATAGTCGAAATTTTAAATTTTTGCTCTATTAGCCGCTCGGAATTGCCTTCCTTATAAAGAGTAATCACTGCAGATCTTATATCAATCTTGTTTTTTGGCATGGCTTCGGTTTTTTTAACGTTTGGTCAGTTTGAATCTTGAGGAACAAAGAATGGTGTCAATATTCTAGGTCAGCCTTTTATATTTGACCCAGGGTAACCTAAAGGTAATTACTAAAGGTAATTAATTTTAGTAATTACCCCATAAAAAAAAAATTACCCTGAGTACCTGAAAAAGGTTTTTTATAACCCTTTTTCTCGATTTTGTATGGCAAGTGCAATAAACAAAAAATCCAATTTCTTGACTTAGTGCATTGTTTGAGCATGCAATTAAACAATGAACGCCGTAAACCCGTTTTGGGTTCCATATTACAGTTATCACTTTACAACCATCCTATTAAAAAAGAAAAAATCAAAATTTATACAATAATATAGAAATGACACACGCTTTTCTATGAACATGAGTGGTGCTTCGAAACTTTTGGCCGGTAGTGTATATATATATGTGACATATATATGTCTATGGTCGAGCGGCCGAGTATAACCACGCGCCGAATACTATATCTAACATCCGGGAATAACCACGCAATGTCGAATATAGTCGATGTACAGGATAGTCGATATATGTATGTACAGGATTAGGCAATTGAACTGTTACCTATTCAAACGACCATATTTTTTTGGCTGAAATTATTTTTTATTGATTCAAATTACAAAAATTTATGGAAATAATAAAAATTTTAGAATCTATTCACTTTCGCCTTCAAACGGAACAAATCTACTTTAGCCCATTAGCCCCGATTTTTTTTCCTTTTTTTCCAGAAATTAGGAAAGCCAAGGAAAATCGAATGGGAGGAAAAAATCTGAAAATTAATCTGCTCGCGATTAATGTGATTTAGATTTAATGATTTTAGATTTCCACACGACCTCACACCCACATTGATCGCGAGCAGAGTTGTTATTTTTCACCATTCCGATTTTCTCACAATTCTACATATCTGATAAAAAAAGAAACAAGATCGGTGCTAATGGGCTAAACTAGATTTATGCCTGGCTCTCTTCAGTGCATCCATAATGGTATAGTATTTAGTCCCCACCTTGCTCTCCAAAATGGCCCAGATGGAATAATTCATCGCATTTGCATCTGGCGAATTCGAAAGCCATTGTGTGGATGAAATGAAGTCTGGAACATGTTTTTTAACCATTCTTGGTTCACACGAGAGGGTGCCGAGTCTTGTTGGAATGTCCATGGTGTACGACCGAAATGTTTGCGTGTCCACGGCTTTAAAGCAGTTTCCAAAACATTTTCCCTATAATAAGTCGGATTAACTTTGACACCAGGCTCGATGAAAACGATTGGACATGGTCCATCGGCGGTCATAGCTGCCCATACCATTACTTGAGATGGAAAATTACTTCAGATTGCCGTTCGTAGACTCAAATATTCGTAAGTGCGTTCAATTAAGTAAACACGATCATTTTGAGAGTTTATGAACAATAGGGACATTTTTCTAATCAGAGAACACAATGATTGGAAATTCGCCATATTCGTGCAACACTCCACAGCTCCTTTGCTCTTTCGAGTCTAACTTTTTTTTGCTTTGGTGTAAGATAATGTGCCTTTTGGAACTTGTAAGGCTTTACCTTGAGCTCATTTTGGAAAATGCGTCGGATGCTTCGCTGGGATATTTTCAGTTCTTTGGCCATTTGATTACCACTACAGTGTGGATTTCGTTCAAGTCGAGCCTTCACTTTCCGAGCCATTTTAGGTGATGTTGCTGTTTTTTTTCGTCCACCACCATAGCGTTTGGCAATGCTGCCTGTATCATTATAACGCTTTATGGTGCCATAGACAAACAGTTTATTCACTTGGAGATGTCTGAGCTCACGAACAATAGATGGTTGGCAATCACACTATTACGTTTGAATTCCATTTCGAATTGTTGTATGTCGCGATCGCAATTTCCAGTTCCGGGAGATAAGAACTTTCAAGGCCAGTATTATCGTTTTATAATACTACTCCGCGAGTAAGTCAAGGCCAAGTTCACGTTATTAATGCAACCACAGCACTTTGGGTGGTAAGCCAAAAGCTTTAGTCAAGCTTCGTTTAAAGTAAATTCAAAAGCCAAGTTAGTAACCAGAACACGTCGTATGGAATGGATTGTGGAAGCTAGCGTTCGATAGCTAGCTTCCAAACCATAAAAACCACAGCGTATTTGAATAGATTGTGGAAGCTAGCTTTCAGTAGCAAGCTTCCAAACCATAAAAACGCTTGACTTAAAATAACCAACGATCAGAATCCACACGCGGAAGAATTAAATTGAGAACGATTTTCTTCCGCGTATTGATTCTGCGAATTTTACAATTTTAATATTGCGAAATAATGGAAATTGCGAAACACGGCATACCGACCCACTTTGGTTAGGTCGACGGGTGTGTCAACCGAGCCAAGGTGGAAAATAGAGAAGATTCCATCGGGAGTCTCGTAGTAAACCCCAAACGACGAAGTCGTTCCATAAGCCGCGTATCAAGTCGCGGTAAAGTTAGTGTTAGATTAAGATAAGTAATATAATAGTAATATAATACACAAAAATAAATATAGAGAAAAGTTAAGTGCAATCAAGATAACGTAAACCGATGCGTTAAAGAAACTGAGTAACTAAACAGAATATCAGTATAAAATAGTGTAAAGCAAAGCTTAAAACCATAAAGAGAAAAGTGTAAATAAATAATTATTAAAGATATTAAACAAGTGCAGTTTAATTGGACGAAAAGAAATACATAAATACAATACAACATATTGGCGCAGCCGGTAGGATCGGTGTCGTTTGGCGCGTTGGTGTATCTGTTAGTACCATCGGCATTTTTGTTAATTTCGAGCTTTTATTAGCTTGGCATTTCGGACAGTTTTTTATGAATTCCTTTACTTGCTTTTGCATTCCTGGCCATCTGAATTGTTTCCGGATTCTCAAATACGTTTTCACTGCACCCTGATGTCCTCCCAGTGGTGAATTGTGAAAGTCTTTAATCACTGTTTCTATTTGTTTCGGGTCGGATAGCACTGCTGCTGTATTATTTGTTCCGTTTCCCGGTTCTTCGTCATCCTTGTCGACTTCAACGGATGTTCCTTGTTGTTGATGTTGGTTAGCTGTTTTTGCTTTCGACCGTGTTTGTACGGCTGCTATTGTTTTATGTTTTTCCTGTGGGATTCTACTTAGCGCGTCTGCATTTAAGTTTTTCTTTCCTGGCTTGTATAGAATTTCGAAATCGTATTCTGACAACTTGTGTCTAAACCTTGCCAGCCTTGACGTCTGGTCCTTTATGTTTGCTATTCCTTTTAACGGTTGATGGTCTGTCACTATTTTGAATGGTCTTCCCAACAGATACGCTCTAAAATTTTTTGTTGCCCACACAATGGCTAAAAACTCCTTTTCTATAGTTGAGTAACGCTTTTCTGCGTCATTCAAGGCTCTACTAGCGAAGGCTATCGGCCTATCTTCGCCTATTTTACCCTGAGAAAGTACTGCGCCTAACGCTTCGTTACTTGCATCAGTAGTTAATATGAATTCTTTTTCAAAATCTGGATATGCCAAAACCGGTGGTGTTATTATTGCCCTTTTCAATGATTCGAACGCTTTCTGGCATTCTTGTGTCCAAATAAACTTCGCGTCTTTACGTAGAAGTTTGTTAATAGGCAGAGCTATCTTTGCTGTGCCAGGTATGAATTTTCTATAATAATTCACTAGTCCTAAGTATGCCTGTACCTCCTTTTTATTTTTAGGCGGTGGAATGCTCTTAACGCATTCCACTTTGCTGGGGTCAAGGAGTGCGCCCTGATCTGTGCATTTATGTCCTAAATAAACAATTTCTCTTCTTAGAAATCTGCATTTTCCTGTATTAAGTTTTAAATTATGTTCACGTAACTTCTGTAGTACTGAACATAATCTTTCTTCGTGTTGCTTGAGATTTCTACCGTAGATAACAATGTCATCTAAATAAACAAAACAGTCTATCCCTTGTAGACCTGTTAGGATATGGTTCATTATCCTTTGAAATGTGGCTGGGGCACCTGTTAGCCCAAATGGCATCTGATTAAATTCGAAATGCCATAGTCCTGTACTGAATGCTGTTTTTTCCTTGTCCCTGTCATCGACTAAAACTTGGTGATATCCACTTGCCAAATCTAGTGTTGTGAAATATCTGCTGTGGCCTAATTGCTCTAAGATTTCGTCAATACGAGGAATGGGAAAAACTTGTTTAATTGTTGCTTCATTGAGTTTCCTGTAATCTATTACCAGTCTCCATTTTTTCTCCCCGTCCTTGCCACTTTTCTTGGGCACTAAAAGTAACGGCGAGTTCCATGGTGATGTACTATGTGTTATTATGCCATCATCTAGAAGTTTGTTTACTTGCTTATTTATTTCCTCCCTATGTATCTGAGGTAATCTGTATTGTTTCCTGTTTATGGGCGGCTGATCTGCCCCTGTTGGAATTTCGTGTTTTAATACGCTTGTAAACGAAAGTTCGTCTCCTTCTAACAGGAAGACGTCATGAAATGATTTTACCACTTCTTCTATGGAATGCTTTTCCTCCATATTTAAATTTTTATCTAACTCAATTTCATTGAGCAATTCATTTTTTCTTCTTTTGGCATCCATTCTGCCTATACTATTAATTGACGTAGTACTTTGTATTGTGTACTCGTCGGAATTTGTGAATTTCGGTTTAAATTCGCTGTTTATCTCGTAATCATACTCTGTTGTATTTAATATCGGAGCATAAATCGTATTATCTTTCATATTTACTAATATGTCTGCTATATAGATTCCTGGATCTATTTATTCTTTATGAATTATAACATTATTAAATTTCGTACGTAGTTTTAGTGGTACTATCGTAATTGTTCTTGCGTTAACTGGTATGTACTGTTCTTTACTTTCCTTCTCTATCTGTTCGATAGTTTTTATTGGTATTTCCAAAATAACCTCTTTCTTCTCATTGAAGAGTGTTAAAATCTTTTCCATTGCATTTATAATGGAGTTGTTCCACAAATTATCTCTTCCTAATATGCCGTCTGCCGGTACTCCTTGTTTAAGTGACACAACGTGTAGCGTTAAACGTAAGGACTGTACCTCTTTGTGACATATAGTAGTTGATCCTTCCGTGGTTACACAACCTCCAAATGCTCCGCTCAAGTCTTTCCTATTTGACTTGTTTATTATTGTGCTATCCCTTATTGCACTTTTCTTTATCAGGCTTGTATCTGCTCCTGTATCTACCAGTAAAATGAGTTTTCCATTTATAGCCTCTTCGCAAGGTAATTCGATAAACACGTCATTTAGCTTGGTTTGAGTGCAGCTAGATACCCCTGTTTCTACATTTCTATTTTTATTGTTACTTGCTAACTTATTCATTGAGCAAGGTATTTTTGGATTTAAATTTTCATTTTTCTCTCCAACTTTGAGTGGCATTTCCGAATCAACTGTTTCTAAAATTGTATGATTTCTCTCTGTGACATTGCTTTTACTATTATCAGTCTTCTTCAACTTGATATTAATTTTTAAGTCTTTTGAAGTTGGTAACGTTTCAACTATCTCTTCCGATGACGTATCCACAACCGGTTCGGATGTATGAACTACTGTTACTCCTTCATTTGGCCTTAAGTTACTAATATTTTTGGGTTCCCAGATTATTGGCCTGTTCTGGGCCCTTGATAGTTTCCCGGACGATTACTTTGTAGCGTTTCCCAATTTCTTTTTGCTTCGCAATTTTTTATCATATGTCCTGGTCTATTGCACCAATGACATATCGTTTGGCTCACTCTGCTTGGCGGGTTCATAGGAGTCTGATTCCTTTGCAAATCTCTGACTGTATTCGGATTAATGTTTATTGCCCTTCTTTGGTTCCCGTTCTGCTGAAATTGGTTCTGATTCCAATTTTGCTGGGGTTGTTTAGGTTGCCGATTTTGTTAGGCTTGATTTGGTAGGCAGTTTTGCTGAACCTGGTTTGATTGCCAGTTCTGTTGCATTTCGTTTGATTGTACATTTGGCTGTGTTGAATTCCATTGCTGAATTCCTTGATTTTGATAATTATTCCCCTGGTATGTGTTCCTTGTCATCGTTTTCTGGCCTCCCTTTTGGTCACACCTCCAGTTTGGCTCGTGTCCATATTTTGAACACTTGTGGCAATACGGTGTGTTCTTCCGAGTGAAGCAATCATCTCTAGTATGACCTCGCTTGTTGCAAAAAGAGCATATTATTCTCTCGGTCGCTCCTTGTGGAGGGTTTTGTGTCCTGGGTGGTTGCCGAACAATTCGTTCTCCTGTAGCTCTGCCCTGGCTTCCCTGTTGAGTTTGCTCTTGCTGGTTGTTCATTGAGGCACGAAAAGGTGAATTCATGTTAATGTTTAAATGGTCTGTTTGGAGGGAGCTACTGTGTATGGTTTCGAGTGCCTTTACGGCCAATTCTACCATTTGTTCAATGGTTTTCTTCGTCACATTGAGCATATAAATTCTCAATGCGGCGTCCCTTATTCCGGTTTTAAATGATTTTTCTACGACCCCTTCCAGCATACTTAATAGTGCCCTATCTCCATCTCCGTTGTAATCCGTTCGAATTATTTCCATAGCCTGTGTTCTTAGCGCGTTTAGGCGTCTTGCAAACTGTCTTATATCTTCATTGAGCAGTTGGTTACAATTTTGGATACTCTGTATGACTGTATCTAAGGTGATATTAGGTAAATACGCCCGTTTTATTGTGAGGTAGAATTCCTCGAGGCTATTGAAGCGTTCTGACCTCACCAAGTCATAGGCATCCCCATGCAACCTCTGCTTAATGCAGTCTATGTAGTCCTGACTATTGTTTGTACCTACTTCCCTTGTGGCTAATTCGCACCCTTGTATAAATTTGTAGACTTCTCCGCGTAAGTCTGGTGACTGTGAGCGGTACCAGCCTATTCGTAATCTTGGCTATCTCACCTATACCCATTTTATGTATGTTCTTATGTATTCTATGTGTTTACAGCATTAAGCGTAAAAATATAATATAATAAGCGGGGGGATACATATTTAGGGGGATGTAAAACATATGCCACTTATAAAATTCCAGTTGGATATTGCTAACGAACTTCTGAACGCAACACAAAGAACAGTTTTACCAAGAAAAATAGGACGCCCATCACACCATAGAACGATGGAGTCAACACCTTCATCACCATGTGCTTTACCATCGTCTCCACAATCACCAGCACTTTCGACGACCTCTGAAGCAAGCTCATATAAAAGAGCATATGTTGGAAAACCCGAAAAATCCATACGATTTGACAATCTTGGTCACTGGGTAGAATGGGGGGCAAAAGGGAGATGCAGGCTATGCTCCACCGGTTATCCGCGCTCTAAATGCAGTAAATGTAATGTTTACTTGTGCTGTAATCCACAAAAAAATTGTTTTGTATCTTTCCATACAAATCAATAAAATGTGAATTCAAAAATACTTTATATGTTTTTTTAAAATCATCACTAGTGCCCAATGTTGCCTATAGGCAACATCCTGTAACCAACAAACCAGGACACCAACGACTTAAAAATTTTTTGTCAGTTCGTATTGGCATCTAGACTAACGCATATCTGTCCTCTCAAAATTTCTAGCCCCGCCCATTTTAATTCGGGCATGAGAAGGTTAAGATTCCACGTAATTGAGCGATTAACGCAAGCACTGCAACAAAGCAGGTGCAAAAATAGAGCAACTGAACACTAGCAGAATGCAGTGTCAGTAAAACAATTAATGAAAAACCAACAACTAAAACAGTAAACCAAAATTTTAACACAAGCCAAATGAAGAAAACAAAAACACCAAAGGTGAACAACTTCAAAATAGGCGAAAGAATTAAGAAACTAATAATAAAAATAATACTAAAACAAAGACATAATGTAACCGTTGTTATACACATAAATATATAGACAATAGTTAAAGTACATTTACAAATGTACACATATACATATATAAAAATAATTTAAAACTTAAATTACTTGTAATTGAGGATATAATATGTACATACAATAAGAAATTTAGAAAATTAAAAGAAATAGGAAAGAATATATAATTATTAAGGAAAAGGAAAAAGAATTGCACTTAACTTTTACAAAATAACATAATTAGGTATTGACTAAAAAGAAGAATAAAATCGTACATAAAAATAAGAAAGAAATTACATAAATATTGTAATTGCATGAAAAATTGGCGTTATTAAAATACATTAGGGCAGTTCACGCTTTGGGGCAAAACCGTGTGCGTTTGTGCGAAAGTGCGAAAATGCGAAATATTGGACTGTTTTTTACAACAAACATATGGCAACATTTCGCACTTTCAGTCTCGCACAAAAGCACAGCTGTAATGCTGACTGAAATGCAAAATGCGAGATTTTTTGACAATCAGCTGATACAGTTGATTATTAATTCAGTGAAAAAAAAGTTTCAAAGGAAAGTTTCAATGGCTGTTGAGAAGAAAAAAATAAAAAAGTGGACAAAAGAAGAAATTGGGAAAGTACTCGATTATTTGGAGGAAAATCCCAAATTTGAGGTAATATCTTTCTTATTGGTTAGATCAGAATATAAATTTACATAAATATATATATATACTATACATTTTAATACAGCACCCTACCGCGCAAATGTTTTATAAAAAGTTTTTGGACAGCGCAGGTATAGACGCTTCGTGGCAGGTTGTGAAATTTAAAGTTCGGTATTTGAAGACCAAACTGAAGGAAGCGGAGAAATGGCGAACTTCCACAGGAGCAGGTATTTCAGAAATTGACCAGGGAAATGGTACGAAAAGTATACAAGGTATTTAATATAGAATCACCAACCTTTCCGCATAAGTTTATGTAGATATTGATACAACTTCATTTGTTTTTAGAGAAACTCAACAAAATCTGTCCATTTTATGACAGAATGAACGCATTATTCATTCCAAGACATGAATCTGTAGTTATGGAAAATTTTGACACAACAAACAGTATAGAATCTATTTCCATTGTTGATAGTTTAGAAGCGGATGAGTGCAATTCCTCATATTTACCACAGCAAGAATTTGAAGTTGAAGAAATTTTTGAATCTCCTTCACCACCTCTGTCGGCACTTTCAGAAAAAGAAAAACGAGAAACTTTTCCAAAAAGGTTGAGGACATCAACTCCGAAAGACGCTGTGTCAGCGCTTACGAAAATGCAAGAAGAGCGCACCAAATGCATGCAGAAAAAGTTTAAGTTCGATGAAGAAAAGTTTTCAAAAGAATTAGAATTCGAAAAAGAAAAATTCGAGGCTGAAATGTCATTTAAGGAAAAGGAGCTGGCATTAAAGCAGTTTGAAATTGAACAGACAAGTAAAGAGCGGCAACACAGACTAGAGCTTGAAAAAGAAGAAAGATTAGCCAGGTATGAATTGGAGCTGAAATATAAATGCACGTCAATGAATAATTAAATAACATGAAAATGATGCTGTCAACTAAGTTTCTTTTTATTAAATACAGATGAATTGTTTTTGTTTTTATACTTTTATTAAATAAATAAAAAATTAAATAGAAGTTAGATGTAAATTTTGAGTGCATTATTTATTCGAACATTGTCCTATATATAGCTTGGCGTTTTAATTCAAAGTTAGGATTAATTTCGAAATTTAAGGGTGCTTCGGCATTTTCGACAATATCATCCACATGTTCATTTGCAAATTCAAGTTGATCTTCATCCAGAAGTAAAATGTTGTGAATGATAGCTGACACAAGAACCCATTGGATACAAAATTTTTTTCCGTTTTCGTTTAGAATGCGTTGACGTAGCTCCTTTAGACTTCCAAAACGTTCTTTTAATCGTCCTATGCAATGTTCAACTCTAACGCGGAATTGACTGTGTCGAAAATTGAACTGTTTGCGTTGCATTGCAGTCATTGCATTTGAGTTGCTTCTATATGGTGTAATAATAGTACTGGATAAAGAATATGCCGAGTCTGCAGCTAGATACTGATTTCCAGAAAAGTACTTCGATGGATTTTTAGCCAGATCACAATTAGAAAACATACGCGCATCATGGACGCTTCCTGGGCTTCCAATATTTAAATGACGTATTTGAAGCTTATAATCACACGTTACTTGCGCTTTGATAGAATATATATGTTTGCGAGAAAAATATGAAGACGAGTTTATGACTGGTGTTTCAGCTAATTTAAATTCAGTGCCATCAACATATCCAATACAATCTGGTAATTCATGCATTGTATTACCAACCAACTCCATCCTTTCGGCTTCATCAGGCCAGTAGATAAAATTGTCTTTAATTTTCATGAAAGCTCGAAATCCTCTGCATGTAATTTTTTGTATCGTACCACTGTCACCAATCCCAAACAGCGTGGCAATTTTGCGTATTGTTCCACCTTCACCTGATGAGCCTAATCGATATAAAGTAATCGCTAACTGGAAATGCACATCAAACTGTTCACAGGAATGGCTCTGATTGAAATCTGCGCTGTTTTTTATCATTTCTGCTAAGTTCATAAATTGTTTTTTCGTACAACGCATGCAATGTTTGAAGCGACTATCATCGAATCGTGTTACTATGTCCACTGTCCAGATTGAGGATTTAGGCACGAAAAAGTTCATACCACGCCTGTTCAATGTAGTCACTAAGACGTCCTCGAACAACTCATCCAAAATTTCATCTTCCATTTCATCTTTCATGTCATCATCTTCTGAAGGTTGCATAATATTTATTTACTTGGCTATCGAGAAAATGCCAATCATTTTACTTATCAATTTCTTCATGAACAGAATTTATGTTGAATAGAGTCTTCATAAATAAGAAATCCAAAATCTTACTTTTTTGACTTTGTTGCGTCATTGTATATTTATATTTAATTTTTGTAAACAGCTGTTGCTATTTGACATTTCGCATTTCGCACTGACAATACTACTCAACACCGTTCACGCTTTTTGTGCGAAAAATTAAGCTCATTTTTGCATTTCGCATTTTCGCACTAAAGAGTGAACTCCAGTATTAATTAAATTTTAATTGAAATTCAACACATTCTGAATTTATAAGAAACACATTATATTCAACGAAATATAAATAAATATATGGTAAAAACATAAATAAACATCAACAATATGTAAAAATTGAATGTAACGTACAATATACAAGAAGAATCCAGCATGCAGAGAAGCTGACCTAAAGGCCGATGTACACCCAAGAGAGCAACAGAAGACGCACTCATATCATAACAACACATGACAACAATGGGACAAGAAGCGCCCAGCCAACTCGAAGGGGGAAGGGTAGCTGGAACAGCTGATCAGCGTAGCGACAACAACCATCGCAACCAAAGACGGAACAGTCAACAAGACAACAACATTCGACAAAAACACGAAACTACCTTCAAAGAGATCCGACAACAACAACAGTTGAACATCAATGCGATCGAGGCGGTGACAAATGCACAGTGCCTTGAGATCACATGGAGACCAAAATCAACGAAATAGAGACCTAATCCATCTGCAGCAGCTAATTTCCAGTGTCTGCACAAATGCGAAATCCTCATGAATCATGATGGCAGCCTAGCGGCCTAAACAACCTAGCAGATCAACCTCAGTCGAAACTTACGTTAAGCGTAGCGTCGCGGCGATGAAACAGCTAGCAGACAACTACTAATGCGGTCATTCACAGTTCGCCATACAAATTTATGGTACATCATCCCGTGACACAAATCACACTCTACAACAGTACCTCAAGAGTTAACAATTTAAAACACATCATCACTGTCGACAAGGGAGATGTTGAAGATGACGAAGCAAGACGTCAGAACGATGATTCCGGAAACATCTCACCATCCACTACAGCTCAAGCAAACAACAATTGATCCCAATTGTGGAACAACCGAAACTATCACCAACGAACAACCGAATATTATCAACAGAACAACGGGAATTAAGGTCGAAAATTAACAACGACCGTTCCACGTATAGTCCCTACAATACAGCAACCAATACCCAGCAGCAGCATTCCCCACAAGAAATCCAGAAGAAGACGTTAATACAGCGGTGTGTACATCAACGGCAACTTCGGAAGCATCAGCAACGTGTACATCAGCTTCAAGGTGTACATCAACATCGAAATCATCATCAACAACGGGGTGTACATCAACATCAAAAGCAAGCATCAAACCCACCATCAACAACAACAAGACCATCAACAACGTCAAGATCAACATCAAAATCATCCTAAACCTACACGAAGAATGACACCGAAGAAGGTCACCGGTCATATTATTGTATTATTATGGTAATCAGTTTTATTGCAATTTTTATTAATAATTAATTGTAATTTAGTTGTTGTAATTATTATTAATAACTAATTAATATTGACATCGCACATATTCAGAAAATTAAATACACTACTGGAGTTCACTCTTTAGTGCGAAAATGCGAAATGCAAAAATGAGCTTAATTTTTCGCACAAAAAGCGTGAACGGTGTTGAGTAGTATTGTCAGTGCGAAATGCGAAATGTCAAATAGCAACAGCTGTTTACAAAAATTAAATATAAATATACAATGACGCAACAAAGTCAAAAAAGTAAGATTTTGGATTTCTTATTTATGAAGACTCTATTCAACATAAATTCTGTTCATGAAGAAATTGATAAGTAAAATGATTGGCATTTTCTCGATAGCCAAGTAAATAAATATTATGCAACCTTCAGAAGATGATGACATGAAAGATGAAATGGAAGATGAAATTTTGGATGAGTTGTTCGAGGACGTCTTAGTGACTACATTGAACAGGCGTGGTATGAACTTTTTCGTGCCTAAATCCTCAATCTGGACAGTGGACATAGTAACACGATTCGATGATAGTCGCTTCAAACATTGCATGCGTTGTACGAAAAAACAATTTATGAACTTAGCAGAAATGATAAAAAACAGCGCAGATTTCAATCAGAGCCATTCCTGTGAACAGTTTGATGTGCATTTCCAGTTAGCGATTACTTTATATCGATTAGGCTCATCAGGTGAAGGTGGAACAATACGCAAAATTGCCACGCTGTTTGGGATTGGTGACGGTGGTACGATACAAAAAATTACATGCAGAGGATTTCGAGCTTTCATGAAAATTAAAGACAATTTTATCTACTGGCCTGATGAAGCCGAAAGGATGGAGTTGGTTGGTAATACAATGCATGAATTACCAGATTGTATTGGATATGTTGATGGCACTGAATTTAAATTAGCTGAAACACCAGTCATAAACTCGTCTTCATATTTTTCTCGCAAACATATATATTCTATCAAAGCGCAAGTAACGTGTGATTATAAGCTTCAAATACGTCATTTAAATATTGGAAGCCCAGGAAGCGTCCATGATGCGCGTATGTTTTCTAATTGTGATCTGGCTAAAAATCCATCGAAGTACTTTTCTGGAAATCAGTATCTAGCTGCAGACTCGGCATATTCTTTATCCAGTACTATTATTACACCATATAGAAGCAACTCAAATGCAATGACTGCAATGCAACGCAAACAGTTCAATTTTCGACACAGTCAATTCCGCGTTAGAGTTGAACATTGCATAGGACGATTAAAAGAACGTTTTGGAAGTCTAAAGGAGCTACGTCAACGCATTCTAAACGAAAACGGAAAAAAATTTTGTATCCAATGGGTTCTTGTGTCAGCTATCATTCACAACATTTTACTTCTGGATGAAGATCAACTTGAATTTGCAAATGAACATGTGGATGATATTGTCGAAAATGCCGAAGCACCCTTAAATTTCGAAATTAATCCTAACTTTGAATTAAAACGCCAAGCTATATATAGGACAATGTTCGAATAAATAATGCACTCAAAATTTACATCTAACTTCTATTTAATTTTTTATTTATTTAATCTATATATATAAAAATGAAAGGCCTGACTCACTTCCCATCAACGCACAGGCTAAACCCCTGGACCTAGAACGATGAAATTTTGCACATAGGTTTCTTTTATGATGTATACGTCAAATAAGAAGGGATTTTTCGAAATGTTACTTCTAAGGACTTCAAAAAGGACATACACAGAATTTTTTCTTTGCACAGGCTAAACCCTTGGATCTACAAAGGTAAAATTGCACGGAGGTTTCTTTTATGATGTATGCAAGGGAGAAGAAAGGATTTTTCGGATATTTTACTTCCAAGGACTTCAAAAAGGACAAAAACATTACTCTTTTGTTAGCCATCAAATATAGATTTTCTTTTTTTACGAAAACATCCCGCGTATAAATGCCTAAAAACCATTTTCAGGATTTTTCAAAATTCATCCTCTAAAGGTCCAAAAAAGGACATCATTTGGTAAACGTACACCCAATGACATAAAAAAATAAAACGAAGCATGAATATTTTGTACAGAGGTTTCTTTTATGATGTATACAAGGGAGAAGAAAGGATTTTTCGAAATTTTAGTTCTAAGGACTTCAAAAAGGACAAACACATAACTATTTTGTTAGCCATCAAATATGGATTTTCTTTTTTTCACGAAAACATCCCGCGTATAAATGCCTAAAAACCATTTTCAGGATTTTTCAAAATTCATCCTCTAAAGGTCCAAAAAAGGACATCATTTGGTAAACGTACACCCAATGACATAAAAAAATAAAACGAAGCATGAATATTTTGTACAGAGGTTTCTTTTATGATGTATACAAGGGAGAAGAAAGGATTTTTCGAAATTTTAGTTCTAAGGACTTCAAAAAGGACAAACACATAACTATTTTGTTAGCCATCAAATATGGATTTTCTTTTTTCACGAAAACATCCCGCGTATAAATGCCTAAAAACCATTTTCAGGATTTTTCAAAATTCATCCTCTAAAGGTCCAAAAAAGGACATCATTTGGTAAACGTACACCCAATGACATAAAAAAATAAAACGAAGCATGAATATTATGTACAGAGGTTTCTTTTATGATGTATACGTCGAATAAGAAAGGATTTTTCGAAATTTTAGTTCAAAGGACTTCAAAAAGGACAAACACATAACTATTTTGTTAGCCATCAAATATGGATTTTCTTTTTTCACGAAAACATCCCGCGTATAAATGCCTAAAAACCATTTTCAGGATTTTTCAAAATTCATCCTCTAAAGGTCCAAAAAAGGACATAATTTCGTAAAAATACACCCAATAATAAAATAAAACACAATAAAATAAAACGAAGCATGTTATGAAATTTTTGTCATGTGTCAAAGAATATATTACAATATTTTACTATAATTACAACTAGCTTAACTACCCGGCATTGCTCGGGAAATAAAATGTTATTATATAATACTACATTGTATTTGGTATGTTTTTATTTATGTTTTTTATTTGTTTATTTTAATTTTATAATTTTTTATTGTACAATATTAGAAATGTTTTGTTTTGTACCAAATACAATGTAGTATTATAAAATAACATTTTATTTCCCGAGCAATGCCGGGTAGTTAAGCTAGTAAAAGTATAAAAACAAAAACAATTCATCTGTATTTAATAAAAAGAAACTTAGTTGACAGCATCATTTTCATGTTATTTAATTATTCATTGACGTGCATTTATATTTCAGCTCCAATTCATACCTGGCTAATCTTTCTTCTTTTTCAAGCTCTAGTCTGTGTTGCCGCTCTTTACTTGTCTGTTCAATTTCAAACTGCTTTAATGCCAGCTCCTTTTCCTTAAATGACATTTCAGCCTCGAATTTTTCTTTTTCGAATTCTAATTCTTTTGAAAACTTTTCTTCATCGAACTTAAACTTTTTCTGCATGCATTTGGTGCGCTCTTCTTGCATTTTCGTAAGCGCTGACACAGCGTCTTTCGGAGTTGATGTCCTCAACCTTTTTGGAAAAGTTTCTCGTTTTTCTTTTTCTGAAAGTGCCGACAGAGGTGGTGAAGGAGATTCAAAAATTTCTTCAACTTCAAATTCTTGCTGTGGTAAATATGAGGAATTGCACTCATCCGCTTCTAAACTATCAACAATGGAAATAGATTCTATACTGTTTGTTGTGTCAAAATTTTCCATAACTACAGATTCATGTCTTGGAATGAATAATGCGTTCATTCTGTCATAAAATGGACAGATTTTGTTGAGTTTCTCTAAAAACAAATGAAGTTGTATCAATATCTACATAAACTTATGCGGAAAGGTTGGTGATTCTATATTAAATACCTTGTATACTTTTCGTACCATTTCCCTGGTCAATTTCTGAAATACCTGCTCCTGTGGAAGTTCGCCATTTCTCCGCTTCCTTCAGTTTGGTCTTCAAATACCGAACTTTAAATTTCACAACCTGCCACGAAGCGTCTATACCTGCGCTGTCCAAAAACTTTTTATAAAACATTTGCGCGGTAGGGTGCTGTATTAAAATGTATAGTATATATATATATATTTATGTAAATTTATATTCTGATCTAACCAATAAGAAAGATATTACCTCAAATTTGGGATTTTCCTCCAAATAATCGAGTACTTTCCCAATTTCTTCTTTTGTCCACTTTTTTATTTTTTTCTTCTCAACAGCCATTGAAACTTTCCTTGGAAACTTTTTTTTCACTGAATTAATAATCAACTGAATCAGCTGATTGTCAAAAAATCTCGCATTTTGCATTTCAGTCAGCATTACAGCTGTGCTTTTGTGCGAGACTGAAAGTGCGAAATGTTGCCATATGTTTGTTGTAAAAAACAGTCCAATATTTCGCATTTTCGCACTTTCGCACAAACGCACACGGTTTTGCCCCAAAGCGTGAACTGCCCTACTAAAATACATAAGTAGACAATAAGCAAAAATTAACATAAACGTAACCACCCACAATTCAACAAACCACAAATGTACAAGAAAAATTTAATATCGTTTTGTACGATACTAAATTTTTCTTCCCCGAGGGTGGAGGGATGTTGTATGTCGCGATCGCAATTTCCAGTTCCGGGAGATAAGAACTTTCAAGGCCAGTATTATCGTTTTATAATACTACTCCGCGAGTAAGTCAAGGGCAAGTTCACGTTATTAATGCAACCACAGCACTTTGCGTGGTAAGCCAAAAGCTTTAGTCAAGCTTCGTTTAAAGTAAATTCAAAAGCCAAGTTAGTAACCAGAACACGTCGTATGGAATGGATTGTGGAAGCTAGCGTTCGATAGCTAGCTTCCAAACCATAAAAACCACAGCGTATTTGAATAGATTGTGGAAGCTAGCTTTCAGTAGCAAGCTTCCAAACCATAAAAACGCTTCACTAACAGGGCTATTCTCGTTGTCAGCTTGACATGAAATTGTCAAGACAAGTTGTCACAGTGCTTGTCAATGCTTTTCAAATTGGTATTCTGGTTGTCAATTGACACGGTGAAAGCTCTAATGCAGTAACATGCTGAAAAGCTTAGTGTTACAGAAACCAAAATGTAATTTTTGACAAATGGAACATGAAATGGCAAAGGAAAATACGAACGGACTACGGCAGAGCAGCTGGCGCACTATGTGCAGTTCATGTCCTCCATGTGTGGAATGTGCTGAATATAGAAGAATATACAATATATATTATTATTTATTTAAATTTTATTATTTAAATTGTTTATTTATTTATTTAAATTGTTATTTAATTTATATATTATTTGTTTAAAACCAAATCCTGAAACATCTTTCAATGTAAGTAGCACCAAAGAATATGTAATAATATATTTATATTATATATTTATATTATAAAATATTTTCATTGAAAGACCTGGTTTTAAACAAATAATATATAAATTAAATAAATAACAATAAATAAATTAAAAATAACAAAAAAATTTGCTTTTTCTTTTCTGTTCATTTGCTGTTTTGTTCTGAAAATGTAGTTGTCAACAGCTATTTGGCTCGTGACAAATTTGTAAAGAAAAGAGCTTTAATGTGACAGTCAGAATAGCAATATTGACAACTTGTTAAAAAACATGGTTGTCAACTAAAATATGACAACGAGAATAGCCTTGTTAAAATAACCAACGATCAGAATCCACACGCGGAAGAATTAAATTGAGAATGATTTTCTTCCGCGTATTGATTCTGCGAATTTTACAATTTTAATATTGCGAAATAATGGAAATTGCGAAACACGGCATACCGACCCACTTTGGTTCGGTCGACGGGTGTGTCAACCGAGCCAAGGTGGAAAATAGAGAAGATTCCATCGGGAGTCTCGTAGTAAACCCCAAACGACGAAGTCGTTCCATAAGCCGCGTATCAAGTCGCGGTAAAGTTAGTGTTAGATTAAGATACGTAATATAATAGTAATATAATACACAAAAATAAATATAGAGAGAAGTTAAGTGCAATCAAGATAACGTAAACCGATGCGTTAAACAAACTGAGTAACTAAACAGAATATCAGTATAAAATAGTGTAAAGCAAAGCTTAAAACCATAAAGAGAAAAGTGTAAATAAATAATTATTAAAGATATTAAACAAGTGCAGTTTAATTGGACGAAAAGAAGGAGACAAGAAGACACCCCCGAATAAATACAACAGAATAACTTTTATTCTATAAAACTTAGACGCAAGTGTTTGTGGTAGCTTGTAAACAATATCAACAGCTGTCATTGGTATGAATTTGACATAGTTGGCAATATCGCGTTGCCAGATATACCGGTGCGAAGTTGGTAACACTTCAATCGCCTAACTCTTGAGACTTCAATCATATTACACTTGAGAGGCGTTATTACGCTTTTCACTGATTTCCCGACAAAATATTTGTACGCACTAATATACGAATCAATTGAAGTCTTCTGTTTCTTGTTCGCACCACTGTAGTTACCTGTGGAACTCGCACATCTGATCTGTTTTGTAGTATACCACCAAGTCCTTGGCTTTGATTCTGTTTCAGTTGCTAACATCGGTCCATTCTCGTCGTTCCGTTCCTAGCTTGACATGTTTACGTATGGGTTCTCTTCGTCGCTCGTTAGGTACTCATGTCTTGTACTTTCATGTGTTTCACTCTTGTGCTTGTTTAGTCCCATCTGAGTTCAAGTTAAATTAAAGTATACTAAAAGAAATTACATTACGATATGCATATTATATTGATATATGTATATAGATATTGATGCATTGTATATATGTACATATGTATGTATATGGAATTTCCACAAAATTTCTTCATTACAGAGTGTAATAAAAGCACCAAACAAAAAACGAAGTAGTTTATGGTATGAGTTCTAGTGCTTATGCTAAATAAGAGCTGGGCCACAATACGGCATCGACAGTGTCAGTGTTTCGATGTTTAAACGTTTTGGTAGTTTTCAACACTTAGGTCCGTCACAATATCCAGTTAAATTCATTGTTAACCGACAGATAGTTGACAGAAGATTCAAAACTTATCTGCCGGTCAATAAATTTCGTTTTCACCAACCTCCGGTTAACAAAACTTCGGGCAAGCACCAGTTGTAAGAGATTGTGATGTTTTTTCTGTCAGATGTTATAGCATAGCAAGCAGCTGAATGTGTTGTTAAAAATAAATTCAATCGACGAGCATATTAATTTATTCAGGCATTTCTCTAAAGCAAAAGCAAAAACGGAGAATAAAAAGCGGTCCCCGCATTTTTCCGTCAGTAAGGAGAATATTCTTATGGAGGTAGTGTAGGGAAAGGCACATATAGTGGAAAATAAAAAACTAACGCGGTTTGCTGGGACCAAAAACGGAGAGTTGATGAAAAAAGGAGATAAAAAAAGGGGACTGAAAGCTCTAAAAGAGAAATATGAATATATGAAAAACAGAGAAAAATACAGACTATCGGAGGAAAGAAGGCAAATTTATATGACGGGCGGTGGCACAGAGAGGTTTCGATAAATTAGCTTCGTCAAAGGGAAGCTCGACCACAGACTTTTGCAACAATATCGATAGCGAGCCGTAAGAAATATGAATATCCATTAAAGATATTAAAAACTGTTAAAGATTTCACATAATATTTTAATTATTTTCAGCAATTCTAAAAACTCCGAGGGAAATTATGCTGAGTATGGAAGTTGAAGTGCTTGCTATGGAAGATATCCAAGATGAACTAGATTTGGGGGATCCAAATAAAAAGGTAATTTATAGAAACGAAGAAACTTATGAGTTGCAGAGCATCTAATTTGGAGACTCCTCGCAGCTTCGTTTTTTATGTCTGAAACCAAAAATGTTATGTTCAAAATATTACACCATTGGATTAAGAAGTCATTAGTCTTAGCCATATCATTAAATCATTATGTTACATTGTAAAGCCATTAAATTATGAAACCTGTATGTGATTTTTACAAAATTTTACGTTACTATTGTTATGAAGCCATTATATGAAATTTGCAAAATTATTTATTCCCATTTAATTTTGACATAAAATTGAAAAAATATTTGTGTTACTTTATTTATTATGGTTTTTTTTAATAATTAAAATTTCACCAACAAATTAAGCATAACATAATCGGGGCAAAGGTTGGGGGGGGGTAAGGTCAGGGTATGCGGAACCAATAGCCTCTCCCTGGGAACTGCCATCCTCGCCTTCTCGTGGTACCACCCTGTTCTCACCAAAGAGGCTCTGGCGACAGACGGAGGGCGGTATAACCCAACAACCTTCACACTCGTTCTTCCCCTTCCACTATCTTCTACTTCTGCTATACCCTACTACCGCTACTATATCTCTACTCTATTCTATCATCTTTCTGGGTTGGATCAAGGTGTCATGCGACCCGTGCCGACGATCGACTAGGCTGAGGACCCAGACGTAAAAATAGCTCAGTCGCTAACGGAGCGTACCGAATACCTAGCGACCTTCGGTACTAACCAGCCTTACCCGCACACAAAGACCTCTGTGCGGGCGGACCTTTTCTTGTCCTTTACTCGTGGGAACAAAATAGAAACCATCAACAAAATCAAAAACAAGGACGACAACGACAACGGGGAGAGACGGATGGTGATGACCACCCCATCACCCACCTCACCAACTGGAGGGAATTAGATGGCGTCACTAACGTGACAATCATCGAACTCCCCCTGCTGCACCAGGAGTCTCCGACGAAGACGAATGCAGCACCCGGCTAGTGGATCTAGTCATCGACGAGGCGGATGAGGGCGAGTCAGTGACTCTCTGCCCTACCAGAGACCACGCTCTGCCCTACCACTACGACCAGTGGTGGTCGTGTGGATCCCCCCTCCAGTTCCGGAATCGGGGGCGGCCATGCTAGGCCTTATCAACAGGCAGAACTGTTCTCTAGGGGCACAGGACTGGGAGATAGTCTCGTCCAATGTCCCGAAGAACGGTGGCAGAAACTTCTGGCTGGCCGTTAGCAGAGATTCCTTGGAGACGCTGAGGAAGCAAAGAGGCTCCATCAGATTCGGCTTCGGATCCCTGAAAGTCCGGGAGTCGACTGATGGAGAAGCGGGAGGCGGAGGTAGACCAAAGCCAAATGAAGGTGGTGCAAATGAATTTGCATCACTGCAAGGCGGCATCGGCCGACCTCCTCCTGGTCATGGAGAAGGAGGATATCGACGTGGCCCTAGTACAAGAACCCTGGGTGAGGGGTGACAAGGTTGCAGGACTAGTGTCAGGCCGATATCAACTATTTGCAACGGACACCACAACGAAGGTAAGATCATGTATACTGGTAAGAAAAAATATTAACGCCTTACTTTTCCCTCATTACAGCTCACCTGATCTCACGACGGTAGTATGCGAGACCAAGCAAGACGGTTCGTTCCTGCTCTCGTCCGCATACTTTCCATACGAGGAACAAGAGCCCCCATCGCATCATGTCCGGGAACTAACAAACCTTGCCAACAAAAGCAAGTTGAGGTTGGTAATGGGATGCGATGCGAACGGTCATCACACTCAGTGGGGAAGCCAAGATATCAACAAAAGGGGTGAGTCAATATTTGAGTTTATATTAAACTATGACCTTATTATATGTAATAGGGGGGATACACCCACTTTTCGCAACAAGGACAGGTCAGAGGTGTTAGACATAACCATGAAGAACGATAGGGACATCACCATTGAGGGTTGGAGAGTATCTACTGAATGTTCATTCTCTGATTATTATAGGATACTCTTCAACATCAAGAACACTGATTCCTTAGTCAGACTTCTCTCGGAAGGACTCCGCAGTGCCTTTAATGTCTCATGTCCAATCAGCCGACCGCGCAAAAAAGCCAAACCGGCCTGGTGGACCTCAGAGCTATCGGCGCTGCGGAAAACATCGAGATCGCTCTTCAACAGAGCAACCATAAGCGGCAAGGACATAGACTGGGCAAAGCCGCTCTCAGAGCCTATAAAAGTAGAACCAGAGCGATCAAGAGGGATTCCTGGAGGGCATACTGCGATTGACTCGCAGTCAACTAGGCCGCAAGGCTCCGCAAAGTGCTATCTCGAGAAAGAGCAGTACCGAGCAGCATCCAGCGGTCGAACGGCTCGTGGACTCAATCCAGCCTCGAAACTCTGGAACTCTTATGCTTCAAACACTTTCCAGGTTGTACCGACAGAGCTACGGACGTGCCTATCCGGACGGCGGTCTACAACGACACTGATAACGAGTCACACGGAATAGTAAGCGACATAGTAAACGCGGAAAGGAGCTCATGGGCGGTTGAATCCTTCCAGCTCTACAAAGCTGCGGGCCCAGATGGAATTATTCCAGCCATGCTACAGAGATCCATATCCGCTATTTTACCAATGCTGATATATTTAAAGAATGCCTCACAAGGAGGTACATCCCGAAGGAGTGGAGGGAAGTAAGGGTTCTATTGCTACCAAAGGCAGGCAGACTCTCCCACAGCTCCGCTAAGGACTTCAGGCCCATCTCCCTCTCGTCATTCCTACTAAAGACCTTGGAGAGGCTGGTGGATCTGTTTATCAGAAACAAGATCATACACCGGCTGTGTCGGACTCAACACGCCTATCTTAAGGGAAGGTCGGTTGAAAGCGCGCTGCACTGTGTGGTTGGCACAATTGAGAGGTCCCTAGAGGTAAAAGAGTTTACCCTAGGGGCATTCCTTGACATAGAGGGCGCATTCAACAATGTCAGCCCGTGAGCGATCAGTGAAGCCCTGAAGTACTTTGAAGTACCCCGCACCATTAGTGACTGGATTGGTAACATGCTGGAAAGCAGAATTATCAATGCAGCCATGGGTGCAAGCAACTGCCGCAAAAACGTCACACGCGGAACGCCCCAGGGGGGAGTTCTCTCCCCACTGTTATGGCTCATAGTGGTAGATGGATTGCTAAGAGAATTTCAAGGTACGGGGGTCAGGGCAACAGCATACGCCGACGATTTAGCTCTACTAATACCGGGGAAATTCCTCAGTACCATTAGCGAGCTAATGTCACAAGCACTTGGAAAAACGTCAAGGTGAGCAGAGAAGAATGGCCTCAGCATCAATGCCTCAAAGACCGAGCTCGTCCTTTTCACTAGGAAGTATAAAATACCAGACTTTAGAAGACCAAGCCTGAACAACCATATTCTTCCTCTGTCTGACGACGTGAGATACCTCGGCATAGTTCTGGACAGCAAACTCTCCTGGAAGACGAACATAGCCGAAAAGAGGAAAAAAGGACTGAACGACCTATACACGTGCAAGAAGGCCATTGGTAGGAGCTGGGGCCTGCCGCAATACTGGCTGTACACGGCTGTGGTCCGCCCGATCTTAACCTATGGATGCCTGGTGTGGTGGACGGCAATCCAGCGGAAAAGCAACTTCGAGCCTCTATGTAATGTACAAAGATGCGCAACCATGAGTATCACCGGAGCGGCAAGAAGCACACCACAGGCAGGGCAGGAAATGATGTTGCATGTCCTACCCTTAGACCTCTTCATTTTGAGCTCAGCAGGGAAAAGCTTCCTCAGGCTACGAGGTCTCAATCTCTGCAAGGAGACTCAATTTGAACATGCCTCCGTACTTCACGCGCTAGAGCAACGAAACCCCAATACTCGGATGAACCTGACCGCTGAAACGGACTACATTCTTCCCAGAATTGACTTTGAGGGAATACCTAGTATCCTCCTTCCCAGTAGGGAGGAGTGGTCGTCTGTAGAACAAATACAACTCAAAGGTATCTCAATCTACACGGACGGCTCAAAGACCTGCGAAGGAACAGGAGCCGGCTTCTACTCCAACACGCTGCAAGCACAGCGATCATTCAGATTGCCAGACGAGTGCAGCGTGTTCCATGCGGAGATGTTAGCGATCGAGCGGGCAGCCAACTATGTCTTAGAGGAAAGGGTATCTGGAACAGATTTAAATTTCTTCGTAGACAGTCAAGCTGCCATAAACGCCCTAGGCTCGACGGAGGTAAAATCAGAGATTGTCTTAAAATGCAGAGGCAAACTGAGGTACCTAATGAGGACCCACATCGTCAGGACCTGCTGGGTCCCACTCGAATATCGAAGGCAATGAGCGAGCAGACCTCCTGGCTAGAACGGGTTCCTCATTGGGGGTCGAAGAAGCAGATTCCTCTGTTAAGACACCGATCTCTAACCAGAAGAATTCAATAGATACCATAGAGGCAAACATAACCAACCACTCCTGGAAAACCAGGCCGGACTGCGTTATCACTCGCTCATCAGTTCATCAACTAAGTCCAACACCAAATAAGAGGAATAAAGTTGAATTAATTGAAAAAATTTTAACAGCGACCCCCAAACGCACAAAAAGGGGTTTGAAAAGTTTCCCGACACCAACAGAAGAACAAAAATTTACTCCGGAGGAAGCATTAGCTCTATTTATAGATTTGAAGCTAACAAAAAATCAATATATACAAAGCAACGCAAGCGCACTAATGAGGAAAACTGCAACGTTTTTCCAAAATATGATGAGATAGTTTCCATTAAAAAGGAGTGTTTGCCATCAAAGGAAGCAATTAAAATAACCCCGAATTCAGCCAAGGTAAAAAAAAAAATGTTGAGATAATTAATTTAATTTAATGAAAGTTTTTAAATAAGGTGTTCTTCAAATTAAATATATCCATAATTGTTTTATTTGCAAAGATTTCGTTGCATTAAAAGCATTTACGGTACTTCAATTATGCAGAATTCGATAAAAACTGGAGGTACTCGTGCTCAAACCTTATTTGTTCTTGTCATTATCACTCGATTTTTGTCATAACGGTGTCAGCTGAAAGCTAAAAGTTTGATCTATTTAACAAAAAAGTCAGCCCACTTTGCGCCGGAATTTTTTATCCGTCGAAAATCATTTATACCAACAGTATATAGGCGAACTATTGATTCGAACATAACTTCGAAATGTCAAAATTGTCAAATGTCACTGCTAAATTTTAAATTGCGTTGTTATTAGTTTGGAATAAGCACCTCCAGTATCATTTCTAAGTTTTATATTCTCCGACATATTTTTCCGGATATATTTTTTGTCGCTCCAAACCTAGAAATGAAATTATTTGTATATACATATGTATAATATTATTGTATTAAATTAGCAATTATTAGTATATAATGTACCAACTTTATATACATATAATTATGCATAATTGTATAATAAACTATTGTTTGTAAAAATATATCATATATAAATATATTATAATATAATTATATATATATGGTCCGCCAAATAACTTTTTTTTTTTGAAAATGCGAGTGTAGCTTCGGCTGTGTGGCACGTAGCGCCGTCCTGTTGAAACCAAATGTAGCCAATATCCTCCCTTTCAACATGGCCCGATAGCGATCGCCATTGACTGTAACGGCCACTCCTACCTCATTTTCGAAGAAAAATGGCCCAATTATGCCTCTGGACCAAAATCCGCACCAAATAGTGACTCGTTTTGGGTGCACCGGCTTTTCAATGTATGCGTGCGGGTTTTCTGTGCCCTAAATGCGACAATTTTGCTTGTTTACATACCCGCCAAGATCAATGAGCTTCATCTGAAAAGATGATTTCTTTGGCAAAATCGGCATCGGATTTTCAAAGTAATGTCGCAATATTTCCCAGCGTTGTTCAAGCGTATACACAACCATATTCGTTCAGCGGAAGGATAAAACTAATTATCTGTCAAATCAGACATGAGCTATGTGATACCATTCACGAAATAAGCACTAGTTGAAAAAAACGTTAGATAGCGGACCATTTATTATTTTTAAGCAATCAAATAAAATCAGAGACGAACACTAAATTATAATTTGGTCAATATTATAATTTAACTAATAACTATGTATATACATATATATTATACCTTTATTTACCACATAATTATACGTTTTTCCACTCAAACTTAGATTTTACAGGTGGTCCAGTAACATTTAATTCCTTTTCTACCGTAGTCCAAATCTTTCCAACCTCCTCCTTGGTCCGTTTGGTGTATCCAGATGCAATATCTGGATGCTCTTCCATTAAATTAATTTTTAAGATGGTTTCGATTTGTCCTTTAAAAAGAGGTCAATTAAAAAACTGCAAGTTTTAAAATTTCTGCCTTTTTTTTCAACTCATAATTTTCACACTTACATGTTGTCACTTCAAAATTTCGCGTGATAAAAACGACGGAAAAATGTACAGAAATTCCCTAAAAAATGTCCGTAAAAAATTATTCGCGCTAGGTAGATTTTCTGCGGAATTTTGTTAAACCTTTTCGAAAATTGTTCGCAATAGTAGTAGAGAGTAGTAGAAAGAATTAGAAGAATCCAGACTCCAAAACAGCGCTCAATACAATTTCTTGTTCGTGTTTGAGACTCGTGTAATATGCTAAAGGACCTCTGGTCCTGTCTTCATATCTACACTGTATTCTATTTGGTTATTGTAGAGTATTTGGCTTGGCCGGCTGAGTATGCCATCGGCCTCAGCTAAGGGTTCTATCACAGAATAAATAGTATACAGAAGTTGCATCTCATACAAAGCAAATTTTGTTCTAGGGTTCTAATATTGGCACCCTATCAATCGTTTTTCTCTCGGCTATTCTCATATACACGACAGCACTCATCGTTTTTTCACACCGACATTAGCGATCGTTCCTATAAAGAGCAGTCAGTCGACGTGCAGACACCAAGCAAGCAAGATCGTACCAAGCTGTTTTATAAATGCACTGTGAAAAATGTTTAATAAGGAATGGGAGAATCACTTTTTGTTTTTTGAAAATAATTTAAGCGAAACACAATGTCTGATTTGTTGATCAATATTGACTACAATATCAATCATTCCCATTAATGTTTATGATTATTTTTCCTTTTTTTTTATTGGTGTGCCACCTGTGCTTCCATCTTTTCAGTGTACCTCAGAAAGAGATTTCTTTCGCAAAACAAGCTCTCTCGAAGCTTCACACGTTGTTTAAACTTCCCCTCAGCTGTCTGCCATACCATAAGTTGGAGTTAATAAAAAAAGATGTGTTTGGTATTGCTCATGGATGAAATGGCGATTAGAAGGGAATTGCGATACAATTCCAAACTAGATTTAGTGGATCGGTTTGAGGAAAATGGAGTTGAAAAATTTACTTCCAACCAGTAAGAAAGCTATATTCGGCCTGGCCGAATCTTAGATACCCTACAACTTAAAAGTTTTGAAAAAATTTAAACTGAAACTAGAGGAAATATGTTGTTATAAGGAAAGCTACCTTATTATCACATTTAATCACAGACGAGTATAAGTACAGAGGCGAAGCTAGGGCGGGGCAGGAGTGGCAGTCCGCCCGGGACGGTACAATTTCGGGGGCGGCCGTTTTGGACATCAAGTATTATTGATTTCTAGGAATTTTTGGGGCTGCAAGTTGATTAACCGTCACGGGCTCCGTGAGACCTAGCTACGCCTCTGTATAAATAGTAGGCGTGGTTATTACCTATTTCAAAACAAAATAACTAGCTTAGTTCTTTTATTATTGTGTTCAAATTTAAACGTTATTTCCGTGGTTATAAACTTGTTTTCATGAGTTATACTGTATAAGTAGTGTAAAAGTGGGCGGACCGCACCCAGTTTTGATGTAGTAATGTTTTTTTGGAAAACAAGTTGTTATCTAAAGCTTTATTCAGGAAGTTTATATACATATTTAACAATATAACCATTTAACCCTCTTTTGCGTGTATAACCTTTTGATGTAGTAATGTTTTTTTGGAAAACAAGTTGTTATCTAAAGTTTTATTCAGGAAGTTTATATATGTATTTAACAATATAACCATTTAAGACCCTCTTTTGCGTGTATAACCTAAAAGTGGGCGGATCACGCCCATATTTGGCATATTAACGGATAATGCTACTCTATTCTAAGGAATGAAACTTTGTTGTCATAACTAAAAAAGAACGGCTGATATCACATTTTTACTAAAAAATAGGACTGGCCGTGGACCGATTTTGCCCATTTTCAATACCAACCTGCACACCACAAGAACCAATATTTATACCAAATTTCATCACGATATCTTCACTGGTTCTCCTGTGATCGTGATTTCAACAGACAGACAGACAGACAGACAGACGGACGGACATGGCTAAATCGACTCAGGAGGTCACGCTGATCAAGAATATATATACTTTTCTATACCTATCGTCTCTATTTCTATGCGTTACACATTTCGTGACAAAGTGAATATACCCTTAACCTTAAGGTGTAGGGTATAAAAATGGACATTCTGCCAGTATACTAAAAAATATCATTTTACAAAAATTTTACATTTTTGAACAGTTTAGGCATCATAGTTAAAGTTGTAACTTGTGACCAAGGGTCCTATAACAGGAACTGGGAGTTACAGAGTTTCGAAATACCCTATTTTGTGTATAATGACAGTAAAGTTTTCTTTCAAAATTAAATACCGCCGCTGTGGATCCAAAGTGCCGGCAATATTTAATTTTTCTCTATAGTAATTTTTTACTAGAGCACTACGATTAACCAGTAACTCTTGTTGATGATGCACATAGCTATGCAATGTAAAATATGAAACTTTCAAAGGAAGAAAACCAAAATACAGAAATCTAAAGCTTGAAACAAAATTTTGTCAACACCACGTGAATTCACGACGCAGTCTAGCAAAATAGATGTACGCACACACAAACGTTTTCTGCTTGCTCTCTCGTTGTTTCTCTTTGTTCGTGATTGCTTCTCTCTTTTCACGTTTGCTCTCTCGTAGTTTGATCTCTCCTCTGTTGTTCCGACCGCGCCATAAAGTGAAAAGGTATGGCAGGCCGAGATGCAACTTCTGTATACTATTTATTCTGTGGTTCTATTATTAAAGTTTATAAAGCCGGCAGATTTTATGTCAGGGCTTGAGAAATTAAAAGACTGCCGGTTTCAGGCTCTGATAAAATTCTAACTTTATTTTGGAAATTCTTGCCCTTTTATAGACGATTTGTAATCGTAATAATTGTTGCAATTTTTATGAGCTACGTGTACGTACAAGTTGACTGTCGCTTATGAAGCAGTCATGGTGACTAGTGTGGTACACTACACCCTCCGCTTTCAAGAAAAATATATATATACACTACCGGCCAAAAGTTTCGAAGCACCCTTGAAATTTCTACAAATCTTACTAATTGTTAACGAATGGACTGTACTTTATTCACTGAAACTTTCTGAGCACATAAAATTCTTACATGATTGCTTAAACAATGATTAACGGAACAAACCGGTATTGGTTTGTTGTTGTTTTGTATCATTGACACTTAGAAATAAGAACGACGAAAAACAAGTAAAGGATAATACAACATAAAGACTGAGAAAATATGTACATTTAAATTTCCACATATGATACACTCTAGATATACATATATACATTACAATTAACACTTATGATACCTACAAAATTAATATGCACTGCAATGGATGCGTTAATTTCCAAACATAAATCGCCCCCCTGAAACATTGTTTCAGCTAGAAGGTAGTAACGCAATCTTGGTTATCGGCCTCTTGTAGACTCCCTTTTCTGATTTGATGGTCACCACTCTGACTTTGCTGTCCTGTCCTGGGTGCACTGCTATTATGCGGCCCAATAGCCATTTGGTTGGTGGAAGGTTCGGCTCCTTAACTAGTACGATGTCTCCAATTACGAAATTCGTTTGAGGCTGCTGCCATTTTGGTCGCTGTTGTAATTACGTAATATATTCGTTCGACCACCGTTTCCAGAAACCCTGGACCATTGCTTGCAACCAGTTCCATTGGGTTAGACGAGATGTTGGCTTGAAGACAGTACATGGTTCTGGTATGGCCGTATGCGGCTCTCCAATAAGGAAATGCGACGGTGTTAACGGATTGATCTCCGTGTCAGATATAGTGCATAATGGCCGGCTATTAAGAATAGCTTCGATTTGCGTAAGCACTGTATAGAGTTCTTCGAAGGATAGAAGACTATCGCCTATTACACGGCGAAGGTGGAGTTTTATTGATCTTACACCCGCCTCCCAAAGCCCACCAAAATGTGGGGCCGATGGTGGGATAAAGTGCCAATTGGTTCCATCTTCAAATAATGATGATCTGATGTCTGCATTCGTCGTTTGATCTTGCAACAATCTGAGCATCTCATCCAAACTTCGACGAGCCCCGTGAAAGTTTGTCCCATTATCTGTGTAGAGATTACTACACTTTCCCCGACGGCTTGTGAATCTTTTAAATGAGGCAATGAAAGCATTTGAAGTTAATTCACTCACCAATTCTATGTGCATAGCTTTTGTCGACATGCATACAAAAAGGCATATATATGCTTTGGTGATTCTTGGGCGTTTACAAGTTGTCATTTTTATTTGTAGAGGACCTGCAAAATCACACCCGCTATTCAGAAATGGTCGACATGGTTGCACACGTGCAGGTGGCAAGTTAGCCATGATTTGCACCGAAGTTTGCCGCCGAAGTTGAAAACAGCGTTTGCATTTGAAAACAATAGATCTGACCAAATTTCGAGCACCTATAATCCAAAAGTGTTGCCGAAGAATCACAAAGAGCTCAGTTACGCCTGCATGCAGATAGGTTTTGTGCATAGTTATCCCGATCAGCTCCGCTATATGGTGGCGTGGTAAAATAATTGGATGTTTCATACTGTAGGAAATACTAGTATTTTTAAGTCTACCGCCGACACGTAGCAGACCGTTCGAATCAATAAATGGCGAGAGTTTGATGAGTTCGTCTTTTTGGTGAAGCATTTGTTTGCCTAACAACTGCGTCACTGTACTTGCAAACGTTTTTCTCTGTACGGCTATAAGTAGTCTAATTCGGGCTGAATGTAGCTCTTCAAATGTAGGAGGGCCCTTAACTGCGTTATATCGACGTTGACATATCAAGATAAATCTGCAAACATATGCTACAACTCGAAGTAATCGATTCCATGATGAACATCTTTCGGCGACTTCCAATAATACTGGTGTGTTTTCTTCTGACCCCAAATTACATACTACAGCCTGTTTCTTCTCAAAAAGCACATCTGCAGAACACTGAAGTTTATTTTGTTCATTAAATTTAGAAATAGGCCACTTATCTTTGTTAAACTGCAACCATGGAGGTCCGTTCCACCACAAGTCATGATTTACTAATTGATCTGGCGTTAACCCACGCGATGCACAATCCGCAGGATTCTGACGAGTGTTTACGTAATTCCAGCAAGGTCGTGCAATCGTATCTAGAATTTCCTCAGTGCGGTTGGCCACGAACATTTTCCAGGTGCGTGGCGGGGATGATAACCAATGCAGAACTACTTCAGAGTCAGTCCAAGCATACAGCACCGCCTTTGAAATGTCGAGAGTGCGTTTGACTGCTCCAAATAGTCGGCAAGGAAGCAGCGCAGCGCAGAGCTCCATACGAGGAATCGAAATTGACTTTAATGGTGCAACTCTTGCCTTAGCCGCAATGATGTTTATCACGGGTTTTGAGCTAGGTGAGCGGAATACCGAATAAATAACACATGCATAGGCAACTGCTGATGCATCGCAGAAACAATGGATTTCTACGTCTGGCACGGAAATGTAAATTCGTCTCGGAATTTTGATTGACTCGAAATGGCGAATCGACTGCCTCAGTTCTTGCCATTGCTGAACTATTTCCATAGGAATTGAATCGTCCCAGTTGACATTCAACAACCATAATTTTTGAAATATAATTTTCATTACAATTGTTGATGGCGACAACCAACCATAAACATCAAATACTCTGGAGACTTCAGATAAGATAACCCGTTTTGTAACTTGCTGATTTTCTAGTTTCGCAACTCGAAATGAATATACATCTGAAGCAGGATTCCAACACAATCCGAGAATCTTAACGACCTTGTCCGTAGACAGGCCAGTGTCCAAAAGGGAGGTTTCACCACTATCACCGGACAAACTGGACAGAAACTCTTCGGAATTTGAATTCCATTTGCTTAGCTTAAAGCCACCCATTTCTAACAGCTGTGAGAGCTCAGATTTAATACTGTGTAATTCATCAAGCGATTCTGCACCCACCATAATATCATCTACGTAAATATTATGAAGAATTACGTCAGATGCGCGCGGCAGTTTGGCTTTGTTATCGATAGCAAGTTGCTGCAATACTCTGACGGATAGAAAAGGCGCGGATGCAGTCCCATATGTCACAGTACATAAACGAAAATGCTGAATTGGTTCGTCCACACTGTTTCTCCACACGATTCGCTGATAATCCCTGTGCTGGTTGGCAACCCAGATTTGCCTAAACATTTTCACGATATCCGATGTAAAAACGTGAGCAAATCGTCGAAATCTAAGCGAGACGCCAAACAGATCACGCTGAATTGGTGGGCCAATTAAAAGTGTATCGTTTAGGGATCTCCCAAATGAATCTTTATGTGACCCATCAAAAACTACCCGTAGTTTGGTGGTTGAACTATGTGGATTGAACACAGCATGGTGTGGAAGGTAGTATTGCGGTTGAGATGAAATGTTTTCTGGTTCAACTGGTTGCATATGCCCCAATAAAAGATATTCTTTCATAAATTGTACATACTTGGTTTGAAGTTCTGAATTTCTTGCGAATTTGTTTTCCATTCCACGCAAACGTGAAACAGCTCCAGAAACAGTATCTCCGAAAGTGGTGTTGCTTGCCGTGAACGGAAGTTCTACAATGTAACGTCCTTCAGCTGAACGAGTATGTGTTCTGCGAAAGTTGAGTTCAGCAGGGTCGTCGTGGTTGGAAGTTGATGCATTTATTTGACCTTCTTCAATGTCCCAGAACTTCTGCAACAGCTCGTCGACATTGAGCACAATGGTATACGAAGTAAGATTTGCTGACATATTATGGCAATTGCCAGCAACAATCCAGCCAAGCACTGAATTTAACGCATAAAGATGTGGATGTTCAAGACAAATTTTCCCATCGAGAAAGAGTGACCACACAATATCGGCACCCAGAAGCAACTCTATCGATCTTGAAACACCAAAATGAGGATCTGCCAAATTAAGCTGCGAAATAACCTCTCCACTTTGAATTGAAACATTTCGACCAGGAATTTCAGAGGTTATACGCGACAAAACGTATGGGTAGACATCGACTTCAAAATCACTAACACGAGAGCATATTTTAGTGCACACCCTTCCTTTGGTCACCCCAGCGTCGGATGATGCGACTCCACTCACACACAAACGTGCATTGGTTCGTTGAAGACCAAGGCGTTGAACACACGTTTCGGTAATGAACGATACTTGAGAGCCAGAGTCAATAAGCGCTCGTATTTCGAAGTACTTTCCACATTGATCTTGAATTTTGACAATGGCCGTGGGCAGAATCACTGTAGAGTGATCCATGTCTGCTACTATGTTGCTGCGAAGAGGTTGCTCATGATGAGTTACCGCTGACGATGTCGGAGTATCTGATACGAAAAGTGACGTGTTTGCAGTAGATGTCTTGGAGTTTGTAGCACTCCCAGAAGGATGAGTCGACACTGACAATGAAGAGTGTACCAAAGTGTGATGACGAGCATTGCATACTCGACAACGAAAAGACGAATTGCATCTTGCTGCATTGTGTCCTCTTTTCAGACAATTAAAACAAAGCGAGTGATCTTTTGAAAACTTCCTGCGCGATTCAATATTAAGAGAAGCAAACTCTGGGCATTGGTTTAACCCATGTGCTAATTTACACTTTAGGCAAGCTTGTGACAAGTTGTCGGCAACATGAGCTCTGATTACCGACTGCTTACTCAGGCTTGACGCACCTATCATGTCATTGGACTCAAGTTGATTAAATCGCCCTTCCAAATAATTCAAAAGCTGATAAACTGTAACAGCAGGAGTCGAACTGCATACTTCGAGCCATCCCTGACGAGTTTCGGAGTCTAGCTTTTTACATAATAAATAAACTAACCAAGGATCTCGAGTATTCGCTGAGATTCCATTGAGTCCGCGCAGACATTCATCGGCTCCGTCGATGATAGTTCTTAGTGTGCGTGAATTTGATTTGTGCGTGCTTGGTAGATCCATAAATAATTTAACATACGAAAGTGCCACGAGATCAGGACGATCATATCTCTTTTCTAGTTTGTCCCATGCCTCCGCATAGGTTTCGTCACATATTGGAATGTTCTTAAGCAGAGTGGCAGCTTCACCGCGTAAAAATGACACTAAATAGTAAAATTTTTGGGTTGGAGTTAATTGCGGCTTGTTGTCAACCGATCCAACAAACAAATCGCGAAAACTTGTCCACGCACTGTACTCTCCCGAAAATGGTGGAATAACAATTTTTGGTAAAGCAACTTCATTTGCGGTAGGCATTAGTCCCGAAAGACCTTGCAGCAGTATATTTTGCTGAGCCGCTAATCTGTCAATTGCATCACCTGCTGTTTGTGTCGGTTGAGAACTAGTTGCTTGTTGATTTACTTGTTGACCTTGACTTTGACGAATTGCCCTTAAAAGAGAAGCACGAGTATATAAATATTTTGTTTCTACTTGCTCAAATGACCCGCTTGCAGCTTCCCCCGCAACTCCACTGTTCACATTCTCGTCACCAACCGCATGTTCGTCCTCAAATTCACACAAATCATCTTCAATTTTAATAAATTCTTGCCAATAATCGTCCACTGCCTTTAATCTTGATTCAAGCTCCTCTACCGTCGTAGTTTCACCAATCTGATCAATATAATTAGCAACGCGTGTAATACAACCTTTTACGCGTCCTCGCTTTATTTTTAGTGCTTTGAATGATGACATTTTTCCTTAATACTTGAATTAATTTACAAATAATCCGATGGCGACGAAGGACCAAGCAATGTTAACGAATGGACTGTACTTTATTCACTGAAACTTTCTGAGCACATAAAATTCTTACATGATTGCTTAAACAATGATTAACGGAACAAACCGGTATTGGTTTGTTGTTGTTTTGTATCATTGACACTTAGAAATAAGAACGACGAAAAACAAGTAAAGGATAATACAACATAAAGACTGAGAAAATATGTACATTTAAATTTCCACATATGATACACTCTATATATACATATATACATTACAATTAACACTTATGATACCTACAAAATTAATATGCACTGCAATGGATGCGTTAATTTCCAAACACTAATAGTTATCCAAAGGTTTTAAAAATAAAAATTTTCATTATACATTTTAAAGTTTATTGTATTTGCTTTCAAATTACATTAAAATTAAATTTTAGAAACATTTTTATTATCAAAAATTTTTACAAAAATGTCTAATCTGATATTTCATCAAAAAAGCCCCCTTTGCACTGAATAACTTTTGCTACAATTCTTGGCATTCTGGCGATTAATTTCTTTATGGTTTCCTGTTGTATATTGTTCCATGATTCCAACATGAGCATTTTACATTTCCTCTTTCGACGTAGTCGCTTTTTCTCGCACCTTTCCGTCCAGCTCATCTTATAAAAGCACTATTGGATTCATATCGGGTGACTGGGCAGGCCAAATCATATTTGTTAATATTCCAGATGTTTGGGATCGTTATCTTGTGTCATCACGAAACCTTTGCCGATCAATCGTAGGTCTGATGGTATGGCATTGTGCTGCAGTATCTTTCTATACTCCTCCTTTCGCATAATTCCATCGATTCGAATTAAATCGCCTACTCCATTGCTTGAGAAGCATCCCCAGACCATAACGGAACCGCCGCCGTGCTTCACTGTTGGGATTACACACTCCGGCAGCATGTTCTCTTGGGCACTACGTTTGGCGAAAATTCTTTGATTTGACCCAAACAACTCGAACTTTGATTCGTCGTTCCAAAGAACATTTTTTAAGTCCTCTTCGGTTCATTTCTTATAGGTTAGAGTCCATTGAAGTCTTCTCTTTTTATTTCGTGGTCGAAGTAAGGGTTTTTCTTTAGCAATCCTTTCACAAAGCCCAGCATCTCTAGCCGCCTTATTACAGTTGTTAGTGACACCGGGTTTGATCGACTGTTATTGATCTCAGCTTGTATTTCTGGAGCCGTTTTTCTCCTGTTTCGTCTGCTTGATATTGTCATTGCTCTATCCTCATGATTTCTTGTCGATCTTGGCCTTCCGGACCGCCGAAGGACCTAAGAGTTCGATAATCCTTGTACTTTTGTATGGTGCGATGCACAGAACTAGTCGAAATTTTTAATTTTTGCTCTATTATGCGCTCGGAATTGCCTTCCTTATAAAGAGTAATCACTGCAGATCTTATATTAATTTTTTTTTTGGCATGGCTTCGGTTTTTTTAACGTTTGGTCAATTCGAATCTAGAGAAACAAAGAATGGTATCAATATTCTAGGTCAGCCTTTTATACTTGACCCAGGGTAAAAAATGGATGGTAATAATTATTCATAATTACCTTTAGTAATTACCCCATAAAAAAAAATTACCCTGAATACCTGAAAAAGGTTTTTTATAACCCTTTTTCTCGATTTTGTATGGCAAGTGCAATAAACAAAAAAACCCAATTTCTTGACTTAGTGCATTGCTTGAGCATGCAATTAAACAATGAATGTCGTAAACCCGTTTTGGGTTCGATATTACAGTTATCACTTTCCAACCATCCTATTAAAAAAGAAAAAATCCCATGTGCAGAGTTGATCAGGCTCCGATTGGTTTGTTGAAACATCAGTCTCATCATTTTTCTTATTCTTCATACCCCTTGTGACGATTTAATATTTTTATCATTTTCTTTAGGAATTATTGCTTTTAACGTTTCAGAATTTATTTGGATTCTTGATATCTGCATCTGCATTAGTATTAATTTTTCCTTGTTTATACTTAATCTCAAATTCATAGTCGGAAAGGTCCAATCTTATTCTGGTCATTTTGGAAGATGGATTCTTATGCGTAAATAGTACTAAAGGTCTGTGGTCTGTTACTACAATAAATTTGTTACCATAAAGATATGGCCTAAAAAAATGTATTCCCCAATGAATAGCTAATAGCTAATAGTTCTTTCTCTGAAACCGATTTGCTTAAGACATGTTTGTCTAGTGCTTTACTTGCGTAAGATATGGGTAAGTCAGTCCCAATATCACCTTGCGATAATACTGCGCCAAGAGCGTAGTTTGAAGCGTCAGTTGTCAGAATAAACGGTTTTGAAAAATCGGGATATTGCATCGGTGGGTTCATTCATTTTTGTTTTAGGTTGTCGAAAGCGTTCTGGTTCATGTGAACTTGTTGTTTTTCTTTAATAGTGAATTTAAGCATTTAGCAATTTCTGAAAAATTGTTTATGAATAGTCTGTAATAATTACAGAAAGCTACGAATCGTCTGGTTTCGTCGGCGTTTTTCGGAATTGGATAATTCTTTATTGTGTCAAATTTGTCTGCGTCTGTTTTGATTCCTTTGTCTGTTATTAAATGTCCTACAAAAATTACTTCTGTTTTCAAGAAATTACATTTATTTGCATTTAATTTTTAGTTGTACGTTCGTATTCGGTAAAAAACTTTCATTAAATTTTCATTGCTGTGTTTTAAACTACAACCAAAGATAATGATGTCGTCTACGTAAAGGAATGCTTCGCTGTCCAGTCCACTCAGTGCTATTGTCAACATTCTTTGAAAGCTGTTTGTGGATATCTTTAATGCAAATGGTAGTCTTTTAAATTTATAGTGTCCATTTTCTGTAGAAAAAGCTGTTAATGGTCTTGAATTTCTGTCTAAAGGTATTTGGTGGAAAGAGCTAGTCATGTCAAGTGTCAAAAAGCATTTTGCTCTTCCTAATTTGTTAAGTATGTATATCTTCAAGTCTTGTTAAAGGGAATTTGTCGTTTACTATTTTGTCATTGAGTTTACGGTAATCTACTACTAGTCTCCATTTTTTTTTTCCTTGTTTCCTTTTTTTGGTACTGGTGAATTGTATGGACTTGTGGATGGTTCAATTATGTCCTTATTTAATAATTTTCTGTCTTGTTGTTTAATTTCGTCTTTTTGTATCTGCGGAAGTCTATAGTTCTTTATGTAAGTCGGACTTTTGTCGTTTATGCTATGTTTACACCGACCTCAAAAGCGAAATTTTAAAAATTTTCATACGATTTGACAAATCAAATTTAATAGATTTCATCGCATTTGAAAGAAATGCGAATGAAATGCGAAGCAAAATAATATTTTGAATCAGTCTGTCGTAGGCATAAATAAAATCCCAAAACAAAACATTGGAACTGTCAATCAGCTGTCAAACACAATTGTAAAAAAAATCAGGCAAACAAAAAACAAAAATTTGGTCTGATGGTCTGTCAAACCAAATGCGAACAAAGCGGTGTAAACACTTTTTAAATGCGTGATTACAAATGCGCATTTGGGGTCGGTGTAAACATTAAACACAGCATTAGGTTAATTTTTTATTTGTAAAAGTTATTAGCTGACAGTACTTCGTTGTCTAAATGTTTCCGCGGTTTTTTATAAAAAGTTAGGAATTTATTGTGAAGGAACAGTACATTACGTTTTATTCAAAGTATTTTCCATCATATGCCACTACTTTTCCCCATCTTTCTGGCAACATTCGGATACCACGTCGAAAAAACTCTTCATCTTTTGACGCTATTCACAAATCTACCCAATTTTTGGTGTCTTCATATGATGTGAAGCGCTGCTCAGGCAGACCATGTGCCATCGACCGGAACAGGTGATAACCAGAAGGGGCTAAGTCTGGGGAATACGGCGGGTGGGGTAAAACTTCCCAGTTGAGTGTTTCCAAGTATGTTTTTACCGGCGCCGCAACATGTGGACGAGCATTATCGTGTAAAAGAATAATTTTGTCGTGTCTGGAGTAGTAATGGGCGCGTTTTTCCTTAAGCCCGACTCAATCTCATCAATTGTGTTCGGTAGAGAGCTCCAGTAATGGTTTCGCTTCTTCGTACACTTTCGGCCTTCCACTGCGTTCTTTGTCCTTCACGTCAAACTCACCGTTCTTAAACTTTTGAAACCATTCCTGACAACTTCTCTCACTTAAAGCAGCTTCACCATATGCTTCTAGAAGCAATCGATGCGCCTCAGCTGCAGATTTTTTCAAATTAAAGAAGTAAATCAAAAGTTCCCGCAAATGATGCTTATTCGGCACAAAACTTGACATTTTTGCAGGAAAAAAATTACGTGATGCTGATACGGAATCACTAGTACCAAAGAATATGTAGTAATATAGAAGACGCATGACTCAAATTTTGAAATTTTTCAAAACAGATGCGGTCGGTCGCAGGCAGCGGGTGTAAGCAAATGAGTGAAAACAGCTTCACTACTCGCGAAGTTACTCTCTTTGCCATGCTTCGGTTTTCTCAGCGCTGATAACAAAGCAAAATTGAATGATCTCCTAATGAGTGAGGGGTTCGGAAGATCTTTTTAATGAGTATGAAGGGAGCGGAAGATCAACTTTGCTTCTGTTATTTTGCACTAACAATGCAAGCGCATATGCGTAAGAAGAGATCGATCCATCACTCGTATGACAAGTAAAGTGTGAAAGAAAGAATCGATCAATTTGTGGAGTACAGCGGGCGATGAGAAGAACGGTGCGATTCGTCTGGATTTGTTTTAAATTTTGCATTTTAAGGTTTTTGAAAGAAATTTTGCTTTTCGTAGCTTTGTTCTGCTTCTTATTCGATGTCCAACCTTTGTGAAGCGCTGGCATGATCTACGTTCCGAGCATAGCGTGCTCTTGAAGAATTCGTATAGGCAGAAGAAGAAGAATACTTAGTCGGCATATCAATATATTTAATACCTTATACGAGTAAAAATAAAAAGTTAATGGAAGCAAAAATAAAAAATGAAAGAATGGAAATATTTCAGAGAACATGCATATTATGTAGCAAATCTATTTTTTATGAGTATGAAGGAATCGGAAGATCGACTTTGTGCTTGTTATTTTGTAGTAACAACTGAAGTGCTTCTGTCTGACCGTGTATGAATTTACCTTGTTATTGTAGTGTCCAAAACCATTATTAAAATTATTTTTTTAAAAAATTAGAGACTAAAATTTTTAATATTTATGATTTTAGTTCTATTAAGGAAGCATTATCAATAAAACGAAATATTGGTACAACAAATATATTATAATTTTATATGTACATAAAAAATAACAATTAACAATAACCTAATTTAATAATAAACCTAATTTAAAATACTAAACAGTTTATTAAGCCGGCAAAATGTTACAAAAAACAAAATTCCTTTACTTAATAACTTACTTAAGCGTTACTTCCCTTACTTAAGCGAAAAAAAATCCAAATCAACAGACCCACAGACGTAAGCACCTGAATTGTTATTGCAAAAGAACCAAAAAGAAGTCAAATTCCCTTCTTCCCTCAACCCCTGCTTTTATCTAAATTCGATCGTTACGTTCTCACCTCCTTTGACATACAAGATTCCATCGCTCAACTCTTCTTACGCATAATCATTTATGAAGGAATACAAGCGAACCCGATTTGTATTTATACAAAAACAAAGCAATGGCAATGAGAAGCAAATAACACGAAATTGCCACGAAGTTATAAAACAATGAGAAGAGAATAGAGAGAACGCGTAGCAACACAAAAAACTACTCAATGTTGCGCAACATGGACGTACGGCTACGTCCACAGCACAAATTTTGCTGTTCAAAAATTCGTATGAGATGCGCCTTCTATATATTGTATATTCTTTGCTAGTACTTTAAGGCTATGGTGTTGCCGGATGACGAAACTTGGGATATTACGTTTTACATCTGACAATTTCTCCATAACCCTCTGGTGGGGCCATCTTTTGACAAACCGCGGAAACTTATTTGTACACCTAATCAGCTTGGCTAGACGCAGTATCATTTGATACGGTATCACTACTGGTATGATGATACCAGCGATGGCTAGACATTGTGGTATCAAATTTAGTTTCAAAATCCATAAACATGTTATGTCAATGTATGTCTGAAATTTACTGAATATCAAAATGTTGTCCGTAGTTGCCATAATTATTATATTATGATTAAAGCGTAAAGGAAAAATAGGATTTCTAAAAATCCCATGTTTAAATTTTAGTTCAATGGAAATTACCTGCTTCACTTTGGTTTTCTTGTTCAGTGGAAATCGTTGTGTTGTGAAATTTTTTTAAAATAGTTAATTTATTTAAAAATAATAATGGAGGAATCTCAAATGGCTTGTGTTGCGGCGATGGCAACAGCTGCTGTATGCTATCTTGTAGTCGATGAAGATTCGCAAAGGAATCAATCGTATTGGGTAAAGAAGTGGAGGAAGAATCGCAGTGTTCGTGGAAACACTCAAGAGTTTTTAAGAACTCTAAGGCCCGGCACATACTATTATAGCTGCTATTTAAGGATGGACGAAATATGTTTATTTAAATATGTCTATTTTTTTACTTAAAACGTTTGCATTTTCGGCTTAAATCAGGCGCTTCTCGACCTAACCAATGTTGTTGTTGTTTCTGGCGCTGACCCTAACAACAATAATTTGTATTGCTCTCGTCTAGTTCCCGAATTATAGCCCTTTAATGTTTCTAAATTCCAGGCCTATATCTGTTAAACTTTACGAGATACCACTATGATATGAAAAATAAAATTTTAGATTTTTAGTACTTTTTTTCCATTAATTAATGTTTCTCTAATTGTAATGTACGCCAGAAACAACAACAACATTGGTTACTTCGAGAAGCGCTTAATCTTTTCCCCTTTTCTTTTTAATTGTTTTTGAACTTTTCGTGACTTGATATTAAAATAAGGCAAATGGGACAAATAAATGAAATTTCTCCGAAAAAGAGAATTTTTTCAACTTCATTTGCAACCGTTCGAATTTATTATGGCCGACTGTTTGGTTGCTGTTGACAACTGCTTACTTGGGTGCGTAAATGATACCGAGAGAAGCAGGGTAAATTTGGGTATCAAAAATTCTCTACACTTGATACTTGTGTGTAGAATTTTCCCTTTCTTCCCCGTCTCACTCTCCAACGAACTGAGTGATACCGTATCAAATGATACTGCGTGTAGCCAAGCTGAATAGGATATCAGTTAGTGAATTGTATGCGTCAGGATAAGTTGTTTTTATTTTCATCGTTTCTAATAGCTTATTGAATCTTTCGGTGTTATTCATTGTTCTTGATGTTAGAATATCATAATTTGTTAATGGGTCGGACTCTAGTTCAATTTTATGTATACTAACAGTAGTATCATTTGTGTTTAACATTTTTATATGACCTATCTTTCCTTTTGGGCAAATACAATTTCCTACGAATATTCCTTTTTGAATTTCTTTATTCCATATTATTCTATCCTCTTTAAAATTTGTATTGATTGGTACAATGAGGCATCTTGATGGTAAAACAATTTCTATCGATGTGTTTAAATGTAATATCATTTTCATTAAAACTAAATGTAATAGTTGAGGTTTCGTAATCTATTTTACAAAAATTTTTTCCTAATAAATCTCTCCCAATAATTCCATCTGTTAATAAAGGAAAATTTTCATCTACTACTAAGAATTTATGATTAATATTTTCATTATCTAGTTTTATATTTAAATTTATTAATCCTAATGCTTCTATAACTTCATTAGTGATACCTCTTACTTTGCAAGTATCGTAAGTTCTATAAGTATTATACTTTACATCATTATTAGTTTTTATTATAGTACGTTTACACCGCCTGTTTTACTTCCAATGTGCTTATCACTAAGCAAAACCATTTACACCGCCAAACATGTTTAATATTTTTGACAGCTTATCATTTGTTTCTTCTATTGTGTATGTGTTGTAGTTATTTATGATTTGCATATTAGCTCGATTTCTATATTAGCTCGGCTAAGGAAACTTAAAGTATTAATGAGAATGTTAATGGGAATTGTCCAAAACAACATTGCATTGGCTTCACACATTGGTGCAAAAATCCATAGGCATAGGAATATGTCGACACAAACAGCTGTTGTGAAGCACAATTTTCCAGTAGAGACGTTCGGATTTCGCTGTCATCAGGGTTGTAAACCAAATTTTATGTGTTTAGCATCGTGTTTTATTTGTTATTGTTTTTGGCTTTCCGGAGGGAGAATTTAATTGCCCTCCGAGCCTAGCTCGTTTTCCTGAGCATTCAATGTGTAAACTCTATTGTTAGTGTTATTTCTGTATTGCTGTTGTTGATATGTAGTATTATTGTTGTTTCTGTTGTTGTCGTTGTTTCTGTTTGGTGGCGTGTTATTGTACCTGTTTTTGTGTTCTGTGTATAATTGTTGTTGGAGTTATTCGAGCGGTTGTTGTTGTTAAAAGAAGTGTTTCGATAATTTGTGTTGTTATTATTAAAATTATTGAATGAATTTTGTCGTTTGTTAGTGTTGTTGTTGTTGTAGAAGTTGGTCGAATTTCTTTGTGTCATTAGGTCTGTAGTGATTTTTATTTTTGTTTATGTACGTTATTTTGGAACTTGAGTTTTGGTTTATTTCTATTTCTAAAGCAAGGTTTATTGCTTCATTAAATGTTTTTGTTTGTGCCGCAAATATTGTTGATTTTAAATTTTCATTGAGATCATTTTTAAATACAATGAGTGCATAAGTGTCGTTTATTTTCGTGATTACGTCTTTCTGTGCACTACTGGCGTTTTCTCCTAGGTCGATTATTTGAAGTCTGCTTAGGTCGCTAATTACCGTCAAAATCTGTTCTTTGTACTGTTGCACTGTTTTGTTGTTTTGTCTTATACCACTCAGAGTAATATCACAGAATAAATAGTATACAGAAGTTGCATCTCGTACAAAGCAAATTTTGTTCTAGGGTTCCAATATTGGCACCCTATCATCGTTTTTCTCTCGGCTATTCACAACTACACGGCAGCACTCCTCTTTTTTTCACACCGACATTAGCGATCGTTCCTATAAAAATCAGTCAGTCGACGTCAGAGATAATGAGATAGGAAACTTCTAAAAAATGCAACTCTGGTTGTCAAATCGTGTGTTCGTGGTTGTGAAATTGTATTGTAGTATTTGTGAAAACTCGATAATTGATGACGTTTTAGAGCAGAAACTCACCCCTTTAAGACCCAAACAAATGAATTTTTTTCCTTATAGACCCAAACAAAGTGTTCAGTTTATTAACTTATACACCACGTTTGACATTTGTCAGAACCTTTTGTTTTGAGATACCATTTGCTTATATAATCAAATCAATGAATGAGCTTATGTAAGTCAGATATTTACAAATACGCTGCTTAACAATAACTAGCACTTAAGAATAGAGTAATAACTTAATTTTGCAATTTGGAATGTAGAATGTTGTAGGATATATATATATTGAATGTACTATGGGATATATTTTCATTTAAATATTATTTGTTTAGTTTTATTTAAATATGTGGTTTACCGCAGAAATAAAAGCCATCAAAGGATCATAAATATACATTAACTCTGAACAATTGTCGCTTGTTTTGATAAACTATAAAATTAAGTGCGAAAAGCCAAATATTTTGTTCAACTTTTAAAGAAACGTTTTAATATACTTTACTTTTAATCGAAATTTAAAACATGTCTTTTACTGTTTAACTCTCGAGTACAACAAATTATTTTTGATTACTGAGAAAAGAATTTTCTTAAGTTCTGGAATATTAGAAAATTGATATAAGTTATACACATATTGTATATGGTTTTACTTTACGCATTTGTTTTACTTAATTTGCACTTTCAATCTCAATAGTTACCAAAAATGCTTGTCAAAAAGTGTTTAGAAATATATAACCTAAAAATTGGTTGTTAAATTTATGTAAATATATAACCACATGAAAGTTGGTGTTGGCATATCTACATATTTAATTCACCTCATTATTGCATTCGGTTTTCTGGTTTGCAAACTTCAAACTTTTTTGCACACTTTGGTACTTAAGTACTGCTGCTAGTGTGCTACAATTTAAACAAGAAATTGTTTTTTTTAGTTGAAAGATACTCTAGTACGCTCATATATGCCTAATTTATTAACCATTATTGTAATTAAGCTTTCCTTTTCATGTTATTAACAAATTTTTCATATTATTTAAGTACACTTTTTCCTACCTTCCCGTTTACACAATTTCGTACTTTTATAATTTCTTTTGGTAACGTGAACAGAAACGCTGTATCGTGACGTCATTAAAATTTTCACCTCAACTAAATTTTTTTATTGTTTTGGTATATACTAATGAAAATATGCTAATGAATGAAGCTCAAAGGATTTAAGTTCGTAGCCATAGCTCTAAACTTCTTTTATATTACAAAAAACCCAAATACAAATATTAACAGCTCTTCTTGTATTATTTTCCTTCCATGCACCATCCTTATATTTTATTTATTTATTGTTTTAGTTTCTGTAAAGTTTTGCTTTAGCCTTTATTGTCGAGTCAATGCGCACAACATTCGCCACAATTGTTTGAATTACAACATTTATTTCTTTGTTTATTATGCTTAAGATTAATTGTTATATAATAAATTGTAATTTTAATAAATAAAAGTTAAATGCATTCCATAACTTTTACTGCAGCAGTTGTAGTGTTACGGACAGGAACAAATCCTTGACATTGAGGTTGTCTTTGGAGGATGTCACTTCTCAATGCAAATGCTCTCCTTTCTCCGCGCAACTTCTGTTTGCACCGAATAGCAATTCATCTTGCAATTCCGTTGAGACGTCAAGACGTTCTTCCAATACCGTTTCCTTAGGTGTCTCTTCGTATATGCCTTAGACAAACTGCCACAAAAGTTTCCAATCATTGCTAAGAGGATAAGAAACAACTATTTAACATTTTAAAACTATTGAATTTGCTTCACGTTTCCACTACAAAAATCTATTATAAACAAATAATTTCAACTTACGGAATTCACTTCACACTTGCAGTGATGGTTTACACTTGGCACTCGTCGATCTTCATCACAAATGCAACCTTTGGATTTAATTTACTTCTCTTTGTCATTGTGGTTTTATTAGTTCTTTTTTTGACACCGATGATATTTCGCCTACCAAAACTTCACATGGTAGCAATGGAATGTTAGCTCACTCGAATGTGAGCTTGGTTATTTGGATTATTTTATTTGGTTATCGTAGATTATTCTCCAATACTTTCGTCTGTTCAATAGCGATATCGATAGATAGTCGATTATAGATATACTGCCTTAGAACTGTTTCCATACCACGCACACACTTTTATATACGATGTATTTTAATATCTACTAATTTAATGTGCTTATTAATTGAATTTAATTCAATAAACAAAAATGATTGCCCGACTACTTCAAAAACTTTCTGTAAATAAACGAAATGTCATTTAAAATGTCATAAAACCATGACGTCTAATGGTGAATAACACGTATACTATGCGTGTAATAAATTTTCGTTTTATTTTGACACATTTTTTAGCGGGAAAAGAGTTTCCCATCTCATTATCTCTGGTCGACGTGCAGACACCAAGCAAGCAAGATCGTACCAAGCTGTTTTATAAATGCACTGTGAAAAATGTTTAATAAGAAATGGAAGAATCCCTTTTTGTTTCTTGAAAATAATTTAGGCGAAACACAATGTCATATTTGTTGATCAATATTGACTACAATATCATTCCCATTCATGTTTATGGTTATTTTTCCTTTTTTTTTTTATTGGTGCGCCGTCTGTGCTTCCATATTTTCAGTGTACCTCAGAAAGAGATTTCGTTCGCAAAACAAGCTCTCTCGAAGCTTCACACGTTGTTTGATCTTCCCCTCAGCTGTCTGCCATACCATAAGTTGGAGTTAATAAAAAAGAAGTGCTTGGTATTTGAACCAGTATGAAAAGAATAATATGATTCTGATTCTGGCGATTAGAAGGGAATTGCGATACAATTCCAAACTAGATTTAGTGGATGATTTGAGGAAAATGGAGTTGAAAAATAGACTTCCAAAAGTGGACTTTCTGCCAGTATACTAAAAAATATCATTTTACAAAATTTTACATTTTTGAACAGTTTAGGCATCATAGTTAAAGTTGTAACTTGTGACCAAGGGTCACAACAGGAACTGGGAACTTAGAGTTCCTCTAACAGGAATTGGGAGTTACATAGTTTCGAAATACCCTATTTTGTGTATAATGACAGTAAAATTTTTCAAAATTAAATACCGCCGCTGTGGATCCAAAGTGCCGGCAATATTTCATTTTTCTCTATAGTCATTTTTTACTAGAGCACTACAATTAACCAGTAACTCTTGTTGATGCTGCATATGGCTATGCAATGTAAAATATGAAAGAAACCAAATACAGAAATCTAAACCTTCAAACAAAATTTTGTTGAAGAACACCACGTGAATTCACGACGCAGTCTAGCAAAACAAATGTATGTTGCAATTTTTATGAGCTACGTGTACCCTATCGTTGGTCACGTTGACTGTCGCTTATGAAGCAGTCATGGTGACTAGTGTGGTACACTACACTCGTTGTAAAGTAGTTCTGCTTCTGTGGCAGATTGCAACAATGGGTTCTGTTCAAGAACATCGTTTCAACCATCAACTTTTAAACTTAATTTTTTCTATATGGCTCCGACATTCCTGAGCGTCAAACTGCAGCAGACGCCGCGCATTCGCTGCCCATCCCGGCAGAACTTACATGTCACCGTGAGAACGTCGGGCAGCGCAGCTGAGACGCAGCCAACATACCATATCATTTAGTGCTCAAGTGAATTCTCCAGCGGAAGATTATCCCTTCAAGTTTAAGTGCTTGAAGTGACCTCTTAACCTCTTAAAAAAGGGACGTTTGGAACAAGTTCAAGTGCTTGTTCCAAAACCTAGTTATCTCTGCAAATTCCTACACGTTAATGCGGTTGTAGGAATTATCAATTTGGAGAAACACAACAGGTTCATCATATAGTCACTGACAGCATATCCACTGTCTTCCAACATCTAGCAATGGGGAAATTCCTTATTACCAAGCCTAGCTTTAAGGCGACTGTTATTAAAAATAGATCTGCACACAAGATATATAAGTCCTAAGTTTGCATTAGAGAGCTGCACAAGATGCATAAGATGTCTTAAATTGCTATAGGAGCTAAGCCACAGTATTGATGTGCAATGCACTGTCGTATACAAATGAACGATTTGACACGAACGATTCAAGGCATCTACCCGAACAAGTCATGACTGCGTTTTCGTCTACCTGCTTCGAACAAGACAGTGTATTGCTTTGCTTTTGTGTGAAGGCAATATTGCTTAAATTGTAAGCACTACTACAGCATTGAGGAAGGCAACAAGACATTCAAGATAACAATACTGCTGTGATTGCGACAACAATACGCAATGATATGAATGGCGCATTCTTTTGCATGATCGCATTAAGAAAAATGTTAAGTTAACCTTTCATTCATGTTTTTACGCTATTTAAATGCAAATTATTATTAAATTATTTAAATTTAATAATTTAAGTTGATGATTTAAATAATTTTTTAAATATTTAGACAAATTTTGTATGTAAATTTGTTCGACATACTTGAACTGCATAATTTTTATACTATAAGGGAACAAATCTACTTTAGCCCATTAGCTTCGATTTTCTTTTCTTTTTTTTCCAGGAATTCGCGATTCCGAGAAAATCCGAATGGTGACAAAAAACAACTCTGCTGGCGATGATGTGGGCGTGTTGAAATCTAAAATCGTGATACGTATATATAGAAAACTACTGCGTCTGCCTCAGCGTTATGGCTATCAAAAGAAAGGTAATTTCATTTGATTTTAAACTGTATATAAATATTTTTAATAATTGGTCACTATAAGTAACTAATGCAGTAACTAAGTCTTTTAAAATTGATGGTGTATATTGAAGTGGCGTATACCAAATTAAAGGTAATGAAACGGCCTTTTAAATGAATGGAAATTCTTATATATTATTCACGTGTTTTTTTAAGAAAATAACGTTTCTTGTGATTTTTGACCTGTTTTTACATAATCTGCATTAGTTACTTATAGGGACCAATTATTAAACTATCTTTTGATGCCGGGAGGGGCCATTTTATGAAAATCCGACTTAACATCGAAAAAAATAATATTAAAAAATAATGGTTAAATCTTGATAACTTTTGCTTACTGATTTTCAAAGCCTAATATCCGCTTCTTAATATCGGAACTCCACTCCGTTCCATATAAAAACCTATATATAAATTCGGTCCCGCTTTACTTTCTAGTTCTGCATCGATGTCTACACTTTCCGAATCTGTAAGCTCCACAAGTAAGCTTTCCATACAAATTTTATGATCATATTGCTTGGTGTGACTCAAAGTCACATCTTGGTACTCTATGCCACAATATTACTTTTTTTAAAAAATACGGGGGGCACTACTTATATTTCTGGCCTAACAATGAAACAAAAGAAATTTTTCATTTTAAATGCATTTATTGCTTTTCAAAATATTCGCCTTTAAGATTTATACTCTTGTGCATGCGTTCAAACCATTTATCGAAACACTTTTTTTTTTTTTGCCAGTCCGAAGAGGATATCTCAGAAACATGGTTTTTGAACGCTTCAACTGCTTCTTCAGGTGATGAAAATCGTTGACCACGCAGTTTATCTTTGATTGTTGGAAACAGATAGAAGTCATTGGGTGCCAAGTCGGGGCTGTACGGCGGATGACCCATCAATTCGATCTTTTGGGTGTCCAAATACGCTTTCGTTTCACGTGATGTGTGGGAGCTCGCATTATCGTGGTGCAAAGTGATTTGCCAGTCCGAAGAGGATATCTCAGAAACATGGTTTTTGAACGCTTCAACTGCTTCTTCAGGTGATGAAAATCGTTGACCACGCAGTTTATCTTTGATTGTTGGAAACAGATAGAAGTCATTGGGTGCCAAGTCGGGGATGTACGGCGGATGACCCATCAATTCGATCTTTTGGGTGTCCAAATACGCTTTCGTTTCACGTGATGTGTGGGAGCTCGCATTATCGTGGTGCAAAGTGATTTGCCAGTCCGAAGAGGATATCTGCCAGTCCGAAGAGGATATCTCAGAAACATGGTTTTTGAACGCTTCAACTGCTTCTTCAGGTGATGAAAATCGTTGACCACGCAGTTTATCTTTGATTGTTGGAAACAGATAGAAGTCATTGGGTGCCAAGTCGGGGCTGTACGGCGGATGACCCATCAATTCGATCTTTTGGGTGTACGCTTTCGTTTCACGTGATGTGTGATTTGTCGTTTTTGATTGGTTTCTCTCAATTTACCGAAAATTTTTGGCAAACAAATGGTCGTATACCAAGCTGAATTTACGGTATTTTTATGTTCAAGAGCCACAGTTAACAAATGGCCGGTTTTCGAGAAAAAAAACGCTACCATTTGCTTCGCAGTGCTTCGCGCTCTCAAAACTTTCGTTGGATTTTCATCGGATTGGAACACCCAAACAGTCGATTGGATTTTTGATTCGGGTTCATACGCATATATCCAGGATTTATCACCTGTGACGATGTAGTAGACACTTTTGGAAGCACCGTGGTCGTATTTTCTGGTCATTTCTCGGCACCAATCGACACGTATCTTTTTTTGTTCCTCAATCAATTTATGTGGAATCCTTTGCGTAAAAAGCTTCCGCACACGCAAATGTTCTTGCAAAATCTTATGTATGCTAGTCGCCGTTATGCCTAAGGTTGCCTCTATCTCGACATATGTTAGATGACGATCTTACTGAATCAGTTCTTGCACAGCATCGATGTTTACTGGCACCAGAGATAATGAGATAGGAAACTTCTAAAAAATGCAACTCTGGTTGTCAAATCGTGTATTCGTGGTTGTGTAATTGTATGGTAGTATTTGTGAAAACTCGATAATTGATGACGTTTTTGCTTAGCAACTCACCACTATTAGACCCAAACAAATAAATTTAGCTTAGCAACCCACCACCATTAGACCCAAACAAAGTGTTCAGTTTTTAATTTATACAGCACGTTTGACATTTGTCAGAGCCTTTTGTTTTGAGATACCAATTTACTTATATACTCAAATCAATGAATGAGCTTATGAAAGTTAGATATTTACAAATACACTACTTAACAATCACTCGCACTTAATAATCGAGTGATAACTTGAATTTGTAATGTAGAATGTTATATGTACATTGAATGTACTATACGATATATTTAATTTAAATATTATCTGAACAATTTCACACTTGTAAAAAATAAAATTAAGTGCAAAAAGCCAAATATTTTGTTAAACAGAAAGGTTTAGTATACTTTACTTTTAATCGAAATTTAAAACATGTCTTTTATGTTTAATAAACTCTCAAGTACAACAAATTAGTTTTGATTACTGAGAAAAGAATTTTCTTAAGTTCTGGAATACTGGAAAATTTAAATAAGTTATACACATATTGTATATTGTATTGTTTTACTCATTTGTAAACATATTTGTTTTACTTAAGTTGCACTTTCAATCTCAATAGTTACCAAAAATGCTTGTCAAAAAGATTTAGAAATATATAACCTAAAAAACACGAAAAGCAAATAGGTTGTTAAATTTATGTAAATATATAGGCAAATGAAAGTTGGTGTTGGCATATCTACATATTTAATTCACCTCATTATTACATTCGATTTTCTGGTTTGCAAACTTCAAACTTTTTTGTTCACTTTGGTACTTAAGTACTGCTGCTAGTGTGCTACGATTTAACCAAGAAGTTGTTTTTTTTAGTTGAAAGATACACTAGTACGCTCATATATGCCTAATTTATTAACCATTGTTGTAATTAAGCTTTCCTTTTCATTTTATCAACAAATTTTTCATTTTATTTAAGTGCAGTTTTTCCTACATCCCCTTTTACGCAACTTCGTACCTTTATAATTAAATTTGGTAATGTGAATAGAAACGCTGTTTCGTGACGTCATTAAATTTTTCACCTCAACTAAATTTTTTAATTCAAGCAACATTTTGTTTGTTCTGATGTTTTTTTCTCTATTTCAGAAAAATTTGTTGATGAATGAAGCTCAAAGTATTTTTATATTACAAAAAAACCACATACAAATACTAACACATATGCGTTTTTTATTTATTTATTGTTTTAGTTTCTGTAACCCTTTGCTTTAGCCTTTATTTTCGAATAAACGCACACAACATTCGCCACAATTGCATTTTAATTACAACATTTACTTCTTCGTTTATTTCTTTTATGCTTAAGATTAATTGTAATATAATAAATTTTAATTGTAATAAATAAAAGTTAAATGCATTCCGTAACTTTTACTGCAATGGTTGTCGTGTTATGGACAGGAACAAGTGTCAATGTCAAGGACATTGATGTGGTCTTTGGCGGAGGTCACTTCTCAATACAAATTCTCACCTTTCTCTGGACAGCTCTTGTTAACTGCACATACATATATTCTGAAATAAGGGTGTGTGCCAATTGGTTCCTTTTTCCTCGATTTGGAAAATTTTGACATAAGAAACTGAAATTTTGAAGTGAATGAGGTGAATTCAAACGTCAAAATTTTATGTAGCCCTGAGGGCTAGGTAAATTTTTGACAACCGTTGAATATTCTCTTCAACGTCGAGTATTTCAAAATTATTGAAAAATGGAAAAGAAAATTAGGAAAACTTTTATTATTATTATTATAAGATGTTGTGCTTTTAATATAATAGCTAGTAAACAAGGAAAATCCTTTTTTGATATTCTATGCATAATTCTTTGTTTAATTTTACAGACAATCTTGAAACTCAAAATTTTTGTTTTGTCAAAATTTCATCCATGAATTGGCACAGCAAATTTTTACTCACCAAAGTAAATTTATTTCAACATTACTTACCACTAGTAAAAAGTAACCAATTGGCACACACCCTAAGTAGATAAATGAAATCTGATCACATTTCAGACAATTACCCTGTTTTTAATTGTACATGTTTAACTATTACCTTGTTCTCTTCCTTACTCCGCATTAGATGAACACTTCGTTCGATTGTAGCAATCCATCTTGCAATTCCTTCGAGACGTCAAGACGTTCTTCTTCTTGGTCGCTTGGTATATGCCTTAGACAAGATGCCACAATAGTTTCCAATCATTGCTAAGTGGATAAGAAACAACTATTGTATTAAAAACATTTTAATAATATTGAATTTGCTTCACGTTTCCACTACAAATATCTATTATAAACAAATAATTTCAACTTACGGAATTCATTTCACACTTGCAGTACACTGAGCTGTTGACGTTGTTATACAATTAAGTAAACTCTTGGCACTCGTCGATCTTCATCACAAATGCAACCTTTGCATTTAATTTACTTCTCCTTGTCAATGTGGTTTTACTTGTTCTTTTTTTTAGAACCGATGATATTTCGCCTAACAAAACTTCACACGGTAGCAATGGATTGTTAGCACTGGCCTGCTTTCTCCGATAATTGTCGTCACTCGAATATCAGCTTGGTTAATATTATTTTACACACAATCGTGGATCTCAATCATCAATATTTTCGTCTGTTCAATAGCGATGTCGATAGCTAGTCAATTATAAATATACTGCCTTAGAACTGTTTTCGTACCACGCACACACTTTTATACACAATTTATTTTAATATGTATTAATTTAATGCGCTTATTAATTCAATTTAATTCAATAAACAAAAATGCTTGCCCGATTCCTTCAAAAACTTCTGTAAATGAACGAAACGTCATTTAAAATGTCATAAAACCATGACGTCTTATGGTGAATAACACGGATACTATACGTGTAATAAATTTTCGTTTTATTTTGACACATTTATTGGCGGGAAAAGAGTTTCCCATCTCATTATCTCTGGCTGGCACAACAACCGATTTTGGACGACTTTCTCGTGGGTCGTCAGTGAGCGACTTACGACCACGATTGAACTCGTTGTACCAATTGTTCACAGTGCTATAGGATGGTGCTTCATCACCAAAAGTTGAGTTAAGTGATTCAAAACACTGTTGTCGAGTCAGCCCCTTTCGAAAATCGGAAAAAATCATCGCACGAAAATTTTCACGAGATAATTCCATTTTTTCAATGAATTGAATTTTTCAACTTAAAGAAAGACAATGTTGTCATGCGAACTGGCAGAAGTTGTCTGAAGAGCTAAAGACTTAAGGCCCAACCATGCAATGCATATGCATATTAAGTTTTATGAGAGAGCTCAACGAAAAGCAAGCTATTCATTCCATGCATCAGTAGAACGACCAAGCATTGCATGAAATTTAACCTTCTCATGCCCGAATTAAAATGGGCGGGGCTAGAAATTTTGAGAGGACAGATATGCGTTAGTCTAGATGCCAATACGAACTGACAAAAAATTTTTAAGTCGTTGGTGTCCTGGTTTGTTGGTTACAGGATGTTGCCTATAGGCAACATTGGGCACTAGTGATGATTTTAAAAAAACATATAAAGTATTTTTGAATTCACATTTTATTGATTTGTATGGAAAGATACAAAACAATTTTTTTGTGGATTGCAGCACAAGTAAACATTACATTTACTGCATTTAGAGCGCGGATAACCGGTGGAGCATAGCCTGCATCTCCCTTTTGCCCCCCATTCTACCCAGTGACCAAGATTGTCAAATCGTATGGATTTTTCGGGTTTTCCAACATATGCTCTTTTATATGAGCTTGCTTCAGTGGTCGTCGAAAGTGCTGGTGATTGTGGAGACGATGGTAGAGCACATGGTGATGAAGGTGTTGACTCCATCGTTCTATGGTGTGGTGATGGGCGTCCTCTTTTTCTTGGTAAAACTGTTCTTTGTGTTGCGTTCAGAAGTTCGTTAGCAACATCCAACTGGAATTTTATAAGTGGCATATGTTTTACATCCCCCTAAATATGTATCCCCCCTAAATATGTATTTAAATAAAGAAAGTATTTATATATCAATTGACCAATGTTGCCTGTAGGCAACAGTAGCTTTGAAAAATTATTATAAAAAAACTAAACAGTTTTCTCATGATTTTCTTTTTCCAGAAACTAGCTTACCATTATTTATATATATTATTCACTTATTGTTATCATAAAACAGTTATTTTTATATTTTTTAAACTCTTTTTGTAGAAGCACTTTATTCGGGAAACGATCGCGACAATTTTACTTTACGGAGAACGGCTACTGAATGAGCACGCGCTCAGCTTACAATACAAAAAATAACTGTAAACTTGCACAATACATGAGGCTACATAATGCAAAAAAAAACAGGTCATAAAAATAAGAATAGTGGGACTTAGGACAGTAAAAGTACAATGTTGCCTATAGGCAACATCGGGCATGAGAGGGTTAAAGCATTTAAAACAGCTGTTTCATAGTTCAGAAAAACACCACATATGTTTTTTTCTGCTTTTAAGGGTTGCCTAGCCTCACATGAAAAGTTGAGAATCGCCTAGTACGCCTCCTCAAAACTGAAGAAATTATTTAATGTTGCATAAAATGAATTAAAAACTTTAAAGACAGTCATGTAGTATTTTTTTTATAACTTTTAATAGTTTTCTGGGACTTTTCAATAGGAAAACACTAAATAAAAAAAATAAAATTTTAGGTTGCAAAAATTTAAGTTGCAAATTCGTATGCGGTGGTAACTCTTTTTCCGTTGCTTGTTACGGAAAGTACGATCCAGACCGCATATTCTTAAGGCCTAACTATAATAGGAATATTGGCTTATCTGCAAACGTGAGCGGTCGCATCGATAACACAGAAATCGTATGTCACAACTATATTATGCAGAAAGTGGAAGCAGGGAATTTCGTCAAATCTTCGTTCAATTATTCTTGCTTAAGCAAGGTACGCTCCGAGGCGCACTTTCCGTACGAAAACAGCTGTTCTTAATTGCAATAAAGAAGAAAATTAAGTTCAAAGAAGAAATAAATTGCTAAAGAAACATGGAAGACGAATTTTTTGAGAAACTGATTGAGTCAGTACGTGATAAAGACATTTTATATAATAAGCGTCATCAATTTTACTACAATAGAATAATAAGAGAAGCTGAGTGGCAGGAGGTTGCTAAAATATGCGGTAGGACAGGTTAGTTATATGTGGGATTTTATATACATATTTAGAATCGATTTCATTTGCATACATTTTTAGCGCAAGATTGCCAGCATAGATGGAAACTGCTAAGAGAGCGATTTGCAAAAGAAATCAGAAAAATTGAAGCCCCTTCTGGCAGTGGGGCGCGCTACTTAGAAGAGTGGAAATACTTACAACCGCTAATGTATCTGAAAGATTCACTTGCTCCGCGGAAGTATGTGGGCATTCCTCTCTTAGTACATAGTAATAGAAAATATGCCTTTTTTTATTTAGAACTCGGAGTAATTAGCAGGATGATTTTGGAGACCCTTCGCCCTCATACAGTGACGCTATTTCGCCCCCTCCGGCAAAGAAAAATAAGTTGGAAAATATGTACCAAAAGTTTGGCAACATTATCGAACAAATGGAAAAAGAGAACACGGAACCCTCTGCTGATGAGGCATTCATGCTCTCTGTCGTATCTTTAATGAGGGACCTACCGGGCCCTGTGAAAGACAGATTTCAAGAAGATACGTACCGGCGATTATACGAGCTGAGGTCGATGAATCGGCCACTGGATTCGTATCAGTATCCAAACTAAACGAATAACTAAGATTTTTTTCATGTGCCTTTTTTATAGTGAACTAAAAAGTTAATTTTAATGAAAGACATTGCTGTGAATATTTGCTTTAAGTTTCTTTTAAATTGAACTCTAGGTAATAATAAAATGAACTCAAGATATCATATAAGAATTTTAATAAATTCGTTTTGTTTATATTAAAAAATTGTTCGTATTAATTCAAATTCTTGTAGAAAAAATCGCAAAATAATTATTTTGATAACTTAAATATTAAAAAAGTTGCATAGAGAATTTCTTATGCCTGTAGCTGATCTTCCGCCATACACATGTGCGTTGAGGGGTGGTGCTATAGAAGGAAGGTTATCCACATCACTTCTCCAGAGTCCATCGTGGATCTCTTCATTGGCATCCTCCCAATCCATAAAATTTCTTGGTGCGTAAGAATTCTCGTCGTTGAGCATTATGAAGTTGTGTAGAGTGATACAGGCTAGCACAACTCTTTCTGCATTTTCCGGAAAGAGATTTAATGTTGTCAAGAAAATCCGCCATCTTGATACCAAAATGCCGAATGAATTTTCTATCATCCGACGAGCTCGTGATAATCTCTTGTTGAAATTATCTTTCTGTGTGGACAGTGCATTTCCTGGGTATGGTCGCATTAAATTCGGCCCCAGAGGGAACGCAGCGTCACCAACAAAGAAATGAGGAACAATAATATCCGTATTTGGCAACTTTTTTGGAGGTGGTATGGGGAGCTCGTTGGACAAAATTTTACTTCCAAATCGGCTTCCTCGAAAAATGCCTATTATATATGTATAAAATTAATTAAATAATTAATATTGTACAATAGAATATTCAAAAATAATATCCGTACCTCCATCACTTTGGGATCCGTATGCGCCAACATCAACATGTGTGAACCGATATTTGGCATCACAACACGCCAGCAACACTATAGAAAAATATTTTTTATAGCAGAAGTACTGACTCCCACTGTTTGGAGGGCACCGCATCGCGATGTGCTTTCCATCCACCGCTCCGATGCAATTGGGCATATCCCACATGTCCCAAAAATCCTGCGCTATCGATTCGTAATCCGATAAATTTGGTTCAGCCACGTAAATCCTTCCCAACTCGTTCCAAAATACTTTAGATGTTTCCAAAACAATAGCTCGCACGGTCTCTTTGCCCAGTTTAAAGGACCAAGCTATGGATTGGAAGGATGTTGCTTGCGACAAATAGCTTTTAAAAAGCAAAACAAATAAGTAAATTTGGTATACTTCCAAAAAGTCTGCACACTTACATTAAGGTAACGGCCAAACGACATTCGGGTTGTATAGGCTCTCTTAAAGAATTTTTTTTAAAAAAAGGACTAATCAAATTTAAGAGGACATTGTATATTTCTGGCTTCATCCTCGTATAAATAAAAAATTGCTCGTGGTCGATCTCTTTCATTCTTCGAAAAAACACTTCGAAAAATCCATCCTTTTTTCTACTTCTATTTATCTCTCGTATGGAGCACGACCGCTTCCTTTTGTCAATACTTTTATTTTCTTCAAGCATTCCATAGCTTGCATGCTGAGAAGGAGCAATTTTAATTTCTTTAGTTTCTTAAATTTTCTATACATTTTTATTGAGTGAACTTATTTTTCGATTTAACAAGACGCGAACAAGTTTACAAATTGGAAACCACATAAGCATATTATAGCCAGCCTTCTGCATTTGACAAGAAGTTCGTTGAATTCTGACACTAGGTTCTGCAAGCTAAAGCATATTATAGTTAGGCCTTTATTCACGCTATGCAAGAAGAGAGAGAACGAACTTGACGAAACTATGCATGTGCAGAGCATGCATGTTCATTGGTGCGCAAATGGGATTCAGTGTATTCGTAGTTTCTCTCTTTTCATGCATAGCATGCATATGCATTGCATGGTTGGGCCTTTAGACTTATGCTAAAAAATGTCCAACTTTTCAGAAATATAAGGTTGTGCCCCTCGTAATACAACCAAATAATTTAAAAAAAAAATAAAATATATATTGTGTTAAAGAAATATAATGAATAAAGGAATACATAAAACACCGGCTCACAAAAATTAGGATTTTGGAAGTTATAGCAATTTAACCATCAAGTGTGACTCAAAGTCACACCTTGGTACGAATATGGTTAAATATGATTTCCGACATACGAGGGCGGATTGATATTGAAGCTACCTAGCGCTAGATGGCAGCACAAACACAAAATTTTTTTTTAGAAATTGGGATCTGTCAAACGTCAGCTGTTAAAATTTCAGCCAAATTCATCGATTAGTTTATTTGTTGTAGTCGTTTGAAGTAAGCAACTTTCGTGTTTCATGAAAAATGGAAAAAGTGAATTTCGTGCAGTGATTAAACTAACGCAACTTAACGTAAACGTAACGTAAACGTAACTTTTCTTTTGACTTTTTCGCCGTTTTCCTTTCAAATAATAGTGTTTAATAGTGTTTTAATAGTAATAGTGTACCACAGTTATTTTAAAAATTTTAAACAAAACACGATTTCCGAGGACTTAATCACTTCTATTATTGATGTATTTTCATATAAATTACTTATACTTACATATTATTTCAAAATGAACTAATTATTTTTGTATTTTATGAATGTTAAAATAAAAAATACTTAAATCCAACCTTTATATTAAATATGTTGATGGGATGAATTATTATTATTACTATATATGTAATTTATTCAACAATTAACCCTTTCAAAACATCACTTCAGTAAAATACGTCGGACAAAATTAATATATGTCAGTAATTTTTCTAAATTATTTATTTTGAAAGTGGCTTAAGTCACTTTACCGTAATGAAAAGTGGTGATTTTTTAATGTTTATACGAAATTATTTATACTGAGTAAAATACCAGTATCATGAGATAACACATACAAGAAAATCTTCTCAAAAGTTAGCATCCATATTTTTAAACGTGTTAAAACGCAAACACTTAAATAACTCGACTTAAAAACAAAGTGACTTATGCCACTTTCAAAATAAACGGCTCATATGGGGTTGAGATCAGGACTCTGTGGTGCTGTTTTGAGCATATGTGGAACATTGTACGCCAAGTACATCCTGGTGTTGTGAGCCATATTTTTGGGATAATTATCTTGCTGAAAATAATATCCCTGAGATACGCCCAATTTTTCAGCACTTCAGCACTTTCAGGCTTCAAATTTCTCTTCAATATATCGATGTATGCACGGTGGTCCATAACTTCCTCCTTATCTCCAAGTTACCAACGCCACTAGCAGCCACACAAATGAAGGAAATGGTTTAATAAACATAGCTCTATTAAAAATTTTTTTAAACCCTTGCCACACATTACCTTTTTTTATCAAAAAAGTTTTGACCGGAACACTGTATCTGTAAGATATCAGCTACCTGCAGAGATTTTTGAGGTGCGGGATCTTTCTATTTTAAATTGTTTTTTCTTTTATTTTTTTTTAATGCCGTGATGATGCCTTTACCTTCTAATATGTGCTTTATCACACTAAAGGTTTCGAATTATTATAACTAATCTCCCTCAATTATAAATGAACACATAATACATGAAAATACATTTTTCTGGTGCCACATACAATTTTTTCTTTTTATCAAATTATTCAATTATGTAGTTCTTACATAAATTTTACAAAAATACACAATATCTATTCTACATGCATGCAAATCTATTTATACTTCCAACCTTTCCAACAGTACTTTGCTTGTTCCGCTAGCTGACTTAGTTTATGAGATAAGCGGTTTTATTAGTACCTTTTATTTGACCTTCAAATGGTTATAAACCCAAGGGGGCTAACCAGCCCCCGAAAAAACATGTCCACTTCCGGTTATAACGGTCTCAAATAACGGTAAAAAAAGGAAAAAAAATTTGAGCTTGGCAGCTGTTCTACACTTGTTCCGAATTCTCTTTCCGACTTAGAGCTGGGCCACAATACGGCAGCGACAGTGTCAGTGTTTCTCTCACTTTCGCTGTCAGCCTACAATGAGAACAGTGGCAGCGCGCAGCGCTATCTGTCATTTGTCATTTGTTTTCACATTTGTATTTGTTTGAGTATTTGTTTTGTTTCATTCCTACAGAATAAGTGAGATTTTGTGTAAAAGTTGTGCAACACTTTTATCCCAAAAATGAGAGGATTTTAATTTCACTGCTCACTGCCGGACTAGAGTCTATAATTTTTCCCCTACTCGGCAGTGTTTTTTCCCATAAGGTTTGCATGATGAGAGAAACACTGACACTGTCGCTGCCGTATTGTGGCCCAGCTCTTAAAAGCTATATATTTTAATTATTAGTTTTCTGTATATTTACTTTCTGAATTCACTGACAGCTGACACTGATTGTTTTATTTCAATTAGAAAACCACCGAAGGTTAATTTGATTATATTAGTTATTTACTCTTTATGTTTAATTAACTAAGAAATATAGTTATTACTATAGGTTTTATTCCATGCGTTTATCCAAGAAATTCAGGTGGCAGATTTAATATTATTGCCGTCCATGTTGACGACCTGACCAAAGCTTGTTCATGTATAGAAGACATGCAAGATATAAAAAGTCGATTAACAGCCACCAACATCAGCTTTTATATTCTCAACAGGTTGTGGGCTAAGCGACTGACTCTGAATACAGTTACTTTTAAATATATTGGGTCTGGGAAACATTTCGTGACGTTTTTTTAGTAAAATTCAACTGGTGTTCTTAGTCTGAAAATTAATTTATTTAAACTAATTATGCTCCATTATTATCTACAATGTTTCGCCATTTTTCGGTTAGAGCCATGATGCCATCGGTGAAGAACTTCTGTAGTTTCTGGTTAAAAAACTGAATCAAGTTGTTTTCACAGGCTTCTTTTGAAAGCAGCTTTATTCCATTCAGATAGAGAGAGCTTCATTCCATTCTATTTTGCAAAGAATTCCATTCCGAAGAGATCGGAACAAGTGCTAGTCTGAGGGTGCTATGTCTGAACTATATGCTGGATGCATTAAAACGGCAAAATTAAACTCTCGCAATTTTCGACGGGTCTTCAAAGAAATGTGTCGGAGAGCGTTGTCATGGTGGAAGACAACACTTTTCCTGTTAGTCAATTCCGACCGTTGTCTTTAAATTGCCTGGCGTTATCTCTCTATTTGTTTACAATAGAGTTGGAAATCAATTGTTCGACCAATTGGACGTAACTCATGATGGACATGATGGAAGGGAATCCCAGTCCTACCATTCACACAGCATATCATCTTTTTCAGCGTCAATTCTGGCTTTGTAACCGCTCTCCATCTTGTAGTGTACCACACAAGTCACCACGACTGCTTCATAAGTGACGATCAAATTGACCCATGATAGGGTACACGCAGCGCATAAAAATTGCAGCGCTAGCGTTTCCTGTAGGAGCGTTGACCGCGCTAAGTTCAGCTGCGTGTGCATTGACGACTTCTTTTCTCTGCCGACGTCTTCTGTCGAGACTGCGACAGAAATAGTGCAGTCAACAATTATTCACAATAATTTATAAACAATGTATTATTGATTGGATCAGCAGAATCCGCTGACCAATCACAAAGTTATTTTAAGAAATATGTTTATATTAGTTTTAAGTCCGCCCATCAAAATTGGCTATAAAAGGGCAAGATTTTCCAAAATAAAATAGAATATTATCAGAGCCTAAAACCGGCAGTCTTCTAATTTTCTCAAGCCCTGGCAGATAATCTGCCGGCTTTATCAATTATACAAATAGCATTCTAAGCTGAGGCCCATGGCATACTCTGCCGGCCAAGCCTATGAATCTATAATAAAATAGAATATTATCTACTATAATTTTTGAAGTCAGGACCAGAGGTCCTTCAACATATTACATGGCGATCCTGCATAATACGATCCTGTGAACTTCGATCCTGCATACCACGATCCTGTGAAACTACGATCCTGCATACTCGAAAAACATAAACAAACATCAAGAATCACTAGTACCAAAGCAGTCAACATGTCGCAGCTACCAAAATCTGGAACGCGTGTCATCGCCAACTGGGGTATTCCAATTGCTGCTCTCATGGACATAAAAAAGCAACCCAAGTTTATTACTGGAAGAATGACGTTAGCTCTCACACTTTACTCGATGGTCTTCATGCGTCTCGCTTGGAAAGTAACACCACGCAACATGCTGCTACTCGCCTGCCACATGACGAACTCCACTTAGCCCAAGGAAATAATATACTACGATTTAAACACTGACTGTTAATTGTAAAACAATTTCTTTAAGGATTAAGATTCGAAATTAATATGAAATAATTTAAATTAAATAGTACTAACTAAAAATTAAAATACACAAAGCACTCAAATTATGGGTATGAATATAGTGTAGCTTTTAAAGCCCCTTACGTTACGTTAATTTAAAAAAACAAGCTAAAAGATGGGAGTAGTACAAACGAAACCACTCTACAATGAGCAGTCAAATACATATACAATGAATAACATGTATACACAGGACAGCATTATAATAATTTTCTGTCTGATTATACTACTTTTAGCAATAATAACATTTGTAGCATTTAGAATTAATAAGCATTATAAAAATTATGTACTTAGGCATATAAACAGAGTTAATGTTGTATAATTAACCAAAATTCTTCCTAATAATAATTTTAGTTAGCAAGTCAATTTTATTTTCTGAAATTACATAATTAAAAGAATAAAAGAATTATTAAAAGAATAAGTCTCAATAAATGGAAGAATTTCTCAATATTGCATCCAAATTTCTTACTAATTTAAAAAAGAACCGCGACAGATTAAAGTCGAGTGAACATTTTAATAAAAAGAAATTAGAATTTGAAGAATTAAAGAAAACATATTACGAAATATTAAAAACTGAAGAAGATCATGAGAAACTCAAAGAAGATATAATAAAATTTAAAACTATAGTTCAATCCATTCACGAAATTTTGTTACAGAACAAAATAAAAAAGAGTACTTTCAACATTGATACGGCAATAAAAGCCATTCCAAATTTTACAGGTTCATTTAAGGAACTTGAATCATTTTTAAAAATCACAGAGCTGATTTATAATTCTTTAGAAACTACTGAAAAACCAAAATTAATAGAATTCGTATATCATGTAAAGCTAGCGTTAAATGTACGAACGGCTATATGCGGTATAACAATACCAACTACTTACAAAGTACTCGAAAAAACACTAACTACCAGATATAAGAACAATACAACAGTCTCGCAAATACATACTACTCTGGGTGGTATAAGACAGAACAATAAGACAGTGCAACAGTACAAAGAACAGATTTTAACAATAATTAGCGACCTAAACAGACTTCAGATAACCGACCTAGGAGAAAACGGTAGTAGTGCACAGAAAGACGTAATAACAAAAATAAACGACACTTATGCGCTCACTGTGTTTAAAAACGGTCTAAACGAAAATTTAAAATCAACAATATTTGCGGCACAAACAAAAACATTTAATGAAGCAATAAACCTCGCATTAGATATAGAAATTAACCAAAACTCAAGTGCCCAAATAACGTATATAAACAAAAATAGAAATAACTACAGACCTAACGACACACAAAGAAATTCGAACAAATTCTACAACAACAACAACACTAACAACCAACAAAATTCATACAATAATTTTAATAATAACAACATGAATTAGAGGAACACTTCTTTTAACAACAACAACCGCTCAAATAACTCTAACAACAATTATACACAGAACGCAAACACCAGATACAGTAATAACGCGACACCAAACAGGAACAACAACAACAACAACAGAAACAACAATAATACTACATATCAACAACAGCAATACAGAAATAACTCTAACAATAGAGTTTACACATTGAATGCTCAGGAAAACGAGCTAGGCTCGGAGGGTAATTAAATTCTCCACCCGGAAACTTAACAGATGGAATTATTGGGAAAGATTTATTAAGAAAATATTTTTGTAAAATAGATTACGAAACCTCAACTATTACATTTAGTTTTAATGAAAATGATATTACATTTAAACACATCGATAGAAATTGTTTTACCATCAAGATGCGATCATTGTACCAATCAATACAAATTTTAAAGAGGATAGAATAATATGGAATAAAGAAATTCAAAAAGGAATATTCGTAGGAAATTGTATTTGCCCAAAAGGAAAGATAGGTCATATAAAAATGTTAAACACAAATGATACTACTGTTAGTATACATAAAATTGAACTAGAGTCCGACCCATTAACAAATTATGATATTCTAACATCAAGAACAATGAATAACACCGAAAGATTCAATAAGATTCAATATTAGAAACGATGAAAATAAAAACAACTGATCCTGACGCATACAATTCACTAACTGATATCCTACAAAACTATCAAGACATTTTTCATTTAGACAACGAAGCACTGTCAACTATAACTTTTACAAACAAAAAATTAACCTAATGCTGTGTTTAATGTTTACACCGACCCCAAATGCGCATTTGTAATCACGCATTTGAAAAGTGTTTACACCGCTTTGTTCGCATTTGGTTTGACAGACCATCAGACCAAATTTATGTTTTTTATTTGCCTGCCTTTGTTTACAATTGTGTTTGACTGATTGACATTTCCAATGTTTTGTTTTGGGATTTTATTTATGCCTACGACAGACTGATTCAAAATATTATTTTGCTTCGCATTTCATTCGCATTTCTTTCAAATGCGATGAAATCTATTAAATTTGATTTGTCAAATCGTATGAAAATTTTTAAAATTTCGATTTTTAGGTCGGTGTAAACATAGCATAACCGACAAAAGTCCGACTTACATAAAGAACTATAGACTTCCGCAGACACAAAAAGACGAAATTAAACAACAAGTCAGAAAATTATTAAATGAGGACATAATTGAACCATCCACAAGTCCATACAATTCACCAGTACCAAAAAAGGGAGACAAGGAAAAAAAAATGGAGACTAGTAGTAGATTACCGTAAACTCAATGACAAAATAGTAAACGACAAATTCCCTTTAACAAGACTTGAAGATATACTTAACAAATTAGGAAGAGCAAAATGCTTTATGACACTTGACATGACTAGCTCTTTCCACCAAATACCTTTAGACAGAAATTCAAGACCATTAACAGCTTTTTCTACAGAAAATGGACACTATCAATTTAAAAGACTACCATTTGTATTAAAAATATCCAAAACAGCTTTCAAAGAATGTTGACAATAGCACTGAGTGGACTGGACAGCGAAGCATTCCTTTACGTAGACGACATCATTATCTTTGGTTGTAGTTTAAAACACAGCAATGAAAATTTAATGAAAGTTTTTTACCGAATACGAACGTACAACTAAAAATTAAATGCAAATAAATGTAATTTCTTGAAAACAGAAGTAATTTTTGTAGGACATTTAATAACAGACAAAGGAATCAAAACAGACGCAGACAAATTTGACACAATAAAGAATTATCCAATTCCGAAAAACGCCGACGAAACCAGACGATTCGTAGCTTTCTGTAATTATTACAGACTATTCATAAACAATTTTTCAGAAATTGCTAAATGCTTAAATTCACTATTAAAGAAAAACAACAAGTTCACATGAACCAGAACGCTTTCGACAACCTAAAACAAAAATGAATGAACCCACCGATGCAATATCCCGATTTTTCAAAACCGTTTATTCTGACAACTGACGCTTCAAACTACGCTCTTGGTGCAGTATTATCGCAAGGTGATATTGGGACTGACTTACCCATATCTTACGCAAGTAAAGCACTAGACAAACATGTCTTAAGCAAATCGGTTTCAGAGAAAGAACTATTAGCTATTAGCTATTCATTGGGATTATATTTTTTTAGGCCATATCTTTATGGTAACAATTTTATTGTAGTAACAGACCACAGACCTTTAGTACTATTTACGCATAAGAATCTATCTTCCAAAATGACCAGAATAAGATTGGACCTTTCCAACTATGAATTTGAGATTAAGTATAAACAAAATATTAATACTAATAATATTAATACTAATGCAGATGCAGATATCAAGAATCCAAATAAATTCTGAAACGTTAAAAGCAATGATTCCTAAAGAAAATGATAAAAATATTAAAAAAGCACATCAATCGTCACAAGGGGTATGAAGAATAAGAAAAATGATGAGACTGATGTTTCAACAAACCAATCGGAGCCTGATCAACTCTGCACATGGGACTGTACATCATTGTCAGATATAAAGAATGTAAAGAAGTTAAAATTTATAGTAAATAGGTATGGTGATAATTTGACGAATCCCAGATTCGCATTCAGAAAAACATACCAGTTTGTGCACAAACAGAAAAGAAATATTTATAGAAAACGATATCGTAAATGTAAATGTAAAAGTAAAGTATAATGATAATCCAACGAAATTCGTTTCGACTCTGGAGAACTTACTGAAAAAGATGAAATATTTACAATTGTTAACAAAGAAGAATTTAAGAACTTATTTAATGAGTTGCAGCATAAAAACAAAAATCGCGCGTATTTGAAGATTTTAATATATAAACCCCCAGAAAAAATTGATGACGATATAATAAAATACAAATTAATAGATGAATACCATAATTCACCTATAGGAGGACACTTAGGAATTAGGAAAACAATACTAAAATTAAAAAATTGGAAAAATATGAGCAAAATGATTAAACAATTTATATCGAAATGTGAAAAATGTAAAATTAATAAGCAAACAAAACACATAAAAGAAAAAATGGTACAAACTGATACACCTAATAATAGTTTTGAAATGTTATCTATACACATTGTAGGCCTTGTAAGAATTTCGAATAATTTTAGATATATCTTAACAATTCAATGTGAATTGACAAAATTTGTAGTAGCACATCCAATAGAATCTTAAGACGCAACTACAGTTGCAAAGACTACAGTTGGGTTAGTAGAACAATTCATTCTCAAGTATGGAAATTTTAAAACATTAAAATCAGATAAAGGAACTGAATTCACTAACACACTACTAAAAGAAATATGCGAATTACTAAAAATTCGACAAATTTTTTCTACACCATATCATCACGAAACATTAGGTTCAATAGAACGAAATCATAGGGTACTGAACGAATACTTTCTAGCATTTGCAAAAGAAGATGACTGGGACAAATGGGTACCGTACTATGTATTTGCGTACAATACCACACCAAACGTTCATACAAATTATTCACCATATAAATTAATTTTTGGAAAATTACCATCAATGCCTGATGACATATTAAATAATAATACAATTTCTTATAACCTAGGTAATTATGTTAATGGATTAAAAGCTAGACTAACAGCCTTATCGTGTATCTTTTCGCGTTGCGTTTATTTCGCGTTTTGTTTTTTGCTTTTCGTATTTTTCAAAGAATTGAGAGAGAAAAATTTGTAAACCTCTCAAACGCAATCGAAACGCGAAACCAAACTCAAACGCAGAGTTGTTGGTAATTTACATGCTTAGCAGACTTCACTACGTATTTGTGGCATGATGGATGAGCTATTTCGTGGAAAAAGTCTATCAAACCAGACGATCGCAAAATGCTCGCGTTTGGTGTGATTCTGAACAGTGGCTCATACAATTTTTTGTATGCACGGCGCTACCTTCTCGAAAAGATTCAGAAAAACTTATTTTTTCATGCGTAGTTCGTCATAAACCTGTTCATTATATAAAATAAAATAATGCACATACATAAGTAACAAATAATATTCGAGTTACTGAAGCGCCGGCATATGTAAAATATCCGAATTGTCCCTCTTCTGAGTATCCCCGTATTTTGTTCCACGCTATGACGCTGCGCTCTAGTAGTCGCACGAGGAATATTACCGCTATATTCTCACATAAAGAGCACACGATAATAAACACAATATCAATATGTAAACATGTGTGCGAATTATCAGATTTGCATTTGTTGTACTAATTGTTGCCATACATCAATTATAGCACTAATTCATTGGGATTCCTGAAAATACTTGTAAAAATGCTAAAAATGCTTCGTACATGGTAACTCTTTGTGCTCTGCAAACAGGGGAAATCTGCAAGACTACGTAAAGTTTGTTTATCTTTGTGTTTCTCCTCAAAACTGAAACGCAGTCTACTCGAAAAAGTTTGATCATACCATTTGGAACGCATTGCGTTTGAGTCGCGTTTGAGTTTGCGTTTGCGTTTAAAAATACGCGATAAGGCTGTAAGTTTATCTTTAAGAAATGCAAAAGCTAATTTAACAAAATCTAAAGAAATACGTGTAAATAATCAAAACAATTGTAATAATTCTAATTTTAAGATAGGTGATAAAGTATTAGTAAGAAATATAAATAGAAAAAAACATCAAAAACCATATCATGGTCCATACACTATAATATGTAAAAATGGAGTAAACTCGACAGTAATGGTTAACGGCATGAGAAAAGAATTTCATAACAATTTATTAAAAAAATTCTAATAAAAATATATATTTCTTCAAAATATATATTTTTCTTGAAAGGGTGAGGGTGTAGTGTACCACACAAGTCACCACGACTGCTTCATAAGCGACAGTCAGTCTTACCCACGATTTTTGACGCATCCGATTATCATACGTGACCCATTTCTCATCACCGGTTATGACACGTTTCAAAAAACGCTCGATTTCATTGCGTTTCAGCAGCGCATGGCAGATGTTAATCATGTTTTTCTCGCTCAACTCATGACGAACCTATATATCTAGCCTTTTTTGGTAGACTGCCTTGTGTAGATGGTTTAAAACCATCGTGAGCTGCGAACCATATCCGCGCGGCAGATTTTGATAAAGCACCTTCACCGTAGACATCACAAATTTGATCACAAGGCTGCGCAGCGCTTTTCTCTTTGTCGTTATATTACTGCAAAATATAGCGCAATTTTCCATTATTTTTCTTCATTTTCAAAGGTAAACAATTTTCCAACCACTGCATCAATTTCGTTGTTTACACACTGTTGTACACACACACTTACGGTCAAAGTGTCACCTTTCGAATAAGCGTTCAGTGGTATCGCTGCAAACAGTGTTGCCAGCGTTATTTGCAACTGACCCCACCTATCGGAAAACCGTCACGTTTTCCCAGACCCAATAGTTTTTTAGTTTATCGAAATGAGTACTGAGCCTATATTCAATTGAAAACTTGGATGACGGAAATTATGTATTCTGATCAATGCAAATGCGTAGTAATCGCATACATTCAGAGTTATGGGCGATAGTAGATGGCAGAATTGAGAAGGAGGAGCAGTTGTCTATAGCAGACTAGGCAGTTTGACCTGAAAGATGAAACGGGGCTCAAAGGGGCCCAAATAATTCATGTGAAGTATTAACCAAGCGCAAAAGAAGCATAAAGAAAAAATTTTCGTAGCAGGTGATAATTATCTTGTAATATACGGACAAGTTAAAATTATTATTGAAAATCAAAAGACCTGTGTCAGGTTAAAAAATGTGTTGTACACACGGATTGAAGGTAATTTTCAATGAGAACAAAGCTTGTATAAAACTGAATGTGGTAAAATTATGCTTGAAGCTAAATTGCAGAACGGGCTTTTCGCGTTTCCAGAAGAAAAGTATTCAAAGCAAACATGTTTTTATGCTTATAGTCAGAACGACGATATTAGAAGATGGCATCACCGTTTCAGTCATTTAAATTTCGTCAGCTTGAAAGAAATGTCAAAAAGACAATTGGTGCAAGGACTGCAGCTGAAGGGAGATGACAATAGTTGTGCTGTCTGTCTCACATGTGCAAAGAGCAAAATTTTTGTGTTAAAAGCAGAGCCTGAAAATAACTCTTATTCCAATGATCTTCCTCATAAAAGTTAGACTTTTAACTTTTATTTTGAAAATAAACGCTAAAAATTTTTCTCATAACTTTTATTTTGAAAATTAAAGTTAAAAGTTTTTCTCATAACTTTTATTTTGAAAATAATAGTTAAAAGTTTAACCCCTAACTTTTATTTTCAAAATAAAAGTTAAAAGTTTAACTTTTATTTTAAAAGTCATCGATAAAAGTTTTTCTGATAACTTTTTCTGCTGACTTTTTTTGAAATAAGAGTTATTTTAAAAGTAATTTTGAATAAGTGCGGAGAAGCATGAATATGTGGTTAGGTTTGGAATAAGCTGCTTGAGAGTGAAAATAGTTAGTTTTAGAAATTGTGCCGCTGAGATTTGTTGTTTATTCATTGATCGCAGTGTGTGTGTGTATCTAGCATTACGTCGACTGTAGCCCTTATCGGCAGCAGGTACAGTACAGCGGCGACAATGCTTTGAAACAACAACAACAACTCATCGTTCCGCTTGTGTGTGAATGACTGTGTTGTTGTTGATTGTTTTTTGTTGAACGGTTATAAAGAATTAAATCAGAAATGCAGATACAATTATTTAGATAGAAAATCTATTATTTGTATCAAAGTCGAGTTAGTCGCATGTCAATTGAAAGTTAGTTAACTCTTAAACGGCTGCACCGATTTTGATGCGGTTTTGACCATTCTGCTCGAAACTATGAATCATTCGTATTTGCAAGAAAATATTTAATTATTTTGTGACTCTAATTTTGCATCTCAAATGGGATGATATTTGTTAATCATTTGGACCGCTATTTCGAACAAAGACAAATGAGTCTGAGGTTTCGCTATTTTCGTGCATCTATTGTACGATTTATTGGCGTCAGGTAGAGGCATTGCATTCCAAGAGACAAAACTAACGGGATATGCTTTTGTCGCTGATATTTTGTTGCTGCTTCTCACATTCAAAGTTTGTATTGTAAAAAAAAATGCAATTAATGGCGGGAATTTCCATTTGCCGTAACCCTTTAAGCATTCAAAATACCGAGTACGGTGCAGGACATTAAAAAACATTCAGATTTATCCTGTCCAGTTCCGAGAATCGATTGACTGATGCACTTTTGTGATGTCATTCAAGTTTTATGATGATTTTGAAAACCTTTTTTTCAATCCTTGTTCATTCTTCAAACGCAATGGGTCGAAAGTGCAAAGAATTTATTCGCGCGTTATTTGTGCAAAAAGGTGAAAGAAATATTTCTAAAAAATGCTCACAAGTGATAAGTAGCAATTATGTGACTAATTTAGAAAAACATTTGAAACTTAAACACGAAGAGTTATTTCGGAAATTGCTGGATGCTAATAAAGAAAATTTCGCACCAGATATTAAAAGAGTTAAATTCAGTGCTGGATTCAGTGAAAAAGAAGTTGTAACGAACATTGTTGACTTGGTAGCCAAGGAAAATATACTTTTTGCCACATTCGACTCAAAATCGTTCCGGTTTTTTGCCCAGCCTATATTTGAAGGTTTGGGGATGGGCGTTATTAACGCTCATAACATTTTTACAATTTTGAGCGCAAGGCAGTCACTAATTAAAAAAAAAAATATTAAATCTCTGAAAAAAAGTTTGCTGTCCCTTAAAATTGCTACTGTGAGCTGCGAAGGTAGAGGAATTTTGGGTATTAACGTGCAATTTGCTAAATACGGCGAAATAGTTATTAAAACATTGGATATGGTGGAATTAAGGAAATCACATACTGCAGAATATATAGCCGAAACCATAAAAAATTTTCTTGCTGAATACGAAATAAGTATTTCGCAAATTTATACAGGTAAATTGAAACAATATCATTTTTGATTGCACCACTTTATAAATTTTAAAATCTGTGCCTTAGAAGGTTAGGCACTTTTATGAAGAGAATAGGAAAAACAAATTAAAGTCTTAAAAAATTTCCAGTTACTACTGATAATGGGCGGAATATGTTAAAAGCAGTTGCTTTCCTTCGCTCACAAATAGAGGATTGTGGCGAAGATGAAGAAGCTGGTGAAGAAAGTTTTTCGGACCACACTGAATCGATCATATGGAACGGTGTACATTCTATACGCTGTGCGCCTAGTACAATGCAGCCGCCTGCATGGGATCTTCTGAAGGAGTCTCAAATAAAAATTATTGTTGAAAAGGTACTTTTCACAATGATACATAGTGTATATCCGAGGACACTGCTTATCCAAGCTTAACTTAAGTTATAAACATACTTCAGCTAATTTAGTGAATTTCGATCTTTCCAGATGAGAAACTTGTTCAAAACATTGCGCACACCAACGAATAGGCAACTATTGAAAACTTATAGTAGTCTTGCATCAAAACTCGACATGCCTACTAGGTGGAATTCGACATATCTTATGCTGAGAAGGGCCATCGAGTTGAAGCCGTATATAACCGAAATTCCAGATATAACAAGCTTTGAAATCACAGAAAATGACTGGAGGACGTTAAGTGAACTGCAAGCATCTTTAAAGTTACTGAATGATGCAACACTTAGATTCCAGGAAGAGCAAATGGCATTGGGAGACTTTTTCAAGGTAAGAATATTATATATCATATGCATATATAATAGCCGAATATATATATGCATCATTCTTATGGTTTTTTCCGAAATGGCTTGAAACAAAAGTAGAAATTGGAAGCTTGAAAGGCGCTATTGCTGCAAAGGCAAAAAGCCTGTTAGAAATAAGGGAGATAACACTATTTAATAACGATGTTGTAAATGCAGCCATTTACCTTGACCCAAGGTTCAACAAACTTCTCTCAGCTGAAGCAAAAGTAGCTGCGCTGAAACATTTAAAATTATTAATAATGATGCTGGATGAGGTATGGATTGTATGTAAAATCAATTATATTACTAGCTTTTTCATGTAATCTTTTCGTTAGGTAAGAAAAAGTGAAATCGACTTATCTGCAACACAATACAGCAGCGATAAACAAATTCCCGTGCAATCATCAACCAGTGCTTTGAAAACAAGACTTAAGCAGTACTTGCAGAATTTCACTGAGCGTTCTTCAGAAGAGAGAGATGAAGAGGAGGGGTACACTCATCGGTGCTTTACTGAAGCCAAAAATTATAATAAGCATTCTGCAAATGTAGATATGAACATTTTAGAATACTGGAGTGATAACACAGCATAAAAATATTTTGGCGAAATAACAAAAATAGTACACTGGAGTTCCGGCAACCCAAGTGTCAGTAGAACGATCGTTTTAAGCTTTAAAAATCATTTTAAACAACAGAAGGGCTTCATTAACTGAAATTCATTTAAAGGAATTAATATTAATAAAACTGAAGTCTTAATCACGAAATAGTGTTTCCTTTCCGTTATCTTTTTTTAATTAATTATGCATTATGGCAAATGACAGGTTTTCAAAATCATCATAAAACTTGAATGACATCACAAAAGTGCATCAGTCAATCGATTCTCGGAACTGGACAGGATAAATCTGAATGTTTTTTAATGTCCTGCACCGTACTCGGTATTTTGAATGCTTAAAGGGTTACGGCAAATGGAAATTCCCGCCATTAATTGCATTTTTTTTACAATACAAACTTTGAACGTGAGAAGCAGCAACAAAATATCAGCGACAAAAGCATATCCCGTTAGTTTTGTCTCTTGGAATGCAATGCCTCTACCTGACGCCAATAAATCGTACAATAGATGCACGAAAATAGCGAAACCTCAGACTCATTTGTCTTTGTTCGAAATAGCGGTCCAAATGATTAACAAATATCATCCCATTTGAGATGCAAAATTAGAGTCACAAAATAATTAAATATTTTCTTGCAAATACGAATGATTCATAGTTTCGAGCAGAATGGTCAAAACCGCATCAAAATCGGTGCAGCCGTTTAAGAGTTAACTAACTTTCAATTGACATGCGACTAACTCGACTTTGATACAAATAATAGATTTTCTATCTAAATAATTGTATCTGCATTTCTGCTTTAATTCTTTATAACCGTTCAACAAAAAACAATCAACAACAACAACACAGTCATTCACACACAAGCGGAACGATGAGTTCTTGTTGTTGTTTCAAAGCATTGTCGCCGCTGTACTGTACCTGCTGTCGATAAGGGCTACGGTCGACGTAATGCTAGATACACACACACACTGCGATCAATGAATAAACAACAAATCACAGCGGCACAGTTTCTAAAACTAACTATTTTCCCTCTCAAGCAGCTTATTCCAAACCTAACCACATATTAATGCTTCTCCGCACTTATTCAAAATAACTCTTAAAATAACTCTTATTTCAAAAAAGTCATCACAAAAACTTATCGATGACTTTTAAAATAAAAGTTTAAAATAAAAAAAATAAAATAAAAGTCATCGAAAAAGTTTTTTCAATGACTTAAAAATAAAAGTCTTCAATAAGAGTTACGGGTATGACTTTTATATTTAAAAGTCATGGATAAGAGTTATGGGTATGACTTTTATATCTAAAAGTCATTGATAAGAGTTATCCACATGACTTTTTTGATAAAAGTCATAAAAGTTTCATGGTCTGGTTAAAAGTTGTCCACATAGTACAGAAAGTCGGGCTCGGAAATTGTCCACACAGATGTATGCCAATAAACAAAACGTCAATTGGAAATTCGCGATATTTTGTAACTTTCGTAGACGACACAACTTTCGAGATATACATTTGCCTATTTTTGAAGAGCAAAAACGAAGTGTTGAGCATATTTAGGGCCAGATTTTCAATGAACGATCACCGTGATGATCGGTGATTCTGCATTGTTATTTTCGTGTTGTCGTTACTTAGCGATTTTCAATGAACGAGCTTCAATACGAGGTTTTCATACGAGTTCACGCTCGTTCAGTGGTATTTCCGATCGTTATTGGAAAGATAAAGAAGCAATATGAACTGTCATATGAAAGATAGGTGAAAGGCTGTCGTTAGTGCATTCTTTTGGCAAAACTAGAGTGAAGTGTTTCTAAAGAACTTTGAAATAGTTTGTTTATTATTTACTTTATTGAAGCTTGTATGTGTTATAATACAAAAATAAATTTTGTGACTTTATTAAACTTTATTTATTTATTTGAGACAAAAAAAATTAATAAAAAAAATAAGAAATATAAAAAAATTAAAACCGGGACTTATTTCTGTACACAACAATTGCAAATTCCACTCCTAAAAATATGTTCTTTGTTTTATTTTTATTATTTCATCACTATCCTATTCACAGTTTTAAAATATTATGCTGAAAAAATATTTTCAGCAGTTGCCAAAACAATTATATAAGGCAATGCAAAAAAAAAAAAGAAATCCTATGAGAAACTCATAGTAAAAATGCCTAGCAATGAAACAATGCGATGAAAAGAGAAATCCGAGTGTACCTTAAAGAAAGTAAACAGAGCCTCTAAGATGCATAAAAGAAGAGAACGAGTCGCTACGTAACACTTTAGAAATCGCATTTTAGATTACGGTGATTAGGAATCAATCACCGGTGATCATTGAAAATCTGGCTTTTAAAGTATTTAAAACTGTGGCAGAAAATCAGACAAACACACGAATTAAGATTTTGGAGGCGAGTACACAGATCAAGAATTCAGGCACTTTTTGCAAGAAAACGGAATAGCATCAACCTTAGCATCAGCTAACGGTGCCATATACACTGCAGCAGAAAGGGGTAGTTGAGTGTATGAATCGAACCCTGATAGAAATAGCCAGGAGCAAGCATGATACATTCTAACTTGATTCTGGGCTGAAACAGTGGCAACCGCGGCCTGAAAACATACGAAACAGGTCAATAACTAGATCATTAGTTAATAGAACTCCTTATTAAGGTTTAGTTGGCAAGGACTATTTGCAGAAATTCGGAGTTAACTCTTTCAAAACATTTTTCCCGGTAATACGATTCGCTACAATTTGTATGATTATGCCATGCTACATGCGGCAGCCTGAACATTTTGTTGGTGAAAAGCATCCCAGCAAATATTGAAGCTACAAAGATCGATATATGTACATACATACATATGCGTTGAAACAAAGTGGGAGGAAGTGGAACGAAAAAATTGATTCAGTACTAAAAGATAGCGGTTTTTATATCATGTCCCAGCCAGCCATGCATTTATACAAGAAATTTAGGAGGTAGAATTCATATTGCCATCTATGTTGACGACCAGATCATAGCTTGTTCATGCATGGAAGATCAAAAAAGTCGATTAACATCCACCAACATCAGTGTTTATATTCTCAACAATTACATGGTTATTAGCGAATTAATCGCCCCTTCTGCTACCATTTACCGCACTGTTCGTTATTCAATCGTCAGCCATAGATGTATTCTTTATGTAAGCTATAATTTAAAAGTAAATTATAATGTATTTATTTTAAGTTCGATTAGGAAAATTTCATAAAATTTAATTTGCATACTTAAACTCAGTTTAAAAATCAATAATAATAGTTATAAATAAAACTAATAAAAGTGTTGTCTACTGCCTGGCCTTCACCTTCAAGCTTCCGGTAGAGATTTGAGTAAAAATGGGCGTTGGGCCACAACTACTAATAGAAATAATTAGTACCTGTACTTGAAGTACAAAATAATAAGTTATGTATAACATTTATTCCTATGGTAATAAATGTCTTTTTAAGAACTATACTGAGTAAATACTACACAAGTGATTTGGAACAACAACAATTTCTTGTATCATAAAATACTATGTACAGTTGTATTGAGAAAGTTTGTGTAGCTATAAATGCAATTTGGTTGTCATAACTCAAAAACTGACGTACCTGCATTGTCGGTATAAAAAACAGTCGTAGTCGTCGACCGATTTTGCCCTTTTTCAATACCAAGTTTTATGCAATAATAAATTTCGATATCTTCAACGATTCTCATTTCTATGCGTTACACATTTCGTGACAAAGTGAATATACCCTTAACCTTAAGCGTGGTGTAGGGTAAAATAACTAATACTACTAATTAAAATAAACATTAAAGGGGCGAAATTGAATCAAATGTAATTTATTGCACATTTTATAATCCAGCATTTAGCTTAATTTGCATAACTAATTTAATATAAATATTTGTTAACACTAAAATGTTAAAATTGGTGTTTCACAATGATCGAGCACATCTGTAAAAAAATTAATAATTTTATGCCAATTCAAAAGTTCAAATATTACCTTTTGCTATGCTCCACCAAGGCAATGTAATGTAGGTTAAGAATGCATTTAAAGGCGTTGATTGTTGACGACGATTCTCTTTCCAGAAATAAAAATTTTGGGTAAAGCCCCGACTGGCCCATAATGGATTAAAAGCACCATCGTCAAGCTCTGAAAAACATATATATATATATACATATGTTAAAGTAAACCAGAAAGAGTGCTACATTCGACTTGGTCGAAGCTATAATAAAATACCGTACACCCTCGTGACCTATGATTAAAAAAATTTAACTGCAAATTTTCAATTGGAAATGCGAAGGGGGCCACCAGTCTCTAACGACTTTATATTGGGATTTTAAGGGAAGTATGTGTAGATTGAGAAACCACGCTTATTCCTGATGATAATTCAGTATTAATACTACGTTTACTGATTGGATCAAGTTTGTCTTTGCAGTAACTCCATAGCAATTTTATACAAAGAAAATAGTATAGTATTTATAGTGTATACAGGGTGTAACGCATAAGATTTTCAAAAAGCTAGGATGTGTAGGCTTAGTCTGAAACCACTACTTAATATCGAAAACAGAATTTCAAAAAATAAAGGAAGTACGTAAATCATTTCTGCCTCCTGATTTTGAAAAATATCCTTAGCATCTTTTTGAAATTAGGTTTCTAAGCTGAAGTTCAAATTTTAAGTTCATCATTTTCTAGCCTCGCCATTGTCTGATCTCGCTGAAATCTCGCACGTATTATCTTCTGACTTACTATCACATTTTAAGAGGGAAAGACCAAAGAAAATCGGAAATTAAAAATTATGAACCACCCTAATGTACATATGTACCTCACACTAGCGACAGCAGGTCCCAACGGTTTAATTTATTTACATATATAATTTATTTATATATACACTAGCTTGCCCGTTGCCCAACTTTGCTGGGCTGCCTTCTACTTACACCATTCCCCTCCACTTCGTCGTCCCTCTTTTAAATGCCTTAGCATAGGAAATTCAAACCATATTGCCCATCCCCATGTAGTTTTAAAATTATTCTAATTTTTGGCTTCTTGAAGCATTTATGGGAGTAAAAAAAAACTGCACCTCTGCAGCTAACGACTAATAACCATGTAAAATTTCGGCTTCCTAGGCCCCTCTTGTATTTTAACCACTTTGGGGCGGAGTTTCCAAAACTTTGCAAATTATGGGCATTTTAAATCTTGCCACCTTCATTTCTAACAGTTAGGGGCAGATGTTATAACTGTCGTGCACCTCTACAGTATAAAATCAATCAGCATACCAAATTTCAACTTCCTAGGCTTTCTAGTTTTTACATTATGTTGTTTTTACTTCAGACACTTAAGGGCAGAGTTTTCCAATTTCCGATTTTAGCTTCCTGGTCCTCATACTTTCCAAATTATGGCCATTTAAAACATTATTAAGGGGCGAGCCCCTTTTAAACTTATTCAGATTTTTTCGTACGTGGCGTTTTTTTAGTAATTTTCAACTGGTTTTCTTATACTCTGGAAATGAATTTATTTAAACTAAATATGCTCCATTATTATCTACAATGTTTCGCCATTTCTCGGGTGGAGCCATGATTCCATAGGAGAAGAACTTCTATGGTTTCTGGTTGAAGAACTGAATCAAATGGTTTTCACAGGCTCCTTTTGAAAGCAGCTTAATTCCATTCAGAGTTCTCCAGAGATCGGAACAAGTGGTAGTCTTAGGGTGCTACGTCTGGACTATATTGTGAATGTATCAAAATTTCCCAATTAAACTCTCGCAATTTTTGACGGGTCATCAAAAAAGTATCTGGGCGAGCGTTGTCATGGTGGAAGGCAACACCTTTCCTGTTAGTCAATTGCGACCATTTTCTTTCAATTGCGTGGCGTAATCTCTCTAGTTGTTAACAATAGACTTGAGAATCAATTGTTCGACCAATTGGACGTAGCTCATAGTGGACGATTCCTTTGGCTTTGTGTCCGCTCCACATCTCCGCACCCACGATTTTTGAGGCTTCCGATTATCATACGTGACCCATTTCTGATCACCGGTTATGACACGTTTCAAAAAACGCTCGATTTCATTAACATATTTCTCTCGCTCAACTCATGAGGAACCCATATAATATATCGAGCTTCTTTTGGTAGCCAGCCTTGTGTAGATGGTTTAAACAGTTTTGTGATCAATCCCTAGCTCCATACCAATATCGACACTGGTGGTTATCCTGTTGGACTTTTTCAAGAATTTCATCAGCTTTTCCAGTGATTGGACAACCAGAGCGTGTCTCATCTTTCATATTAAAATTATCAAAGCGAAAGCGAGGGAACCATTTCCGCACAGCAGATTTTGATAATCAGGAGGATTTTCAGGTGAAAATAAGTGGTAGCACCGCTGTGGATTAAGCGTCGTTCCACAGGGAAGTCGTCGTTCAAGCTGTTGAGTGGCAGGAGTCTATTGGTGGGCCCGGAAAAATCGTAGAAATAGATGAGTCGAAATTTGGTAGGAGGAAATACCATAGAGGGCACATGGTAGAGAGTCAATGGGTCTTCTGAGGAGTGCAGCGGGTAACTAACCGCTGTTTTTTGGTTCCGGTGGAGGCGCGGTCTACCGAAGTACTTCTACCGCTAATCAAGAAGTGGATCAAAAAAGAAACGACAATTATGTATATCGAATTGTCAGCCGCTCAATTCAATTTTTATTCTTCTATGATATAGTATCTTACAGACTAAAGGCCCAATTATAATATGCTTATGCTGGCATAAGCAACTGTCAGAAGTGAAAGAACTACATGTCAAATGCAGAAGACTGGCTATAAAATGCTTATGTGAACTTTATTGTTTTGAACTTTATTAGTTTTCAATTTTTGAAATCAGCTGATTCCGTACGCAATGTGCGATTTGTTTCGCTTCTTCCTAAGCAAAATAAATTTAATGAAACGACGTTATGCACATTATAATTGCGAGATACAATTTCTGTGTTATCGCTAGTCTGTTATTGGCTGTGTTATCGCAAGCCGGAGTAAGCTCGGTTAAGCATATTATAATTGGGCCTTAAGCTTCAAAATCTAAAAGTAAGAGCCTAAAAGTAGTATTGTAAAACATTACTCGAGGCATACATAGATCGACATTATCAACATTATAAATTTTATTTAAGGCAACTAAGGCTCTATTAATCGGCTCATTAATTGCGTAATTCGTTCTACAACTAGGAATATGGAAGAATTCGAAATGTCAAGGAATATTAAAGGAAATAACCTTTAAAAGAGAACTGCAGTCCACTATTCCATTAATCAAGTCAAACATGAGCATAATACCAGCATGCAATCTTCGCACTTCAATTGATTGAATGCCCAAGAGAAGGCAACGAGATCTGTAAGTTGGAGACGGACTAGGAAATAAAGTTCTCAAGGTGAATTTAAGAAATGAACGTTGTATTCTTTCAATACGATTGATATGAACAGAATAATATGGATTTCATACTAAAGAAGCATATTCAACATGCGATCTAATGAAGGCAATAAATAAGCGCTTCAAAGTATTGGGATCACTGAATTTAATGCTATTACGTTTAATAAAAGCTAACAGCGAATACGCCTCAATCACGATTCTATTAACATGACCAATAAAGGAAAATTTCGAATCGAATAAGTCAAGTCGCGAATTTCAGTTACTGAATTTAACGTATTGTGACCAAATGAATACGAAAAATATATAGGCAACCGAATCTTGTGGTTTGTAATATAGCAACATTTATCAAGGTTTAGAACCTGTTTACGTCAAATGCTCCCTGCGTGAACCATATGTGCCCCCTAGCGCTACTCTAACCCCCACCTTAGATCAGCGTCATCTACTACTGAGTAGCATGCGGTTGCACCCCTGCAACCACGCTTGTAAACCAATTCGCCAACCTCCCTGGCCACAACTGCTGCTGTCACTACAAAAACTCACTTTTCCTTTAACTATCACCGACAACGTGTGTGCATCCGATCAAAAAACCATCGTTAGCTAATAATCTCGAGTTCCTTTGTTAATCGCTTGAAGCAGCTTGTCGAACGTTTGGAACGTTCAGTGTCAGCACGTGAATTGGAAATCGCGAATCAAACCCTCAGCCACCTCAACCATCGCATTGAACGCATCGAGAAGACGCTCAACAAACAGAACAAAGCACCGAAAGCCAAAGCACCAGTCTAAGTAAAAACAACAACATTCCAAAAGCTACGGTGAGTGTATTTTCCTCCACCCCCTTTTAAAACCCCAATTAATCCCTGAAATATCTATCAGAGTGCAAACTCATTTTCACACACCCCCCACATAAAACGAACCAATTTATTAGTTACAAACCAGTTATAGAGATTATTAAGGTCAGACTGAAGGATAATATCTGTTAGAATTATTGCTTATGCAAACACGACAAAAACACGACGACCGATCTGTTTGACTTCATTTATTCAAGTGAGTGTAACTTTAATATTATACATACAAATTCAAGGTTAAGTTGGTAATCCTGAGAAATAAGGTTTTACGGTGAGTTGCAGTTGGGTTGTAGAGTTGCCAATATTATCATTAGAAGATTTAATTTTATAGAAAACTTTGAGATCGTCAGCAAAAAGTAGAAATTTAACAGATTTGAAACAAGACGATATGTCTATAATAAAAAGCAAAAAGGAAAGTGGGCCAAGAATACTACCTTGAGGCACACCTGAAGAAGCAACATAAGAAAAGAAAATTACATTTTCAACTTTAACATAAGAAACTCTATTCACGAGGTATGAAGACAGCCACTTCAAGAACGGAGAATTGAAACCCATTTTAGACAACTGCAAAATAAGTATGGAGTGTGATATCTTATCAAATGCCTTTGAGATGTCCGAATAAACGACATCCACCTGAGAAAACTCCTAAAAAGACACTAACATTAGTCGTAGTCGACCTTCCCGTGACAAAACCATGCTGAGACTGACAAATCAAAGATTTTACAGAAAAATAAATTTTTAATTTGACGATCTTCTCAAAAACTTTGGATATGTTAGATCATTTAGAAATCGGTCTATAGTTTATTATGGCGTGTTTGTTACCTGCTTTAAAAATGGGTAAAACTTGAGATATTTTCCATTTATCAATGAAATAACACGAATTTGGAGAAAGGTTGAAAATGATTGTTAAAGGGCCAGAGATAGATATCAGAATATTTTTTAGAGTAAAGGAACTAATGCCATCAAAATCAAGATTGTAAAAGGTTTTTAATGAAGAAATTCCACTGATAACATCGGCGTTACTTAAAGTTAAGTTACCAAAATTTAATAGCGGTAAAATATTATCGAACAATACATCTTTATATTGCTTATAAAGAAATTTATTGAGAAAATTGAATTCACGATTATAATGGTGATACTTCAACTTGTAAACTGGATCATTAGTGCAACTAAATTTATTCTGAAATTTATTGCGAAGATTCTATAATCTTTTTAAACCTCTGGTGTACCAGGGCAACTTATGAAGAACTTTTTTTAATGGAATAGTGTCTGATAAAATACTATTAACGTTACTCAAAAAAATATCATAGCAATTTGAAACAGACTGATCAAAAAACAAAGAAGGCCAGTCAATGATGTCAATGAGATCATTAATTTGACCAAAATTACAATTGTTATAATTAAAGACACTATTATTGTCACGATTTATAGGGTGAAATGAATATAAACCAATATCCAAAATTAGTGCTGAATGATGGATGTTCGAGGGAGAAATTGGTGTCAAACATTCACACAGACTAAAACTAATAAACTTAGTAATAAAAATTAGATCTAACATTTTGTTTAACTTATTAAATATAGAATTAATTTGCATAAGATCAAAACAATAAAAATTATCACCTAGGTTAACTTCAAATTCCTTATTAACATTAGTAGGAATAAAATCACCACCATAAGATGTAGGAATCCAAGACAGTGAACACAGGTTAAAATCACCAGCTACACATAAAGAATCAGACGACGACATCATGTAATGTGTGAGAACACTATACAAATTTGCCCTTCTCAAGGCAACAGAAAATATAATCAAAGAGATGAATAATTAATTTTGCAAGTATAGCGCGTAGACGAAAATTTTTCATTTTCTCAGTGTAGCCAGAGAAACAAGTAAAATAGTACGTGAAGTGGGATCCTGTGTAAACTATAAACTTCGATTTCTCCTAAAATACTGCACCGATTACGATATCTTCTATAGTTAAGGATATATATAAAGGAAAATAAATTCAAATTTCAAAGCGCTATAACTCCGAAACCAGGGGGGTGTGCCGCACCTTCATCGTAGACATCACAATAGACAATAGACATCGTAATAATACTGCAAAATATAGCGCAACTATTCATTATTTTTATCTATTTTCAAACGTAGACAACATTCCAACCACTGCACTAATTTCGTTGTTTACACACTCACAGTTAGGATTGAAGTATCGCCTTTCCAACAAGCGTTCAGTCGCTGGTGACAGTCGTTCGTATCGCTGCGATCAGTGTCTATTCATCTTCCCCTAACCCCATTATGTATTTACATGTTAAGATAGCCTCGTTTAGCGCTGTTTCGCATTACGCTCTACTTTAATGGAACGTATCCTACGCGTTAAGCGGGATCTTACTGTATTTAACAATATAGCCATTTAAAGTTCTAAGTTCTAAAGTTCTTCTTTTCTAAGTTAAAAGTGGGCGGATCACGCCCATATTTAGCATATTAACGGATACTGCTACTCTATACCCAGGAAAAAATATGCGTGGTAGTTGACCGATTTTGACCATTTTCAATACCAACCTGCACACTATAAGACACCTGCACACGTGCAAATTTTTATAAAAAATTATATCTTCACCGGTTCTGTGATCGTGATTTCAGAAGACAGGCAGACAGACGGACAGACATGGCTAAATAGACTCAGGAGGTGACGCTGATTAAGAATATATATACTTTTCTATATCTATCTTCTTTATTTCTATGCGTTACAAATTTTGTGACAAAGTGAACCCTTAACCTTAAGGTGTAGAGCATAAAAACGCGTAAAAATAAAGTATAGCTATTATAGCTATACTGCAACAATGCAGAAATATATGTATGTAGAAAAAAGGGAAAAATAGCACGGGCCAAATACAGTCTCAACATTCTTGTAAAGACACGAAAAGGTGAACGTATTTTAATCAGACTTCATAATAAGAGAAAAAAATATAATCACAAAAAGAGAAGCATGAAAAACATTGTTATATACATATAGATTCACATACATAACTAAATAATATTTAAAGCATAGCTATAAATTATAATATACATCTAAATAGTAAAAGAATAATAAATAAGCGTATAAGTTAATTACTTTAATTGTGATTCAGAGAAAAACAGAACTGGACAGACATTCCGATGTACACCCACGAGAGCACCGCAAAGCAGGCGCTCATCCTGCATCAACACGCCACAATAGTGAAGCGAAACAGCAGCCAACCAATTCGAAGGGTAGCTGTGTGAAACAGCTGATTAACTTAGCAATAGCATCCAGCCCAAAACAACAATAGAATTAAATTGCCGAGAAAGTGCAACAGCAACAAAAAAAAATTGTAGGAAGGTCCATCAGCAGCAACAGCTTGAACCTGAAAATTACTACACGATAGTTGATAGCAGACATTACCGTCAGCAGCTTTGAAAGCACCACAACAACAGTCGAAGTACTAAAGTAGTAGCCAATCATCAGGAGCAACAACAGACAATTTTAGTTAATCATGATGCAAGCATATCCACTTACGCCATCCCTGTAGTTAGTCCTGTGAGTGGATTTCCAGCTGCCTTTGTTACTAATCTACATTACAGCGAAGGCCGCCACTCGTTATCGCGTATGAGACAGCATAACCAAGGCCCAGTGGCTGATAAATCGCCGATTAGACAAAAAACTAATGCAATCACAGGTTTGACCGTACAATCTATTGGGGCCTAATCATCCTTGAATCTACATTACAGCGAAGACACCACGCGTTATCGCGTATGACACAGCATAACCAATCCATTGGAGCCTATTCATCCGTGATGCACAGCACGTTACAACAACAGAAACAACAACAACAATAGCAGTTAAAGTAATCAAGTCAACAAAAATAAAAACGCGCTGCAACTACGAGTGAAGCAGGAACATCAGCAGTTAGCTTATGCTACAAATGATAATACTGGCGACAATTTCTTCGACCTTTCGCGTGGGCTACAGATCCAGCATATCATATTTGATCCAAATTCACCATCAACAGAGTTGCAGATCTTTCGTACCACTATAGATCGTTGTATATTGTATTCATATGGGAGGTTAAGGTGAGGGGAAGCGAAAACATAGCCTCTCCCCTCGCAAGCGTCATCCTCACCTTCCCGTGGTTCCCCCTGTTTCCTACTGACGAGGCTCTGGCGACCGACTAGTGAGCGGTATATTTCCCTAACCTTTCGCCTCCGACTCTGCTATTTTCAGCCTTTTCTCTGCTTACTTTCTACTTTTTCCTATCTACTTTCTGGTTTGGATCAAGGTGTCATGCGACCCGTGCCGACGACCTTCTAGGCTGAGGACCCAGGCTTAAAAATAGCTCAGTCGCAAACGGGCGTCGAATACCTGGCGACCTTCGATACTATCTAGCCTTACCTGTGCACACGGACGTCTGTGCAGGCGGACCCTCCCCATGTCCAATACTCGTGGGAACAACATGGGCAACTCAAACAACAAAAACAAAAACGATGAAGGTGTGATGGGACGGACGGTGACGGCTCTACCGACACAACCTAAACCGACCGTCGCGAGCGAGATGGCGTCACTTATGGCGACAAGCATCGAGCTCCCCCCGCTGTAATGGAATCATCCGATGAAGACGATTGCAGCACTCGGCTTGTGGATCTAGTCCTGAGCGAGGCGGACGAGAATGAGTCATTGACTCTCTCACAGGTTAGCCAAGCTACGATGATTGATCTGGAAGCCGAGGCTGCTCTGTTGGAGGATGCTCCCCTAAGCAGCACCCGACAGACTGGAGCTTGGACCAAGGAGGAGAAAGGTCCGAAGGGCCTACAAGCGTGCGAAGAGTTTTCTTCGTAAGCTGGCCGGACAGGACCCCGCCACGTTGACCGGGAGGCAGCGCCACATGAAGAAAGGCAGCGAGAAGAAGGTGGCAAAGTTCGAAAGGACTACTGCCGCCTCCGCCGCAAGGGAGGAGGGGGGGGAAAGTACTTTCCAATTCAATTCTGGGCGCGAAGAGGGCCCTGGACGAGAAACCATCGACCTCCCGTGGGTCACAGGTGACTCGCCAGGACCAGGTCAGGAAAATAGCCGCGGCTCCCAAAACCGGACCGAATCCAACTCTCCCTGCCAGTAGGGCGGAGAAAAGGAACAGGTCGGCGGAGGAGAGCCCGAAGAATGACCCTAAAAAGGTGAGAAGGTCAGCCAGCTTCAAGGCAGAGGCAAGCCTACAAATAGCCGTAGTCGGCAGATCGGACCCAGATGGAAAGATGGCACCGACGAACTGGGAGATTCTCCCGTCCAATGTCCCTAAGAACGGTGGAAGGAATTACTGGTTTGCGGTAAACCAGCAATCCCTGGAGGCCATTAAAATGCAGAAAGGAGCCATCCGGTTCGGCTTCGGCTTCGGTAAAGGTCCGCGTGCCGAACGATGGAGACGGCGGAGGGGGCGGAAGACCACAGCGTAATGAAGGTGGTGCAGGTAAACCTACACCATTGTAAGGCGGCCTCGGTCGACCTCCTCCTCACCCTGACGAAGGATGACATCGACGTGGCTTTGGTCCAAGAACCCTGGTTGAGTGGAGGGAGGGTTGCAGGGCTTAAATCGCGTCAATACAGAACGAACCTTCGAACCTGCGGCAACATCAAAGGTAAGGACCTGTATATTGGTGAAGAACAACATTAACGCTTTTCTTCTTCCTTCCTACAGCACCCCTGATCTGACCACTATTGTGTGTGACCCGAGTCAGGAACGTTCACTCCTACTCTCGTCCGCTTACTTCCCGTACTATGCAGAGGACCCACCGTCGCATCAGGTCCGCGAGCTAGCAGGATTTGCCAAACGGAGTAAATCAAGGCTAGTGATGGGATGCGATGCCAACGGACATCACCCGCAGTGGGGAAGCAGCGACATCAACAAAAGGGGTGAGTCGATTTTTGATTTTATTCTTGATTACGACCTAGTCATTTGCAATAGGGGAAACACTCCCACGTTCAGCATTAAAACTAGATCAGAAGTTATAGACCTGACCCTTAGTAGTGCTAGGGACATAGAAATTGTAGATTGGAGAGTGTCCGCTGAGTATTCCTTTTTGGATCACTCCAGGATTCTCTCCAATATTAGTGTCTCACTACCACCGATAGCACCATTCAGAAACCCCAAGAAAACAGACTGGGAGAGGTTCTCTCAACTAGCCGCGGCCAAACTGTCTGGTTACAAGGCGAGGCTTAGGGGGGAGAACACCGAATGCCAGGTTCGTTTCCTGTCTGGGGCTCTCCGCAGTGCCTTCACCAGCTCCTGTCCAATAAGCCGTCCACGAAAGAGCAGCAAGCCAGGATGGTGGACCTCGGAGCTGGCGGTACTGTGGAGAGCTACCCGAACGCTCTTCAACAGGGCCAAAAGCTCCGGCAACGATATAGACTGGGTTCTGTACAGGACGGGGCTCAGGCTTTATAAGAGTAGAATAAGAACAGTAAAGAGGGACTCGTGGAGGGAATTTCTGGCTCAGTTTGCGAGGCAGCAAGATTACGCAGGATACTTTCCCGGGAAAAGACGATACCGGGCTTTATCCTAAGGTCTGATGGATCGTGGACGCAAACCAGCCGGGAGACTCTGGAAGTGCTTTGTGACAAGCACTTTCCGGGTTGCACTGATCATGAGTTAGAAGCGTAGGTGCATTGTGGCACTCCAAGTTCGATTTGTGGTACAGTAGCGAGTACAACGTGGGGTGCAGTTGGTGACATTGTGGATGAGGACAAGATTAAATGGGCGGTTGGATAGTTCAGTCCCTTCAAATCGGCGGGACAAGACGGTATCATACCGGCCATGCTGCAAAAGTCTCTCACCTCAATCTTACCGCTGCTCGTCGAAATCTTCATAGGGTGTCTCAGGAATAAGTATGTCCCTGAGGAATGGAGGGAAGTAAGGGTCGTTTTCATACCGAAAGCAGGCAGACCATCCCACTTCTCCGCTAAGGACTACAGACCCATCTCTCTTTCGTCATTCTTGCTGAAGACGCTTGAGAGGCTGGTGGATCTGTACATCAGGAGCAGGATCACCCACAGGTTGTGCCTGTCCCAACACGCCTACATGAAAGGCAAATCGGTTGAGAGCGCACTTCATCGGGTGGTGTCCACGATAGAGAAATCTTTTGAAAACAGAGAAGAACACTCTGGGTGCATTTCTGGACATCGAAGGGGCATTTAATAATGTCAAACCGGAGGCTATTAACCCTTAAACGGGAATTGATGCATATATGAATCGTCTTAAAAATGCTCTCTAAAATCACTAAGTTGATGCAAAATTAATTATTCACTGGACATAATCTCTTAAAATTAATCAATTAAAACTTCTAATACGTTCTTTGGTTTATTGTTAAATTATAAATAAATATAAAACACGAGTAAACAGAAAAAATATTTTTTTGCGAATTTATCATTTTTGGTATAATTAATCACAATAAACAAAAGTCTTACAATAAAATTATAAATTTACAAGATTGATGTGAGTTTTAGCGAACAGCATTTAAAATTTTAATAAAATGATTATACTTTAGTAGCAGCGGTAATAAATTAAGACGATTCATATATGCATCAGTGCGCCTAGCGTCATATTTTTCTTCAGTGTGCCTTTGTGGACTGCATTTAGAATATGAAGGAGTATGATATATTTACGTGCGCCAATAAACTCATTATAGTTTTAATAAATTGAAATCAGAGTAAAGGACTTTAGGTAATGAGTTTTCGTCAGAATTTTTTAGAAAATTTATGATGGTAAACCGTTTCGAAACGTTAATGGGTCTAAAAAAAGGACAGATAACACTTTTGCAAATTTGTATGATCTATTGAAAAGAATACCTGAACTTTTCAAAGACCATTATAATGGTTACCCAGTCAATCATATTTCATTGGATGTTATTTCATTTTTTGAATATACAATAAATACATATATGCATAAAAAGCGAAGAATAAAAATTCATCCGCCATTTGAATTTTTAAATTCTAGATGTTTGCTTATGTTGTGAATTATGAAAAAATAAAAAATATGTTGGGGGGAAAAAGTGAGGGGCCGAAGAAATTGCATATATTTTGGCTGAAATGCCATTCGGACAGCGATATTGAAGCAATTGACACTGACCGTATACCAATCTCAGAATAGGATTTGAGCGAAATTGCGAATGGTTTATTTCTTCACGATCATAAGACTGACGACATTGATGTCGAGCCCTCTTCACCACCCACATCAACTGACACATTTCGGGTACCCTCAAAAAATCAATTGGAAAGGCTCTTGTGGAAAAGAAAAAATTTGATACTAACTGAACATGAATTAAAATTTACAGAATGATCTTCAAAATTTCCCGATGTAATCGGAGATTACAATAAGCATATGGGTGGAGTAGACCTGATGGACAGTTTCATTGGAAGTTATAGGATCACCATCAAATAGAGGAAATGGTACATACAAATATTTCATCACCTTTTGAATATGACGTGTATCAACTGGCTTCTATATAAAAAGGCATGTTAATTAAAGGGTGTTGTTCGATTTAGCACAAATTCTGTATCGAATTGATTTTGCTGGCAAGCGTGGGAGAAAACCAAATCTACCTACCTACCTACCTTGTATTCATATAGGGTCCGCTATCTTACGGTTTTTTTTTCAACTAGTGCTTATTTCGTGAATGGTATCACTTAGCACATGTCTGATTTGACAGATAATTAGTTTTATCCTTCCGCTGAACGAATATGGTTGTGTATACGCTTGAACAACGCTGGGAAATATTGCGACATTACTTTGAAAATCCGATGCCGATTTTGCCAAAAAAATCATCTTTTCAGATGAAGCTCATTTTGATGTTGGCGGGTTGTAAACAAGCAAAATTGTCGCATTTGGGCACAGAAAACCCGCACGCATACATTGAAAAGCCGGTGCACCCAAAACGAGTCACTGTTTGGTGCGGATTTTGGTCCAGAGGCATAATTGGGCCATTTTTCTTCGAAAATGAGCAAGGAGTGGCCGTTACAGTCAATGGCGATCGTTATCGGGCCATGTTGAAGAGGAGGATATTGGCAACATTTGGTTTCGACAGGACAAAAAAAAAAGTTATTTGGCGGAGCCTATATAATTAGTTACTTATCAGTTAAGGTTATCAAAGTTAGAAAAGAAAAAAAAAGAGAGATTTTAAGATTGTTCAATAAAATATACTTTTTAAATATTAATGTTGAAAAACCTACTCGATAATATTGTAAGAAAGGAATGGTGGTGCCAAAAAAAATTATAGGCTTTCAAAAGAATGTATGTACCTTAAAAAGTGCAAAAGTGCGGTTTAAAGGTTTGGCTGCGCCAAAAATTTATATGCATATTTTAATAATAACCAATGGGCTGCCTGGGCATCGCACAAATATTTCATCACCTTTTGAATATGACCTTTTTATCAACTGGCTTCTAAATAAAAAGGCATGTTAATTAAAGGGTGTTGTTCGATTTAGCACAAATTCTGTATCGAATTGATTTTGCTGGCAAGCGTGGGAGAAAACCAAATCGTTCCAACAAAAAATAACCAAATTTAATATTAATTTATTTAAATAATATTACATTACTTATAAAATTAAAGAAATAAATAATTAATAAACAAATTAAAATCAATAAAGAAATTAAACACACAAAAAATATTTTTCATGTACAAGCAGGTTTTTATGCGCTAGCGGGCAGTGATGCATATTTGAATCAACTAGCTTTTCTAAAAATTTAGCAGTAAAATAAAAATATTAAGAAAAACTAAGTATGCTACTGTTCTCAGGAGTGCCTAAATAACCCACATTAATTTTTTTATTCAAATCGGAGATGTTGCTCGTTTAAGGGTTAACGAAGCCCTGACGCAGTTTGACATTTCTGAAGCCATTAGGGGTTGGATTGATGAGATGCTGAAAGGCAGGATCATAAGCCCATCCATGGGGACGACCAAGCTGCGTAAGAACGTCACGCGCGCGACTCCCCAGGAGGGAGGTTCTCTCCCCCCTCCTGTGGCTCATGGTGGTGGACGGAATTCTGAGAGAGTTCCAGGGTTCTAGGGTTAGGGCGACTGTGTACGCTGATGATATAGCTATCCTGATTCCGGCAAATTCCTACCCACAATCAGCGAGGTTATGTCTCACGCTTTGAAGACAACTTCGAGATGGGCGGACAGGAATGGTCTCGGCACGAACGCAGCTAAGACCGAACTTGTCCTCTTCACTAGGAAATACAAGATCCCGGACTTTAGGAGGCCCCGCCTGAACGGCCAGTGCCTACCTCTGTCCGGACATGTGAAGTATCTCGGCATAATCTTGGATAGCAAACTATCCTGGAAGCTCCCTTGGTTGTTTACCTTGTCGTGGTGGGAGGGCTTAAGTAGGTTCAAAGACCCACGGGACTGGTTGGTTCCCTGGTGAGACACCGAAAACTAAAATTCAACCAGGGGTTGGGTCAAGGTGTCAACCGTACCGTGCCGATGACCGACCAGGCTGGGGACCCCTAAATAGCCCAGTCGTTAACGGCGGACTGCGGATACCTGGCGACCTCCGCTTTTAATCAGCCTTGTCCACGCAATAGGGGCTCTGCGTGGATCGACCTCTTTTCCCCTGCACTTGGGGGAACAAAATTAATGAAACTCAATAAAATCAAAATAAAACCAACGAAGGGGAACAGAACACACCTGTACTCTTCAATCAGTCTGCGGCTGAAAACCTCACCCTCGTGGAACGGATAGCACGTTCCGTGGGGGCTGAAACTGCAGAACGGTACACACGTTCTGCAGAATTATGCAGTGACGAATCATCCGTCACATCTGCCGATGCCACCCTAACGGACGACAACGCCAGAAGCGTCATCGCCTCTGACGATGAAACCGTCAAGGATTTGGACGTCGGCAAGCTCAGTATCAAACGGAAACGTTTGAGAACAGCTCAGCGGAAGAAGCTCCGTGCACTTATGGCGGATGGCACGCCATACAAGGATGCGCTGGACAAAGTCCTAGAGGGCTCTTCCGATAACGCTGAAACCGTCGGGCCAATAACGCTGAACCAAACGTTCCCTCCTATGCTGAGGTTGCTGGTGCTCTGTCGGTTGGTATTGTGCCTTCCCGACTGGACTTCCCGACTAGCCATCTTACTGGCGAACAGCAGAAATCTGTGGAGGAGGCCATCATTGAAGAGCTACACAAGGCTCCCGCTGATGGGCCCCAATACAGATTTCTTGGCTGCTCCTTTAAACCAGGATGGCTATCGTGAGGTGTGCTGACACAACCACCAGGGACTGGCTGGTCAGGACCGCGCTGACTGTCGAGCCATGGGCTAGTGCCAAGCTACGTGTGATGGAGGGGGATGACCTCCCTAAACCACATGTGGCCACAGCGCACTTCCCTGGCAAGAGAGCCAATGCGGAGGAGATCATGCGAGTCCTCCACACGCAAAATAGGGTGCTGCCGACTAAGGAGTGGAAAATCCTCCGCACGGTAGCAAGCGAGAGCGGCCTGACTCTCACCATTGCCATGGATGAGAGCTCAGCTAAAGCCGTTCGGGAGTTGGACTGCCTTCCCTACTTCAATCTGGGAAGGGTGTCGTTCAACTTCAGGAAAAAACCCTCGGAGATAGCTGTAGCCGGTAAAGGGGGGGAGGTGAGGGAGGCTAATCCTTCCTCCAATCCCTCCCTGGGGACCGCTGGGGCCGAAAAGGGTAGGGTGGTGAAGAAGGTCAGTCCTTCCTCGCATTCCTCCCTGGGGCCCACGGCGGCAAACCGGCCAATTCTGGCAAAACCAATGGTTGAAGAGAAGGCAGGTACGTCCGCCTCCTTCAGAGCCGGTGGCGCTCCACCCTCCAGAACTGGACTGACTAAACAGTCCCAAACGCTGTCCTGGAAGGGTGGACATGGTGACCCAAAGAAGCCCCCAACCCGAGATCTACCTCTGAATCTCTCAATCCAGAGACGTTCGGAGAGTGGAAGGGGAAGGGGTGGAAAAAGGGGGGCACACGCTGCCAAAAAACCTCCACGATGAAGGTTGTACAGATCAACCTTCATCATGCCAAGGCAGCACCCGCTGTCCTGGCACACAACATGTCCAGCAGCCAGCTGGATGTGGCACTGGTGCAGGAGCCATGGACCTGCACAAAGGGGAAAATCCTCGGTCTCTCGCTGCCCACAGGTAAGTGTTTGTATGCGGCAACAAGCAGACCAAGAACCTGCATTATATTTAATAATAATATTAATTTCTTCCCTTTGATAGAGTTTCTGACAATGGATCTGACTGCGGCAAAGGTGAGGATCGGACCCAGGGAGGTAATCGTGGCATCGGCGTACTTCGCTGGTGATAATCCTGATTGCCCCCTGACGAAGTGGTGAGGCTGATGGAGTACGGCAGGAGAACCAAGACGGATGTCGTTCTTGGCTGCGACGTCAACGCCCACCACACCATCTGGGGCAGCACCGATGTTAACAGCAGGGGTGAGTCACTTTTAGAATTTATAAACTGTTATAGTTTAAGTATTTGTAATATAGGAAACAGACCGACCTTTATCACAATAAATAGGAGAGAAGTGCTTGATTTGACACTTACCTCCAACACTTACTCTAATCTTGTATATAACTGGCTGGTGTCAGACGAGCCGTCTATGTCTGATCATAGACAAATTCGGTTTGAGCTCAGCCATGCCAGTGGAGTAAAAGTAACCCCATATCGACAGAAAAATAATACGAACTGGGAAGCACTTAGCGAACAGTTAAGTAATCTAGTCGTCGATATAATACCCTCAAGAGTTGACACTGTAAACAAACTGGAGCTAGCAACGGACATCGTTGGCCGCTCCATCATCTCAGCCTATGAGGACAACTGCCCGCTTAAGACCAAGAGTACAAACAGGAAAACACCTTGGTGGAATGGGCATCTAGCAAACCTTAGAAAGAAAGTTAGGAAGCTGTTTAATAGGGCAAAACGAAACAACGATTGGCCCAATTACTCGGCGGCCCTAACTGAGTACAATAAGGAAATCAGAAAAGCCAAGAAGGAATCTTTCAGACAGTACTGCGGCAAGATCGCAGACGTCCAGTCAGGATGCCGCCTGATAAAGATTCTGGCCAATGATAAACCCACCCGGATTGATACACTGTCCAAAAAGGGTGGCGGCTTTACTCTCGACAAGAGAAAGAGCCTGGAAACTCTGCTCAGCACACATTTCCCGAACTCAGTCATTCTGAAACAGTCCAATTACTCTCCTGGAGGGCAGGAGGATTGGAGAGTGGGTAATCGAATCTGTAGCAGACACGCAGTGAGGTCGGCTATCTCGTCCTTCAAGCCGTTTAAATCGCCTGGGGAAGACGGCATCTTCCCAGCACTGCTACAATATGGAGCCGATACTTTGGCACCAACTTTACACAAAATCTATAGCTGTAGCCTTGCTTATGGCCACATCCCATCAGCATGGAGAACAGTATTAGTTAGATTCTTACCGAAAACAGGCAGAAATGACGGACATAACCCGAAATCTTTCCGCCCAATAAGCCTAATGTCCTTCGGTTTAAAAGGACTAGAAAAACTAATAGATAAATCGCATAAGTAAATCGCATAAATCGCAAAATCGCATAAGTTCGCATACAAACCGGTCGTGTTCTATTTTGCTCCCGATAAATTTCTTGCTGTTTAATTCTCTTTATAACTGCTTGGAAGTGTTTTTATTGATTTCTTTCTTTTAATTCTTTTCGGTCAAATTATTAATTTGTCTGAAATCTAAAATCTTTGTTTGCGAAATATAAGCATTAATTTGCATGAACTGTAGTTCTCTTCTCTATACCGGTTTGCTAGTGAAGTTTTGATAAAAGTGCTGTTTCTTCGCGCTCTGAGAGTGTCTAGTGCATGTCAAACTGCAAATACTTGCGTTGTTGATTCAGGGTATTCACAACCTATTACTTTTTCACCAACTATTTTGATTTGAAAGTACTATTAACTTTTTAAGTTCGTTGATTATTACGTGAAAGTATTTTTGTTTCGTAATATAAATATACAATGGCGTGTAACTTGAAAGGCTGCAAAATACGGGGTGATTCTGAACGCTTCGTGTTCTGCTGGATGTGTGATGCGGAACTTCACGTCAAGTGTGCGGGGTTGACGGGCAAAATAGCTGATATGATTGGCGTTGACGGTGGTTTACGTTGGTCTTGTCGGCAGTGCCGATCAATTGAAGTTGACATAATAAAATTATTACGTCAAGCACGTTTGAATTTTCAAGACATTGATAAAGATTTCTCCGCAATTCGGTCTAAGCTTGTAAAATACGAACAACTTTTTAAAAACTTTAAACTAATTGATGATGCTTCGCCTAAACGGAAACGAACTCGCTCACAGATGGCACTATGCAATGCTCGTGATTGCGCAGATAACAATCCCCTGCCAATTCCACCCGCTATGTGTAAGCCGTTGCCACCAATATCATTAACTCAACCTACTCAGCTGATTAACCTTCTGAGCCCTGCCATACCTGGTGATACACTCCCTAATTTATTGACTTCCTCGATCGCTTCTGAGACGGAATCGCGAGACGCTATTGCTGTTCATGACCCGGCTGATGGTGCAAATGCTTCCGGGGCAATAACCACGGAAACTCTGCTTAATACTGTTGGTGGATCCACTAGTTCTCCATCGGGGCCTATAGATACTGGCCTACTAAACGTCCAGGCTGGGACCTCTGCTCAGGGTACTGAACCGGTTAAGAAGCTTGTGGTGATTCAGCCAAGAAAAGCTATCTTTGCCTCCCGATTTGCTGCAGATACTACGATTGAAGATATTCGTAACTACATCACTTCAAAGCTAGGCTTCAATGATAGGAGTATATCTGTTGTTAAATACAAATTTAATAACCCGAGAACTATATCTTCATTTAGAATTTACTTACCCGATCACTTAATAAGTCAAGTACTTAAATCTAACTTCTGGCCAGATAATGCCGTTGTTCATTTATTCGAACCTAGAAGAAATACCGCATTGCCACGATATAATGGTAACCTACAAAAAAACATTTCACCAAAAAACTAAGCCACTCGTTTCCAACTGATAATTTGAATATTTTTTATCAAAACGTACGTGGCATTAATACTAAATTAAAAGATATTCATACGATGAGTTTTGGTCTGGATTATAAAATTATTGCATTTACTGAAACATGGCTTAAAACTGATGTACAAAATCTGGAAATATTCTCTAACCAATTTGTTGTATTCCGGAAGGACAGAAATTCTTGTTCAACACAATTGTCAAGAGGTGGAGGTGTTTTGATTGCTGTTAAATCGTCGTATTTCTCAGAGGAAGTGCACTTTGATATAGACTCGGAGATCGAGTTCTGTTGTGTGTATGTTAAATCTGAGCTATTATCCTTCTACATCACCTGCTCCTATATCCCACCGAATTCTAGTGAAGCGACTTATAACTTGCACTCGTATTGCATATCTTCACTAGTAAACAGAATGTTACCTGGTGATCGTGTACTTGTGTTGGGAGACTTCAATTTACCTCGTGTCTCTTGGGAAAGTACTGATGACCCGGCTGTCTTATTACCGTCAACATATGGTTTCGCCAATATTGATTTCTTGAACAACTTATCCTCTGCTGGTTTATATCAGGTAAATAATATTCGAAATCCAAATAACCGTATGCTGGACTTAATATTTACTGACGATAAGGACATTGTTGAAGTACATCGTTCGACCCCTCTCCTGTTACCTGAAGATTTTCATCATCCAGCCTTGGAATTGAATATATGTGTTAAAAATTGTAATATGCATTTACCACCTCCTGGAAACTTGAAGGTGAAACAAACTGTCTTTTATTTCAAAAAGACTAATTATGTATACCTGAAAAACTATTTAAGGGGTGTAAGCTGGAGCTTTACATCATTACTTAGCGTGACTTCTACCAAATCGAGTCTGGATTATGCTGTAGCTCAGTTCAACCAAACTCTTCTTGACGGTTTCAAACTATCGGTACCGAAACGAAAGGTATCTATTATCTTATATCCAACATGGTTTTCCAAGGAGGTTCGCACCCTAAGGAATCTAAAATCAAAATTCTATAAAATTCACTGCAATCTTCATACAACGGACAGCTTTGTTAAATATGCGTCAATACGAAATAGATATCAGATAGCTTGTAAGCAGTCTTACAATAATTATCTATTAAGAATGAAACTTAAACTAAAATCTGATCCTAACTACTTTTGGAGCTTTATAAATTCTAAGCGGAGGAGCGATATACTCCCATCGGTGATGAAATTTGAAGATAACCAAGCTAGAGATGCAGATTCAATATGCGAATTGTTTGCAAAATTCTTTAGCTCAACTTATTCCCAAATGGAGTTTGATTCTGAATTCTATCCATACTCCATAAGTTGTGGGAACATTGATCAACCAATAATAGATGAAAATGTCGTTCTCGACTTTCTGATGGATCTTAAGAGTACCTATAACCCCGGTCCAGATAATCTACCTTCTTGCATCCTAAAACACTGTGCGAGCGAATTGGTAATTCCAATTACAGCTATATTTGATCAGTCTATACGCACCGGTTACTTCCCAGCCGCATGGAAGACCTCATACATCATTCCTTTGCATAAATCTGGTAATAGATCAAATATAACCAATTATCGGGGTATCGCCAAGTTAAGTGCTCTGCCCAAACTATTCGAAAAAATAATAACTCACCAAATTGCGCGTCAAGTGAATGCAGCTTTATCTCCTGTTCAACATGGTTTTCGTCCAGGCATGTCAACTACTACAAATCTATTGAACTTCGTCTTCCGTACAATTAATAATTTCAAATATGGCAAGCAAACGGATGTTATCTACACGGATTTTGCTAAGGCGTTTGATGTTGTGAATCATAAGCTACTAATGTTAAAGTTGAAACTGTTCGGATTTCCACAAAACTTGTTAAAATGGATTGCCTCTTACCTTCAAGGTCGCACGCAGATGGTATTCCTAAACAATAGAAAATCAAGAGCAATTCCTGTTACTTCCGGTGTCCCTCAAGGTAGCCACTTAGGACCTTTATTTTTCTTAATTTTCATTGACGACCTACCCACGGTTATACATAACAGTAACACGCTGATGTTCGCAGATGATCTAAAAATTTTTCTTTCATTCAAAAATAAAACTGATACGTTATTGCTTCAAAATGATCTGGACAACTTAGTCATATGGTGTAATTTTAACTGTATGAAGCTGAATCTTTCCAAATGCAAGCAAATGAGCTTCTATCGTGCGGCCCACATTAATGTCAACTATTCTATTGGAGGCCATTATTTGGATTCTCTTGAGCATATGGATGATCTTGGTATTACTATGGACCAAAAACTCAGATTTCATATACACATCAACCGTATAACTAATAAGGCTTATAGCATTTTGGGATTCATTAAACGGTGGGCTAAGGAATTTATGGAGCCACAAGTAACGCGGATTCTATATACCTCTTTGGTTCGTCCTATATTGGAATACGCCTCACCTGTATGGTGTCCTAACTACAACTGTTATATCTCTCAAATCGAGTCAGTTCAAAAGCAATTTCTACTCTTTTGCTTACGCAATATCTACCGGAGCAATTTGCAGAATTTGCCATCTTATAATTATCGATTGGAACTTGTTAATCTTCCGTCTTTAGCTCATCGGAGAATTATGCTGAATGCAATTTTTGTTCTGAAACTACTTTATGGTCATATTGACAATCCTTATCTTCTGTCTAACATCAATATTAATGTAGCTCGCCGTGTAGCCAGATGACCTCAGTTTCTACAACTGAGTTTCTGTCGATCAAACTATCTTCAACACGAATCACTTAGGAATGCTTGTGCCGACTTCAACTATGTTAATTGCAACATCACTTTCTCTGATTCAATTCATTTAACAAGAATCAAAATTCTTCAATTCCTAAAAAATCAACAGTAAAATATTTACTTTTCTATGTATTAATCTTTTATTTATTATTTACCAAAAATGTTATGTAAACTATAAATAAGTTTATCAGAAATGATATACTACGATACAGGTTCCTATCTAATGAGCAACATGCTTATGCTAAAGGGAAATCTACGGAGACGGCGCTAAATGAAGTGGTGACGAAAATTGAAGGAGCAATATCCTCTAAGGAAATCTGTGTGATTGCTTTCCTGGATATTGAAGGAGCCTTCAATAACACGTCCTATGAATCCATAGGCACCGCTCTCTTTAAATTTAGGGTACCACCCACTGTGGTGAGATGGATAGAAAACATGCTCCGCGGCAGGATCATAAAGTCGGAAATCGACGAGGTGACTCTATCAGCGACTACCACGATGGGTTGCCCACAAGGCGGAGTGCTATCCCCACTCTTATGGTCAATGGTAGTGGATGATCTCCTCAAGACACTAAAGTCGTTGGGAATTCACGCCATTGGGTATGCAGACGATATAGCAGTCATCGTCAGAGGGAGGTTCGAGGAAACCATATCGGAGATCCTCCAGATGGCACTAACTGAAGTACAGAGATGGTGTACTAGAGCTCAACTCTCTGTAAACCCGAAAAAGACAGTTATTGTGCCTTTTACCTATAGACGGAAATTAGTCGGTCTAAAGGAACCTAATCTGTATGGAGAATCAATACCATTCTCCAAGTGTGCGAAATACCTAGGTGTGATCCTTGACAGTAAACTATCAAAGAATCCCCATATGGATCGCATAATAAACAAGGCAACTCAGGCCTTGTGGATTTGTAGGAGGATATGCGGAATGAATTGGGGGATCAAACCCAAATCAATTCTAACGCTTTACCACTTGATAGTGAGACCGGTGGTGACATATGCGGCACTAGTATGGTGGACGAAAACAAAGGAACTGTCCACAATACGAAGGTTGGAAAGAGTGCAAAGACTGGTAGCCGTCTGCATGACGGGCTGCATTCGATCCACACCAACGGCCAGTTTAAACGTCATATTAGGCCTGGTCCCATTACACATACACGTACAGATGGTTGCAAGGTTAAGCATGCATCGCCTGTATCACTACGGATTGTTAATAGGGCCAAGGTATTCTAAAGGCCACTTATCAATCCTCAGAACTCTGGAGCAGACTGAAGAGTTTGGAATGCCCTTAGATGAAACTCTACCAGTATATCGCTTCCAGAAAAAAGTAAAAGCTGTTATCCCAGCCAGATCAACCTGGGAAGCAGATAGCCATCAGGTATCATCGTACGATTTTGTATGGTACACAGATGGCTCAAAGACAGACGAGGGCACAGGATCTGGTGTCTTTGATGCCTCAAGCAAGACGGGCCACACTGTGAGTCTGTCCAGGTCAACGTCTGTCTTTTAAGCTGAAATCCTGGCTATAAACGAGTGTGCTCGGCTTATGACGCTTAAACACACACGAAAGAAAAACATAGTAATTTACACAGACAGCCAGGCTGCATTAAAAGCTCTGGACTCCTATGTGATTACATCAAAGCTTGTACTGGAAACGGCGACTATCCCATCCGAACTGGCTAAGAGGAACCGGGTAATCCTACATTGGATACCGGCACACAGGGGCTTTGACGGAAATGAAGAGGCTGATAGACTGGCCAAGAGACTGGCCAAGGCTGGGTCGACTGAGGCCTTTATTGGACCAAACCCTTCATTCGGAATAAGCAAATCCCTATTTAAGCAAATAATGCAAAATTGGGCACTAGCAGAGTCAAACAAATACTGGGCCCAAACCATAGGACAGAAATGCACAAAACTGTTCCTACCACAATACTCACCACTAGGATCTAAATCCCTCTTGAGTATGAACAAGAAGTGTATTAAGACCCTGGTTGGATTCATCACGGGACACTGCAACTTGAGACACCATCTGAATAAGATGATGCTGTCGAGTGAGACTCATTGCAGATTCTGCATGGAGTCTATAGAGTCGTCCCTGCACTTAGTCTCTGAATACCCGGCTTTTCATAGTACCAGAAGGGTAGTCCTCGGGAAAGAAATAATGGAGCACTCAGAGCTGGGTAAAGTAAGCCATTCAAACCTTATGACATTCATAAGAAGAACTGGGGTGGAATAACCACTCTAACAATATAGGGATGGTACAATAGGCCAAATGAGCCGCACTACCAGAGCTGTAGAAGCTCGCCCATCTTCAAATAATAATCCTGGAAGCTCAACGTGGCCGAGAGAGCGAAAAAAGGACTAAATGCCTTCTACGCCTGCAAAAAGGCCATCGGAGGGAAATGGGGCCTATCACCGTACATTGTTCATTGGATGTACACAGCAATTGTACGCCCGATTCTCTCCTACGGGGGCCTAGTGTGGTGGGATGCGCTGCAGCGCAACAGCAATCTTAAAACCCTAACAGGAGTACAAAGATGTGCTGCCAGGGGGATTACTGGAGCAGTAAAAAGCACACCGCAGGCTGGACTGGACAGTCTACTGCATCTCCTGCCTCTAGACCTGTTCATGCTGAGCACTGCAGGCAAAAACCTGCTCAGGCTCAGAGAGCTCAACCTTGGTAACGAGGCCAGCTCGGATGGATTAAAGACCGAGGAAGGTACGCCACTACACTGCGCCACTACAGGCTGCCTGACTACTGCAGCGTGTTCCAAGCGGAGGTGTTTGCGATCGAACGGGCCGCTGAGTTTGTCCTGGAGGAATGGATATCGAACGCCACAATGTCAGACTCTGCTGGGTTCCAGGTCACTCTAACATTGAGGGCAATGAATAGGCGGATCGTCTGGCAAGAGTGGGTTCCTCAACCAGTTCCACAGAAGCTGATACCTCCGTTGGTATACCAATTTCGTCCCAGGCTAAAGAAATTGAAGTCCTGGCAACGAACGCAGCCAATCTTGCCTGGATTAGCAGGAGAGATTGCACTACGACGAGGTCTCTATGGCCAAATTTTAACCTGAGGAACTCGAGGACACTCCTATCCTTACCGAGGGAGCAGCTGAGAGTCGCAGTTGGAGTGATCACGGGGCATTGCCCAATAGGCCAAATGGTCTCCAGATGGAGGCCTGGGGTTACAGTTGATCACTGCAGGTACTGTAATGACATAGACGAGGAGGAAACTATAACCCACCTGCTCTGCCAGTGCCCCGCCCTATCACGAAACCGCCTTCGGATGATGGGGGTTGGTTTCCTGGATAATCTGGCGGAGCTGGCAGAGCGACCGGTTTCTAGCCTTCTGGGATTTATTAGGAGCGCCGTTATGGCTTTCTCGCGGCCTCTACCTGACCTTTACAGGGACGCTCTGGCTGCGGGGGCTGGTGATTCGGCGCGCGGACAAGGAGTTCCCACCTAAAATTTCTTTTTATATGGGCAATCACAATGGGCCAAATGGGCCTTGGTGTCAGTAATCCCCCCGGGGGAGTACAAGCCCTTCTTACCTACCTACCTACCTACCTTGTATTCATATAGGGTCCGCTATCTAACGTTTTTTTTTTGCCAAAAAAATCATCTTTTCAGATGAAGCTCATTTTGATGTTGGCGGGTTGTAAACAAGAAAAATTGTCGCATTTGGGCACAGAAAACCCGCACGCATACATTGAAAAGCCGGTGCACCCAAAACGAGTCACTGTTTGGTGCGGATTTTGGTCCAGAGGCATAATTGGGCCATTTTTCTTCGAAAATGAGCAAGGAGTGGCCGTTACAGTCAATGGCGATCGTTATCGGGCCATGTTGAAGAGGAGGATATTGGCAACATTTGGTTTCGACAGGACAAAAAAAAAAGTTATTTGGCGGAGCCTATATAATTAGTTACTTATCAGTTAAGGTTATCAAAGTTAGAAAGTTAGAGTGGCCGTTACAGTCAATGGCGATCGTTATCGGGCCATGTTGAAGAGGAGGATATTGGCAACATTTGGTTTCGACAGGACAAAAAAAAAAGTTATTTGGCGGAGCCTATATAATTAGTTACTTATCAGTTAAGGTTATCAAAGTTAGAAAAGAAAAAAAAAGAGAGATTTTAAGATTGTTCAATAAAATATACTTTTTAAATATTAATGTTGAAAAACCTACTCGATAATATTGTAAGAAAGGAATGGTGGTGCCAAAAAAAATTATAGGCTTTCAAAAGAATGTATGTACCTTAAAAAGTGCAAAAGTGCGGTTTAAAGGTTTGGCTGCGCCAAAAATTTATATGCATATTTTAATAATAACCAATGGGCTGCCTGGGCATCGCACAAATATTTCATCACCTTTTGAATATGACCTTTTTATCAACTGGCTTCTAAATAAAAAGGCATGTTAATTAAAGGGTGTTGTTCGATTTAGCACAAATTCTGTATCGAATTGATTTTGCTGGCAAGCGTGGGAGAAAACCAAATCGTTCCAACAAAAAATAACCAAATTTAATATTAATTTATTTAAATAATATTACATTACTTATAAAATTAAAGAAATAAATAATTAATAAACAAATTAAAATCAATAAAGAAATTAAACACACAAAAAATATTTTTCATGTACAAGCAGGTTTTTATGCGCTAGCGGGCAGTGATGCATATTTGAATCAACTAGCTTTTCTAAAAATTTAGCAGTAAAATAAAAATATTAAGAAAAACTAAGTATGCTACTGTTCTCAGGAGTGCCTAAATAACCCACATTAATTTTTTTATTCAAATCGGAGATGTTGCTCGTTTAAGGGTTAACGAAGCCCTGACGCAGTTTGACATTTCTGAAGCCATTAGGGGTTGGATTGATGAGATGCTGAAAGGCAGGATCATAAGCCCATCCATGGGGACGACCAAGCTGCGTAAGAACGTCACGCGCGCGACTCCCCAGGAGGGAGGTTCTCTCCCCCCTCCTGTGGCTCATGGTGGTGGACGGAATTCTGAGAGAGTTCCAGGGTTCTAGGGTTAGGGCGACTGTGTACGCTGATGATATAGCTATCCTGATTCCGGCAAATTCCTACCCACAATCAGCGAGGTTATGTCTCACGCTTTGAAGACAACTTCGAGATGGGCGGACAGGAATGGTCTCGGCACGAACGCAGCTAAGACCGAACTTGTCCTCTTCACTAGGAAATACAAGACTTTAGGAGGCCCCGCCTGAACGGCCAGTGCCTACCTCTGTCCGGACATGTGAAGTATCTCGGCATAATCTTGGATAGCAAACTATCCTGGAAGCTCCCTTGGTTGTTTACCTTGTCGTGGTGGGAGGGCTTAAGTAGGTTCAAAGACCCACGGGACTGGTTGGTTCCCTGGTGAGACACCGAAAACTAAAATTCAACCAGGGGTTGGGTCAAGGTGTCAACCGTACCGTGCCGATGACCGACCAGGCTGGGGACCCCTAAATAGCCCAGTCGTTAACGGCGGACTGCGGATACCTGGCGACCTCCGCTTTTAATCAGCCTTGTCCACGCAATAGGGGCTCTGCGTGGATCGACCTCTTTTCCCCTGCACTTGTGGGAACAAAATTAATGAAACTCAACAAAATCAAAATAAAACCAACGAAGGGGAACAGAACACACCTGTACTCTTCAATCAGTCTGCGGCTGAAAACCTCACCCTCGTGGAACGGATAGCACGTTCCGTGGGGGCTGAAACTGCAGAACGGTACACACGTTCTGCAGAATTATGCAGTGACGAATCATCCGTCACATCTGCCGATGCCACCCTAACGGACGACAACGCCAGAAGCGTCATCGCCTCTGACGATGAAACCGTCAAGGATGTGGACGTCGGCAAGCTCAGTATCAAACGGAAACGTTTGAGAACAGCTCTGCGGAAGAAGCTCCGTGCACTTATGGCGGATGGCACGCCATACAAGGATGCGCTGGACAAAGTCCTAGAGGGCTCTTCCGATAACGCTGAAACCGTCGGGCCAATAACGCTGAACCAAACGTTCCCTCCTATGCTGAGGTTGCTGGTGCTCTGTCGGTTGGTATTGTGCCTTCCCGACTGGACTTCCCGACTAGCCATCTTACTGGCGAACAGCAGAAATCTGTGGAGGAGGCCATCATTGAAGAGCTACACAAGGCTCCCGCTGATGGGCCCCAATACAGATTTCTTGGCTGCTCCTTTAAACCAGGATGGCTATCGTGAGGTGTGCTGACACAACCACCAGGGACTGGCTGGTCAGGACCGCGCTGACTGTCGAGCCATGGGCTAGTGCCAAGCTACGTGTGATGGAGGGGGATGACCTCCCTAAACCACATGTGGCCACAGCGCACTTCCCTGGCAAGAGAGCCAATGCGGAGGAGATCATGCGAGTCCTCCACACGCAAAATAGGGTGCTGCCGACTAAGGAGTGGAAAATCCTCCGCACGGTAGCAAGCGAGAGCGGCCTGACTCTCACCATTGCCATGGATGAGAGCTCAGCTAAAGCCGTTCGGGAGTTGGACTGCCTTCCCTACTTCAATCTGGGAAGGGTGTCGTTCAACTTCAGGAAAAAACCCTCGGAGATAGCTGTAGCCGGTAAAGGGGGGGAGGTGAGGGAGGCTAATCCTTCCTCCAATCCCTCCCTGGGGACCGCTGGGGCCGAAAAGGGTAGGGTGGTGAAGAAGGTCAGTCCTTCCTCGCATTCCTCCCTGGGGCCCACGGCGGCAAACCGGCCAATTCTGGCAAAACCAATGGTTGAAGAGAAGGCAGGTACGTCCGCCTCCTTCAGAGCCGGTGGCGCTCCACCCTCCAGAACTGGACTGACTAAACAGTCCCAAACGCTGTCCTGGAAGGGTGGACATGGTGACCCAAAGAAGCCCCCAACCCGAGATCTACCTCTGAATCTCTCAATCCAGAGACGTTCGGAGAGTGGAAGGGGAAGGGGTGGAAAAAGGGGGGCACACGCTGCCAAAAAACCTCCACGATGAAGGTTGTACAGATCAACCTTCATCATGCCAAGGCAGCACCCGCTGTCCTGGCACACAACATGTCCAGCAGCCAGCTGGATGTGGCACTGGTGCAGGAGCCATGGACCTGCACAAAGGGGAAAATCCTCGGTCTCTCGCTGCCCACAGGTAAGTGTTTGTATGCGGCAACAAGCAGACCAAGAACCTGCATTATATTTAATAATAATATTAATTTCTTCCCTTTGATAGAGTTTCTGACAATGGATCTGACTGCGGCAAAGGTGAGGATCGGACCCAGGGAGGTAATCGTGGCATCGGCGTACTTCGCTGGTGATAATCCTGATTGCCCCCCTGACGAAGTGGTGAGGCTGATGGAGTACGGCAGGAGAACCAAGACGGATGTCGTTCTTGGCTGCGACGTCAACGCCCACCACACCATCTGGGGCAGCACCGATGTTAACAGCAGGGGTGAGTCACTTTTAGAATTTATAAACTGTTATAGTTTAAGTATTTGTAATATAGGAAACAGACCGACCTTTATCACAATAAATAGGAGAGAAGTGCTTGATTTGACACTTACCTCCAACACTTACTCTAATCTTGTATATAACTGGCTGGTGTCAGACGAGCCGTCTATGTCTGATCATAGACAAATTCGGTTTGAGCTCAGCCATGCCAGTGGAGTAAAAGTAACCCCATATCGACAGAAAAATAATACGAACTGGGAAGCACTTAGCGAACAGTTAAGTAATCTAGTCGTCGATATAATACCCTCAAGAGTTGACACTGTAAACAAACTGGAGCTAGCAACGGACATCGTTGGCCGCTCCATCATCTCAGCCTATGAGGACAACTGTTTAAGCTGATAGAAGCTGTTTAATAGGGCAAAACGAAACAACGATTGGCCCAATTACTCGGCGGCCCTAACTGAGTACAATAAGGAAATCAGAAAAGCCAAGAAGGAATCTTTCAGACAGTACTGCGGCAAGATCGCAGACGTCCAGTCAGGATGCCGCCTGATAAAGATTCTGGCCAATGATAAACCCACCCGGATTGATACACTGTCCAAAAAGGATGGCGGCTTTACTCTCGACAAGAGAAAGAGCCTGGAAACTCTGCTCAGCACACATTTCCCGAACTCAGTCATTCTGAAACAGTCCAATTACTCTCCTGGAGGGCAGGAGGATTGGAGAGTGGGTAATCGAATCTGTAGCAGACACGCAGTGAGGTCGGCTATCTCGTCCTTCAAGCCGTTTAAATCGCCTGGGGAAGACGGCATCTTCCCAGCACTGCTACAATATGGAGCCGATACTTTGGCACCAACTTTACACAAAATCTATAGCTGTAGCCTTACTTATGGCCACATCCCATCAGCATGGAGAACAGTATTAGTTAGATTCTTACCGAAAACAGGCAGAAATGACGGACATAACCCGAAATCTTTCCGCCCAATAAGCCTAATGTCCTTCGGTTTAAAAGGACTAGAAAAACTAATAGATAAATCGCATAAGTAAATCGCATAAATCGCAAAATCGCATAAGTTCGCATACAAACCGGTCGTGTTCTATTTTGCTCCCGATAAATTTCTTGCTGTTTAATTCTCTTTATAACTGCTTGGAAGTGTTTTTATTGATTTCTTTCTTTTAATTCTTTTCGGTCAAATTATTAATTTGTCTGAAATCTAAAATCTTTGTTTGCGAAATATAAGCATTAATTTGCATGAACTGTAGTTCTCTTCTCTATACCGGTTTGCTAGTGAAGTTTTGATAAAAGTGCTGTTTCTTCGCGCTCTGAGAGTGTCTAGTGCATGTCAAACTGCAAATACTTGCGTTGTTGATTCAGGGTATTCACAACCTATTACTTTTTCACCAACTATTTTGATTTGAAAGTACTATTAACTTTTTAAGTTCGTTGATTATTACGTGAAAGTATTTTTGTTTCGTAATATAAATATACAATGGCGTGTAACTTGAAAGGCTGCAAAATACGGGGTGATTCTGAACGCTTCGTGTTCTGCTGGATGTGTGATGCGGAACTTCACGTCAAGTGTGCGGGGTTGACGGGCAAAATAGCTGATATGATTGGCGTTGACGGTGGTTTACGTTGGTCTTGTCGGCAGTGCCGATCAATTGAAGTTGACATAATAAAATTATTACGTCAAGCACGTTTGAATTTTCAAGACATTGATAAAGATTTCTCCGCAATTCGGTCTAAGCTTGTAAAATACGAACAACTTTTTAAAAACTTTAAACTAATTGATGATGCTTCGCCTAAACGGAAACGAACTCGCTCACAGATGGCACTATGCAATGCTCGTGATTGCGCAGATAACAATCCCCTGCCAATTCCACCCGCTATGTGTAAGCCGTTGCCACCAATATCATTAACTCAACCTACTCAGCTGATTAACCTTCTGAGCCCTGCCATACCTGGTGATACACTCCCTAATTTATTGACTTCCTCGATCGCTTCTGAGACGGAATCGCGAGACGCTATTGCTGTTCATGACCCGGCTGATGGTGCAAATGCTTCCGGGGCAATAACCACGGAAACTCTGCTTAATACTGTTGGTGGATCCACTAGTTCTCCATCGGGGCCTATAGATACTGGCCTACTAAACGTCCAGGCTGGGACCTCTGCTCAGGGTACTGAACCGGTTAAGAAGCTTGTGGTGATTCAGCCAAGAAAAGCTATCTTTGCCTCCCGATTTGCTGCAGATACTACGATTGAAGATATTCGTAACTACATCACTTCAAAGCTAGGCTTCAATGATAGGAGTATATCTGTTGTTAAATACAAATTTAATAACCCGAGAACTATATCTTCATTTAGAATTTACTTACCCGATCACTTAATAAGTCAAGTACTTAAATCTAACTTCTGGCCAGATAATGCCGTTGTTCATTTATTCGAACCTAGAAGAAATACCGCATTGCCACGATATAATGGTAACCTACAAAAAAACATTTCACCAAAAAACTAAGCCACTCGTTTCCAACTGATAATTTGAATATTTTTTATCAAAACGTACGTGGCATTAATACTAAATTAAAAGATATTCATACGATGAGTTTTGGTCTGGATTATAAAATTATTGCATTTACTGAAACATGGCTTAAAACTGATGTACAAAATCTGGAAATATTCTCTAACCAATTTGTTGTATTCCGGAAGGACAGAAATTCTTGTTCAACACAATTGTCAAGAGGTGGAGGTGTTTTGATTGCTGTTAAATCGTCGTATTTCTCAGAGGAAGTGCACTTTGATATAGACTCGGAGATCGAGTTCTGTTGTGTGTATGTTAAATCTGAGCTATTATCCTTCTACATCACCTGCTCCTATATCCCACCGAATTCCAGTGAAGCGACTTATAACTTGCACTCGTATTGCATATCTTCACTAGTAAACAGAATGTTACCTGGTGATCGTGTACTTGTGTTGGGAGACTTCAATTTACCTCGTGTCTCTTGGGAAAGTACTGATGACCCGGCTGTCTTATTACCGTCAACATATGGTTTCGCCAATATTGATTTCTTGAACAACTTATCCTCTGCTGGTTTATATCAGGTAAATAATATTCGAAATCCAAATAACCGTATGCTGGACTTAATATTTACTGACGATAAGGACATTGTTGAAGTACATCGTTCGACCCCTCTCCTGTTACCTGAAGATTTTCATCATCCAGCCTTGGAATTGAATATATGTGTTAAAAATTGTAATATGCATTTACCACCTCCTGGAAACTTGAAGGTGAAACAAACTGTCTTTTATTTCAAAAAGACTAATTATGTATACCTGAAAAACTATTTAAGGGGTGTAAGCTGGAGCTTTACATCATTACTTAGCGTGACTTCTACCAAATCGAGTCTGGATTATGCTGTAGCTCAGTTCAACCAAACTCTTCTTGACGGTTTCAAACTATCGGTACCGAAACGAAAGGTATCTATTATCTTATATCCAACATGGTTTTCCAAGGTGGTTCGCACCCTAAGGAATCTAAAATCAAAATTCTATAAAATTCACTGCAATCTTCATACAACGGACAGCTTTGTTAAATATGCGTCAATACGAAATAGATATCAGATAGCTTGTAAGCAGTCTTACAATAATTATCTATTAAGAATGAAACTTAAACTAAAATCTGATCCTAACTACTTTTGGAGCTTTATAAATTCTAAGCGGAGGAGCGATATACTCCCATCGGTGATGAAATTTGAAGATAACCAAGCTAGAGATGCAGATTCAATATGCGAATTGTTTGCAAAATTCTTTAGCTCAACTTATTCCCAAATGGAGTTTGATTCTGAATTCTATCCATACTCCATAAGTTGTGGGAACATTGATCAACCAATAATAGATGAAAATGTCGTTCTCGACTTTCTGATGGATCTTAAGAGTACCTATAACCCCGGTCCAGATAATCTACCTTCTTGCATCCTAAAACACTGTGCGAGCGAATTGGTAATTCCAATTACAGCTATATTTGATCAGTCTATACGCACCGGTTACTTCCCAGCCGCATGGAAGACCTCATACATCATTCCTTTGCATAAATCTGGTAATAGATCAAATATAACCAATTATCGGGGTATCGCCAAGTTAAGTGCTCTGCCCAAACTATTCGAAAAAATAATAACTCACCAAATTGCGCGTCAAGTGAATGCAGCTTTATCTCCTGTTCAACATGGTTTTCGTCCAGGCATGTCAACTACTACAAATCTATTGAACTTCGTCTTCCGTACAATTAATAATTTCAAATATGGCAAGCAAACGGATGTTATCTACACGGATTTTGCTAAGGCGTTTGATGTTGTGAATCATAAGCTACTAATGTTAAAGTTGAAACTGTTCGGATTTCCACAAAACTTGTTAAAATGGATTGCCTCTTACCTTCAAGGTCGCACGCAGATGGTATTCCTAAACAATAGAAAATCAAGAGCAATTCCTGTTACTTCCGGTGTCCCTCAAGGTAGCCACTTAGGACCTTTATTTTTCTTAATTTTCATTGACGACCTACCCACGGTTATACATAACAGTAACACGCTGATGTTCGCAGATGATCTAAAAATTTTTCTTTCATTCAAAAATAAAACTGATACGTTATTGCTTCAAAATGATCTGGACAACTTAGTCATATGGTGTAATTTTAACTGTATGAAGCTGAATCTTTCCAAATGCAAGCAAATGAGCTTCTATCGTGCGGCCCACATTAATGTCAACTATTCTATTGGAGGCCATTATTTGGATTCTCTTGAGCATATGGATGATCTTGGTATTACTATGGACCAAAAAATCAGATTTCATATACACATCAACCGTATAACTAATAAGGCTTATAGCATTTTGGGATTCATTAAACGGTGGGCTAAGGAATTTATGGAGCCACAAGTAACGCGGATTCTATATACCTCTTTGGTTCGTCCTATATTGGAATACGCCTCACCTGTATGGTGTCCTAACTACAACTGTTATATCTCTCAAATCGAGTCAGTTCAAAAGCAATTTCTACTCTTTTGCTTACGCAATATCTACCGGAACAATTTGCACAATTTGCCATCTTATAATTATCGATTGGAACTTGTTAATCTTCCGTCTTTAGCTCATCGGAGAATTATGCTGAATGCAATTTTTGTTCTGAAACTACTTTATGGTCATATTGACAATCCTTATCTTCTGTCTAACATCAATATTAATGTAGCTCGCCGTGTAGCCAGATGACCTCAGTTTCTACAACTGAGTTTCTGTCGATCAAACTATCTTCAACACGAACCACTTAGGAATGCTTGTGCCGACTTCAACTATGTTAATTGCAACATCACTTTCTCTGATTCAATTCATTTAACAAGAATCAAAATTCTTCAATTCCTAAAAAATCAACAGTAAAATATTTACTTTTCTATGTATTAATCTTTTATTTATTATTTACCAAAAATGTTATGTAAACTATAAATAAGTTTATCAGAAATGATATACTACGATACAGGTTCCTATCTAATGAGCAACATGCTTATGCTAAAGGGAAATCTACGGAGACGGCGCTAAATGAAGTGGTGACGAAAATTGAAGGAGCAATATCCTCCAAGGAAATCTGTGTGATTGCTTTCCTGGATATTGAAGGAGCCTTCAATAACACGTCCTATGAATCCATAGGCACCGCTCTCTTTAAATTTAGGGTACCACCCACTGTGGTGAGATGGATAGAAAACATGCTCCGCGGCAGGATCATAAAGTCGGAAATCGACGAGGTGACTCTATCAGCGACTACCACGATGGGTTGCCCACAAGGCGGAGTGTTATCCCCACTCTTATGGTCAATGGTAGTGGATGATCTCCTCAAGACACTAAAGTCGTTGGGAATTCACGCCATTGGGTATGCAGACGATATAGCAGTCATCGTCAGAGGGAGGTTCGAGGAAACCATATCGGAGATCCTCCAGATGGCACTAACTGAAGTACAGAGATGGTGTACTAGAGCTCAACTCTCTGTAAACCCGAAAAAGACAGTTATTGTGCCTTTTACCTATAGACGGAAATTAGTCGGTCTAAAGGAACCTAATCTGTATGGAGAATCAATACCATTCTCCAAGTGTGCGAAATACCTAGGTGTGATCCTTGACAGTAAACTATCAAAGAATCCCCATATGGATCGCATAATAAACAAGGCAACTCAGGCCTTGTGGATTTGTAGGAGGATATGCGGAATGAATTGGGGGATCAAACCCAAATCAATTCTAACGCTTTACCACTTGATAGTGAGACCGGTGGTGACATATGCGGCACTAGTATGGTGGACGAAAACAAAGGAACTGTCCACAATACGAAGGTTGGAAAGAGTGCAAAGACTGGTAGCCGTCTGCATGACGGGCTGCATTCGATCCACACCAACGGCCAGTTTAAACGTCATATTAGGCCTGGTCCCATTACACATACACGTACAGATGGTTGCAAGGTTAAGCATGCATCGCCTGTATCACTACGGATTGTTAATAGGGCCAAGGTATTCTAAAGGCCACTTATCAATCCTCAGAACTCTGGAGCAGACTGAAGAGTTTGGAATGCCCTTAGATGAAACTCTACCAGTATATCGCTTCCAGAAAAAAGTAAAAGCTGTTATCCCAGCCAGATCAACCTGGGAAGCAGATAGCCATCAGGTATCATCGTACGATTTTGTATGGTACACAGATGGCTCAAAGACAGACGAGGGCACAGGATCTGGTGTCTTTGATGCCTCAAGCAAGACGGGCCACACTGTGAGTCTGTCCAGGTCAACGTCTGTCTTTTAAGCTGAAATCCTGGCTATAAACGAGTGTGCTCGGCTTATGACGCTTAAACACACACGAAAGAAAAACATAGTAATTTACACAGACAGCCAGGCTGCATTAAAAGCTCTGGACTCCTATGTGATTACATCAAAGCTTGTACTGGAAACGGCGACTATCCCATCCGAACTGGCTAAGAGGAACCGGGTAATCCTACATTGGATACCGGCACACAGGGGCTTTGACGGAAATGAAGAGGCTGATAGACTGGCCAAGAGACTGGCCAAGGCTGGGTGAGGCCTTTATTGGACCAAACCCTTCATTCGGAATAAGCAAATCCCTATTTAAGCAAATAATGCAAAATTGGGCACTAGCAGAGTCAAACAAATACTGGGCCCAAACCATAGGACAGAAATGCACAAAACTGTTCCTACCACAATACTCACCACTAGGATCTAAATCCCTCTTGAGTATGAACAAGAAGTGTATTAAGACCCTGGTTGGATTCATCACGGGACACTGCAACTTGAGACACCATCTGAATAAGATGATGCTGTCGAGTGAGACTCATTGCAGATTCTGCATGGAGTCTATAGAGTCGTCCCTGCACTTAGTCTCTGAATACCCGGCTTTTCATAGTACCAGAAGGGTAGTCCTCGGGAAAGAAATAATGGAGCACTCAGAGCTGGGTAAAGTAAGCCATTCAAACCTTATGACATTCATAAGAAGAACTGGGGTGGAATAACCACTCTAACAATATAGGGATGGTACAATAGGCCAAATGAGCCGCACTACCAGAGCTGTAGAAGCTCGCCCATCTTCAAATAATAATCCTGGAAGCTCAACGTGGCCGAGAGAGCGAAAAAAGGACTAAATGCCTTCTACGCCTGCAAAAAGGCCATCGGAGGGAAATGGGGCCTATCACCGTACATTGTTCATTGGATGTACACAGCAATTGTACGCCCGATTCTCTCCTACGGGGGCCTAGTGTGGTGGGATGCGCTGCAGCGCAACAGCAATCTTAAAACCCTAACAGGAGTACAAAGATGTGCTGCCAGGGGGATTACTGGAGCAGTAAAAAGCACACCGCAGGCTGGACTGGACAGTCTACTGCATCTCCTGCCTCTAGACCTGTTCATGCTGAGCACTGCAGGCAAAAACCTGCTCAGGCTCAGAGAGCTCAACCTTGGTAACGAGGCCAGCTCGGATGGATCAAAGACCGAGGAAGGTACGGGAGCTGGTTTTTACCTCAGCGCGCTGCAGGTTGAGCGCCACTACAGGCTGCCTGACTACTGCAGCGTGTTCCAAGCGGAGGTGTTTGCGATCGAACGGGCCGCTGAGTTTGTCCTGGAGGAATGGATATCGAACGCCACAATGTCAGACTCTGCTGGGTTCCAGGTCACTCTAACATTGAGGGCAATGAATAGGCGGATCGTCTGGCAAGAGTGGGTTCCTCAACCAGTTCCACAGAAGCTGATACCTCCGTTGGTATACCAATTTCGTCCCAGGCTAAAGAAATTGAAGTCCTGGCAACGAACGCAGCCAATCTTGCCTGGATTAGCAGGAGAGATTGCACTACGACGAGGTCTCTATGGCCAAATTTTAACCTGAGGAACTCGAGGACACTCCTATCCTTACCGAGGGAGCAGCTGAGAGTCGCAGTTGGAGTGATCACGGGGCATTGCCCAATAGGCCAAATGGTCTCCAGATGGAGGCCTGGGGTTACAGTTGATCACTGCAGGTACTGTAATGACATAGACGAGGAGGAAACTATAACCCACCTGCTCTGCCAGTGCCCCGCCCTATCACGAAACCGCCTTCGGATGATGGGGGTTGGTTTCCTGGATAATCTGGCGGAGCTGGCAGAGCGACCGGTTTCTAGCCTTCTGGGATTTATTAGGAGCGCCGTTATGGCTTTCTCGCGGCCTCTACCTGACCTTTACAGGGACGCTCTGGCTGCGGGGGCTGGTGATTCGGCGCGCGGACAAGGAGTTCCCACCTAAAATTTCTTTTTATATGGGCAATCACAATGGGCCAAATGGGCCTTGGTGTCAGTAATCCCCCCGGGGGAGTACAAGCCCTTCTTACCTACCTACCTACCTACCTTGTATTCATATAGGGTCCGCTATCTAACGTTTTTTTTTTGCCAAAAAAATCATCTTTTCAGATGAAGCTCATTTTGATGTTGGCGGGTTGTAAACAAGAAAAATTGTCGCATTTGGGCACAGAAAACCCGCACGCATACATTGAAAAGCCGGTGCACCCAAAACGAGTCACTGTTTGGTGCGGATTTTGGTCCAGAGGCATAATTGGGCCATTTTTCTTCGAAAATGAGCAAGGAGTGGCCGTTACAGTCAATGGCGATCGTTATCGGGCCATGTTGAAGAGGAGGATATTGGCAACATTTGGTTTCGACAGGACAAAAAAAAAAGTTATTTGGCGGAGCCTATATAATTAGTTACTTATCAGTTAAGGTTATCAAAGTTAGAAAAGAAAAAAAAAGAGAGATTTTAAGATTGTTCAATAAAATATACTTTTTAAATATTAATGTTGAAAAACCTACTCGATAATATTGTAAGAAAGGAATGGTGGTGCCAAAAAAAATTATAGGCTTTCAAAAGAATGTATGTACCTTAAAAAGTGCAAAAGTGCGGTTTAAAGGTTTGGCTGCGCCAAAAATTTATATGCATATTTTAATAATAACCAATGGGCTGCCTGGGCATCGCACAAATATTTCATCACCTTTTGAATATGACCTTTTTATCAACTGGCTTCTAAATAAAAAGGCATGTTAATTAAAGAGTGTTGTTCGATTTAGCACAAATTCTGTATCGAATTGATTTTGCTGGCAAGCGTGGGAGAAAACCAAATCGTTCCAACAAAAAATAACCAAATTTAATATTAATTTATTTAAATAATATTACATTACTTATAAAATTAAAGAAATAAATAATTAATAAACAAATTAAAATCGATAAAGAAATTAAACACACAAAAAATATTTTTCATGTACAAGCAGGTTTTTATGCGCTAGCGGGCAGTGATGCATATTTGAATCAACTAGCTTTTCTAAAAATTTAGCAGTAAAATAAAAATATTAAGAAAAACTAAGTATGCTACTGTTCTCAGGAGTGCCTAAATAACCCACATTAATTTTTTTATTCAAATCGGAGATGTTGCTCGTTTAAGGGTTAACGAAGCTCTGACGCAGTTTGACATTTCTGAAGCCATTAGGGGTTGGATTGATGAGATGCTGAAAGGCAGGATCATAAGCCCATCCATGGGGACGACCAAGCTGCGTAAGAACGTCACGCGCGCGACTCCCCAGGAGGGAGGTTCTCTCCCCCCTCCTGTGGCTCATGGTGGTGGACGGAATTCTGAGAGAGTTCCAGGGTTCTAGGGTTAGGGCGACTGTGTACGCTGATGATATAGCTATCCTGATTCCGGCAAATTCCTACCCACAATCAGCGAGGTTATGTCTCACGCTTTGAAGACAACTTCGAGATGGGCGGACAGGAATGGTCTCGGCACGAACGCAGCTAAGACCGAACTTGTCCTCTTCACTAGGAAATACAAGATCCCGGACTTTAGGAGGCCCCGCCTGAACGGCCAGTGCCTACCTCTGTCCGGACATGTGAAGTATCTCGGCATAATCTTGGATAGCAAACTATCCTGGAAGCTCCCTTGGTTGTTTACCTTGTCGTGGTGGGAGGGCTTAAGTAGGTTCAAAGACCCACGGGACTGGTTGGTTCCCTGGTGAGACACCGAAAACTAAAATTCAACCAGGGGTTGGGTCAAGGTGTCAACCGTACCGTGCCGATGACCGACCAGGCTGGGGACCCCTAAATAGCCCAGTCGTTAACGGCGGACTGCGGATACCTGGCGACCTCCGCTTTTAATCAGCCTTGTCCACGCAATAGGGGCTCTGCGTGGATCGACCTCTTTTCCCCTGCACTTGGGGGAACAAAATTAATGAAACTCAATAAAATCAAAATAAAACCAACGAAGGGGAACAGAACACACCTGTACTCTTCAATCAGTCTGCGGCTGAAAACCTCACCCTCGTGGAACGGATAGCACGTTCCGTGGGGGCTGAAACTGCAGAACGGTACACACGTTCTGCAGAATTATGCAGTGACGAATCATCCGTCACATCTGCCGATGCCACCCTAACGGACGACAACGCCAGAAGCGTCATCGCCTCTGACGATGAAACCGTCAAGGATTTGGACGTCGGCAAGCTCAGTATCAAACGGAAACGTTTGAGAACAGCTCAGCGGAAGAAGCTCCGTGCACTTATGGCGGATGGCACGCCATACAAGGATGCGCTGGACAAAGTCCTAGAGGGCTCTTCCGATAACGCTGAAACCGTCGGGCCCGTGGTTTCCAAAAGGAAACGCTCCGACGGTGACAGCCCGGCAGAGCCGAGTAAAAAGAACCGTCCAAACGTTCCCTCCTATGCTGAGGTTGCTGGTGCTCTGTCGGTTGGTATTGTGCCTTCCCGACTGGACTTCCCGACTAGCCATCTTACTGGCGAACAGCAGAAATCTGTGGAGGAGGCCATCATTGAAGAGCTACACAAGGCTCCCGCTGATGGGCCCCAATACAGATTTCTTGGCTGCTCCTTTAAACCAGGATGGCTATCGTGAGGTGTGCTGACACAACCACCAGGGACTGGCTGGTCAGGACCGCGCTGACTGTCGAGCCATGGGCTGGTGCCAAGCTACGTGTGATGGAGGGGGATGACCTCCCTAAACCACATGTGGCCACAGCGCACTTCCCTGGCAAGAGAGCCAATGCGGAGGAGATCATGCGAGTCCTCCACACGCAAAATAGGGTGCTGCCGACTAAGGAGTGGAAAATCCTCCGCACGGTAGCAAGCGAGAGCGGCCTGACTCTCACCATTGCCATGGATGAGAGCTCAGCTAAAGCCGTTCGGGAGTTGGACTGCCTTCCCTACTTCAATCTGGGAAGGGTGTCGTTCAACTTCAGGAAAAAACCCTCGGAGATAGCTGTAGCCGGTAAAGGGGGGAGGTGAGGGAGGCTAATCCTTCCTCCAATCCCTCCCTGGGGACCGCTGGGGCCGAAAAGGGTAGGGTGGTGAAGAAGGTCAGTCCTTCCTCGCATCCCTCCCTGGGGCCCACGGCGGCAAACCGGCCAATTCTGGCAAAACCAATGGTTGAAGAGAAGGCAGGTACGTCCGCCTCCTTCAGAGCCGGTGGCGCTCCACCCTCCAGAACTGGACTGACTAAACAGTCCCAAACGCTGTCCTGGAAGGGTGGACATGGTGACCCAAAGAAGCCCCCAACCCGAGATCTACCTCTGAATCTCTCAATCCAGAGACGTTCGGAGAGTGGAAGGGGAAGGGGTGGAAAAAGGGGGGCACACGCTGCCAAAAAACCTCCACGATGAAGGTTGTACAGATCAACCTTCATCATGCCAAGGCAGCACCCGCTGTCCTGGCACACAACATGTCCAGCAGCCAGCTGGATGTGGCACTGGTGCAGGAGCCATGGACCTGCACAAAGGGGAAAATCCTCGGTCTCTCGCTGCCCACAGGTAAGTGTTTGTATGCGGCAACAAGCAGACCAAGAACCTGCATTATATTTAATAATAATATTAATTTCTTCCCTTTGATAGAGTTTCTGACAATGGATCTGACTGCGGCAAAGGTGAGGATCGGACCCAGGGAGGTAATCGTGGCATCGGCGTACTTCGCTGGTGATAATCCTGATTGCCCCCCTGACGAAGTGGTGAGGCTGATGGAGTACGGCAGGAGAACCAAGACGGATGTCGTTCTTGGCTGCGACGTCAACGCCCACCACACCATCTGGGGCAGCACCGATGTTAACAGCAGGGGTGAGTCACTTTTAGAATTTATAAACTGTTATAGTTTAAGTATTTGTAATATAGGAAACAGACCGACCTTTATCACAATAAATAGGAGAGAAGTGCTTGATTTGACACTTACCTCCAACACTTACTCTAATCTTGTATATAACTGGCTGGTGTCAGACGAGCCGTCTATGTCTGATCATAGACAAATTCGGTTTGAGCTCAGCCATGCCAGTGGAGTAAAAGTAACCCCATATCGACAGAAAAAGAATACGAACTGGGAAGCACTTAGCGAACAGTTAAGTAATCTAGTCGTCGATATAATACCCTCAAGAGTTGACACTGTAAACAAACTGGAGCTAGCAACGGACATCGTTGGCCGCTCCATCATCTCAGCCTATGAGGACAACTGCCCGCTTAAGACCAAGAGTACAAACAGGAAAACACCTTGGTGGAATGGGCATCTAGCAAACCTTAGAAAGAAAGTTAGGAAGCTGTTTAATAGGGCAAAACGAAACAACGATTGGCCCAATTACTCGGCGGCCCTAACTGAGTACAATAAGGAAATCAGAAAAGCCAAGAAGGAATCTTTCAGACAGTACTGCGGCAAGATCGCAGACGTCCAGTCAGGATGCCGCCTGATAAAGATTCTGGCCAATGATAAACCCACCCGGATTGATACACTGTCCAAAAAGGGTGGCGGCTTTACTCTCGACAAGAGAAAGAGCCTGGAAACTCTGCTCAGCACACATTTCCCGAACTCAGTCATTCTGAAACAGCCCAATTACTCTCCTGGAGGGCAGGTTAGTCAGCCATCCAGGGAGGATTGGAGAGTGGGTAATCGAATCTGTAGCAGACACGCAGTGAGGTCGGCTATCTCGTCCTTCAAGCCGTTTAAATCGCCTGGGGAAGACGGCATCTTCCCAGCACTGCTACAATATGGAGCCGATACTTTGGCACCAATTTTACACAAAATCTATAGCTGTAGCCTTGCTTATGAAGGAGCCTTCAATAACACGTCCTATGAATCCATAGGCACCGCTCTCTTTAAATTTAGGGTACCACCCACTGTGGTGAAATGGATAGAAAACATGCTCCGCGGCAGGATCATAAAGTCGGAAATCGACGAGGTGACTCTATCAGCGACTACCACGATGGGTTGCCCACAAGGCGGAGTGCTATCCCCACTCTTATGGTCAATGGTAGTGGATGATCTCCTCAAGACACTAAAGTCGTTGGGAATTCACGCCATTGGGTATGCAGACGATATAGCAGTCATCGTCAGAGGGAGGTTCGAAGAAACCGTATCGGAGATTTTTCAGATGGCACTAATTGATGTACAGAGATGGTGTAACAGAACTCAACTCTCTGTAAACCCGAAAAAGACAGTTATTGTGCCTTTTACCTATAGACGGAAATTGGTAGGTCTAAAAGAACCTCATCTATATGGAGAAACAATACCATTCTCCAAGAGTGCGAAATACCTAGGTGTGATCCTTGACAGTAAACTATCATGGAATCCCCATATGGACCGCATAATAAACAAGGCTACCCAGGCCTTGTGGATTTGTAGGAGGATATGCGGAATGAATTGGGGGATAAAACCCAAATCGCAAATTCTAACGCTTTACCAACTGATAGTTAGACCGGTGGTGACGTATGCGGCAATAGTATGGTGGACGAAAACAAAAGAACTGTCCACAATACGAAGGTTGGAAAGAGTGCAAAGACTGATAGCCGTCTGCATGACGGGGTGCATTCGATCCACACCAACGGCCAGCTTAAACGCCATACTAGGCCTGGTCCCATTACACATACACGTACAGATGGTTGCAAGGTTAAGCATGCATCGCCTGTATCACTACGGATTGTTAATAGGGCCAAGGTATTCTAAAGGCCACTTATCAATCCTCAGAACTCTGGAGCAGACTGAAGAGTTTGGAATGCCCTTAGATGAAACTCTACCAGTATATCGCTTCCAGAAAAAAGTAAAAGCTGTTATCCCAGCCAGATCAACCTGGGAAGCAGATAGCCATCAGGTATCATCGTACGATTATGTATGGTACACAGATGGCTCAAAGACAGACGAGGGCACAGGATCTGGTGTCTTTGATGCCTCAAGCAAGACGGGCCACACTGTGAGTCTGTCCAGGTCAACGTCTGTCTTTCAAGCTGAAATCCTGGCTATAAACGAGTGTGCTCGGCTTATGACGCTTAAACACACACGAAAGAAAAACATAGTAATTTACACAGACAGCCAGGCTGCATTAAAAGCTCTGGACTCCTATGTGATTACATCAAAGCTTGTACTGGAAACGACGACTATCCCATCCGAACTGGCTAAGAGGAACCGGGTAACCCTACATTGGATACCGGCACACAGGGGCTTTGACGGAAATGAAGAGGCTGATATACTGGCCAAGAGACTGGCCAAGGCTGGGTCGACTGAGGCCTTTATTGGACCAAACCCTTCATTCGGAATAAGCAAATCCCTATTTAAGCAAATAATGCAAAATTGGGCACTAGCAGAGTCAAACAAATACTGGGCCCAAACCATAGGACAGAAATGCACAAAACTGTTCCTACCACAATACTCACCACTAGGATCTAAATCCCTCTTGAGTATGAACAAGAAGTGTATTAAGACCCTGGTTGGATTCATCACGGGACACTGCAACTTGAGACACCATCTGAATAAGATGATGCTGTCGAGTGAGACTCATTGCAGATTCTGCATGGAGTCTATAGAGTCGTCCCTGCACTTAGTCTCTGAATACCCGGCTTTTCATAGTACCAGAAGGGTAGTCCTCGGGAAAGAAATAATGGAGCACTCAGAGCTGGGTAAAGTAAGCCATTCAAACCTTATGACATTCATAAGAAGAACTGGGGTGGAATAACCACTCTAACAATATAGGGATGGTACAATAGGCCAAATGAGCCGCACTACCAGAGCTGTAGAAGCTCGCCCATCTTCAAATAATAATCCTGGAAGCTCAACGTGGCCGAGAGAGCGAAAAAAGGACTAAATGCCTTCTACGCCTGCAAAAAGGCCATCGGAGGGAAATGGGGCCTATCACCGTACATTGTTCATTGGATGTACACAGCAATTGTACGCCCGATTCTCTCCTACGGGGGCCTAGTGTGGTGGGATGCGCTGCAGCGCAACAGCAATCTTAAAACCCTAACAGGAGTACAAAGATGTGCTGCCAGGGGGATTACTGGAGCAGTAAAAAGCACACCGCAGGCTGGACTGGACAGTCTACTGCATCTCCTGCCTCTAGACCTGTTCATGCTGAGCACTGCAGGCAAAAACCTGCTCAGGCTCAGAGAGCTCAACCTTGGTAACGAGGCCAGCTCGGATGGATCAAAGACCGAGGAAGGTACGGGAGCTGGTTTTTACCTCAGCGCGCTGCAGGTTGAGCGCCACTACAGGCTGCCTGACTACTGCAGCGTGTTCCAAGCGGAGGTGTTTGCGATCGAACGGGCCGCTGAGTTTGTCCTGGAGGAATGGATATCGAACGCCACAATGTCAGACTCTGCTGGGTTCCAGGTCACTCTAACATTGAGGGCAATGAATAGGCGGATCGTCTGGCAAGAGTGGGTTCCTCAACCAGTTCCACAGAAGCTGATACCTCCGTTGGTATACCAATTTCGTCCCAGGCTAAAGAAATTGAAGTCCTGGCAACGAACGCAGCCAATCTTGCCTGGATTAGCAGGAGAGATTGCACTACGACGAGGTCTCTATGGCCAAATTTTAACCTGAGGAACTCGAGGACACTCCTATCCTTACCGAGGGAGCAGCTGAGAGTCGCAGTTGGAGTGATCACGGGGCATTGCCCAATAGGCCAAATGGTCTCCAGATGGAGGCCTGGGGTTACAGTTGATCACTGCAGGTACTGTAATGACATAGACGAGGAGGAAACTATAACCCACCTGCTCTGCCAGTGCCCCGCCCTATCACGAAACCGCCTTCGGATGATGGGGGTTGGTTTCCTGGATAATCTGGCGGAGCTGGCAGAGCGACCGGTTTCTAGCCTTCTGGGATTTATTAGGAGCGCCGTTATGGCTTTCTCGCGGCCTCTACCTGACCTTTACAGGGACGCTCTGGCTGCGGGGGCTGGTGATTCGGCGCGCGGACAAGGAGTTCCCACCTAAAATTTCTTTTTATATGGGCAATCACAATGGGCCAAATGGGCCTTGGTGTCAGTAATCCGCCCGGGGGAGTACAAGCCCTTCTTACTTCTACCTTCGTGAATGGTATCACTTAGCTCATGTCTGATTTGACAGATAATTAGTTTTATCCTTCCGCTGAACGAATATGGTTGTGTATACGCTTGAACAACGCTGGGAAATATTGCGACATTACTTTGAAAATCCGATGCCGATTTTGCCAAAAAAATCATCTTTTCAGATGAAGCTCATTTTGATGTTGGCGGGTTGTAAACAAGAAAAATTGTCGCATTTGGGCACAGAAAACCCGCACGCATACATTGAAAAGCCGGTGCACCCAAAACGAGTCACTGTTTGGTGCGGATTTTGGTCCAGAGGCATAATTGGGCCATTTTTCTTCGAAAATGAGCAAGGAGTGGCCGTTACAGTCAATGGCGATCGTTATCGGGCCATGTTGAAGAGGAGGATATTGGCAACATTTGGTTTCGACAGGACAAAAAAAAAAAGTTATTTGGCGGAGCCTATATAATTAGTTACTTATCAGTTAAGGTTATCAAAGTTAGAAAAGAAAAAAAAAGAGAGATTTTAAGATTGTTCAATAAAATATACTTTTTAAATATTAATGTTGAAAAACCTACTCGATAATATTGTAAGAAAGGAATGGTGGTGCCAAAAAAAATTATAGGCTTTCAAGAGAATGTATGTACCTTAAAAAGTGCAAAAGTGCGGTTTAAAGGTTTGGCTGCGCCAAAAATTTATATGCATATTTTAATAATAACCAATGGGCTGGCTGGGCATCGCACAGTGGAAGATCGGGTCGTGGCTGCGGCCAAAAGTACAAGAAGTCGCGCGTATATTTTGCGAAAATTTTTTTTGCATATGATTTGTAAAATCATTCGATATTATCAACACAAAATAAAAAGCATAATTAATTTCGGATATTTCTAAATCAGAGACCACCTTGGTTTGTGGGCGTGGCTCTCAAGAAAATTTTCTATTATTTGTTTCAATTAATTACTCTAAATATCCTGTATCGAAAACCATAACTTTTTGCGCACGCGCACGCACGTGGAGCGGTTCATAATTCCTGAAAGTTTAAACCATTGTGAAAACATTCCCAAATATACTTGTCCTAAGACGATCAAAGACCTAATTTTTTCCGTCGGAAAAAGTTACCCACCTGTTTTGAGGCAATTTTTTGCACTACAAAGTGCACTTAAAATAACCTTGTTTTTTTCACTTGCATCTAATAAGGCAAAACAAAATCAGTGTAGGAAAGAATATGATTTTCACCACCCTAAACAAGACTAAAAGAATTTAGTCTTGTCCGTCCGTCTTGTTTCGGAACCTTTTTCGGAGAACTGCAGTTCTTTTGTGTTTAAGTAATAAAATATTTTTAATAAAAAAACGACTGGTTGTTTTTACGAATTTAAGTAAATTTATAGGACCAATAAAAAGTAAGATCTGGCAACACCATGAAATCGGAGTGTTGCTGTATTTTCTGCGCTAATCAATTTATTGTTACAACTGCCTTGCTTTAATATTATAGCGAATTGTTAAAAATAATAGTGTGTTAAATTAATTACTTGATAACTGAGCAAATTTTGTGTGCAGCCTTCGTTGTATTGTAAAATAATTACCTTCGTTGCTGCAATAAGGAAACACGTGCTGCTTTGCGATTGTTGCTGCAAATGGTACCATCTTAAATGTGCCAAGGTCAATGATGAGACTTTCTAAGGTATTGTCCTCGCTTGGTGATTCGTCGACCTGGTATTGTGATGCATGCACCAAACAACCTGACGGCCGTATGTCATCTTTCAGAAGACTTGAAAAGTCGGTTGAGGCTATCGCTCTCAATCTTGCTGCAGTTCATAAAAGAGGCGATGAATTCTGCACCAATATCAAGAAAGAGTTGCAAGATGCGATGGCTGTGGATATTGAAGCCAAAATGGTTGAAATAAGTGCAAGTCTCGATAAACGTTGCAGAGGAGTCGAAACGTGAGTAGCCAAGTTTCAAGCAGAGATCGTAGCAGGGTTAGACAAAAACAACGTTGCACACTTGAGACTGATGAATACGGAGTTATCGGTCGACGTTGACAGGCTAGAGCGCCGAGTACGACAATGCGATTTAATTTTGTCGGGTGTTCCGCCATCAATTAGTGATGATGAAATGGTACAGTTTATTGTAGCCACAGCGAAAGCATGTTGATACCCAACATGGATGCGGAAGACGTATCCAAGTGCTTCAAATTTAGTAAAACCAAAGGCTTACTTCTTGTAACTTTCTACAAAGTCAGTACACGCGATGACATCATTAAAGCATACTTTGCTGGTAAGAAGAAGCTTGTCCTGGGGGACATACTACCGGCCAATAGTAATAGGGACGGGCGCATCTATGTCGGTGACAACCTTACTCCTCAAGCACAATCACTCTTCTGGACGGCTAGAAAAATGTTAAAACAGGGATTGATAGAAGGCACGTTCGTGCGACCAGGACTAGTTTATGTTATTGAAAAAGGCGGTACCTACGAGCAGCGAAAGAGAATTACTTGCCAGTAGAGGTGAGTGATTCCGTGATTTTTCCGGAGCAGCTCCGACCTGTGACTGTGACAGTACTGTCACAGGTATAAAAACCCGTGACTCGTGACAAGGCATTCGCTATAAAACGAGTGCGCAAAAACGTGCTAGATGCATTCAAAATAACGGCATTAATTTATATCTGCTTTGATTTCGTTCGCTTTTGCTATAAGAACGAAGTGAAGCTATGAACATTCGTTAACTTTAAAAGCATTCATATTTTACAGAAGTATGAATTAATACAGACACCAATTTTAAGTAATTGAAACTACTGATATATACATATTTTATATGCAAAAAACATTCTTGTATTATTATTTTATTACCAAAATCATATTTATATTTTTTCAAAATAATGAAGGCAAAATCGTATTGAAAGTGTAACATGTTATTAAGTTCATTCCGTATTTTACAATACGCATTTTTAAAATTTGTATTTGAGCTGCATGTTCATAGTCTAAAGTAGAAAAAACAATTGCTACCTAGATATTTACACATAGAAACTTTCATTAATGTCTTCAGTAGTATCCAAAATATCGAACAAATATCGCAAAATATCGAGTAAAACACGTAATTCCACAAAATCCAGACAGAAAATCCCTGATTGCGACAAATTGCAAAAAACGGCATCACTGCTTCTAGTTGGGACAATAACTCGTTCTAACAATAACGAAACGCTAGAACAGCAAACTCGTGATTTCATTTCAACGAATTCGCAAGCCGTGAAATACAGGCTGGTATTGAAACGCTTCAACGCTTACAGGCTGGTATTGAAACGTTTCAATACCAACTGTGACTCGTGGTTGCATTTCAATGAAATCACAGTTCGTTAAATATCGTTCCGCTGTACCTGTGACGGCGTGTCACAGGTTCGGAGCGTTTTCAATCGCAACTGTGACTCGTGATTTTGTGTACCTGTGACAAAATCACAGGTCGTGAAATATCGCTCAGCTCTATCAGCGAGACTTCTAAATATGAATTTGGACTATCTCATACATACCAAAATTAGATTTATGGAGGACATTCTGAAGATTTCATATGACTTTGACTTTGGCTCAGACAAGAAAAGAAAAAGAAAGTTCCAGGGAGTTCTGAAAACTCAGTCTCATCATCGATACGCCAAAAGCTGGTCGTGGAAATACAAATGATGGCCATACGGCTAGAAGATTTTTCGCAGATCCAATTACCACTTCCCAAATTACTGGAGTTGACATCAATCTATATAAATAAAAGAAAGTCGTGTTAGTTACACCATTTATAACTTGAGAACTGCTGGACCGATTTTTATGATTTTTGATTTGTTGGATTTGTCTCAGCTCCGAATAGCAGAATAACTATTACAACATCGAAAAAATTCAAAAGGAGGCGTGGCAAATCGGTAAAATTTAATATTTAGGGACATATTGATCCCAGCCGAATGAAATTTGGTGGGTATGTTCGTAGGGCCATTGTCGACAATCGTACCAAAAATGGGCGTGGCAGCCCCCGCCCTTCAAGAGTTACTCGGAAACTACTAAAGCTACAATGAAATTTGGTATAATTATACTGGGTACAATAAAGGATGCTGGGCGGCAGGAAATGTATTGCTATCTATAGCCGGTGAAGAAGAATACGATTGTTCCTGAAAACTATATATAAAAAAACTTTTAAATATATCAATTATATAATAAAAATAGCTCCGGGAAAAGTCTGTCATTAGTTTTATTTGTTTTTATGGAAAAAAGATCAATTTTGTGATATAACACGATTCTTTGTGATAGATATTTAAAGAAAGAAAAAATTGTACCGTGTAGAGTGGAATTTGTGTAAGCTGAGCTATACGAGTTTTCACGAATTTTTGTTCAATTTTCGACCGTTATTGCATTTAAACTCGATTCAATTAATTCTCTTCAAACAGTCTTTTTTTTTAAATTCATCAGCAAAAAGTTATTTCAAAGAGGTGAGTTCAATTTGAAAGTGCACATTGTGAAAGGTTATTACATTTGTGATTGTGCGCGCATCGATAATTGCTTCATTGTGTAATTTTGAATTGTGTGATAAAGATTTCAGTGTTCAGTGTTTAGTGTTATTTACAATGCCGCGACCCAGAAGATCTAATATTTCATCACGAAGCCGTAATGCAATTAGACTTCGGAATATTGCGAATCAATCCACAGCAGATGAACAAGAAATCGCATGAGAAGAGCGCCGCGTTAGTATGGCCCGTCTTCGTGCTTCTCAAACACAAGAAAAAAGAGAGGCAGTACGGTTGGCAATGAGAAATCGTCGAGCTTATCGCAGAGATCAACAATGTGATAATGTTCGACGCGCAAGAAGAAATGCTTCAAATGTTGATTTGAATATAGCAGCGTTTCAAGATGAATGCACAATTGACTACAGCACGCATCCTTTCGTTCGAATTGGCCCAATGGAGATTATGTGCGACCATTGCGGTGCATTGAAGTTCGCTGGAGAAACGCCTGGATTGTGCTGTCTTAGTGGCAAGGTGAAATTGCCATTATTGCCTTCGCTACCTGAGCCATTTCATTCATCATTCGTGGCGAAACACCAGAATCACGACATTTTCTATCGAAGACTCAAAGATACAACGGATGTTTCCAAATGACTTTATTTGGAGCAGATATTATCGAAGAACGCGGATTTAATCTGACATTCAAGGTAATTTCTGCTGAAGAAAGTAAACGTTCATTTTCTTTTGGTGATCATAAATCAGCAATTCTGACTTCGCCTTCAACTTTACAGATCCAAGGCCAAATTCACCATCGAATTGGATCATTACAACCGCTTAAAGACGCACAGCATAAATTCATCCAAATTTATTTCATGGGCAATATGGAGGAACAACTTGATCAGCAACTGCTTCATGAACATCATGCATTGGTTCGGTTGTTCAAAACTGTGTTGGATCCCATGCCAAATGATGACTACAAAGTCGTGATCAGAGCGGATAAACGACCCGCTGGAACACACGAATGCCAATTCAACGCTCCAACAATAGATGAAGTCGCAATTGTGATTGTTGGTGAAAACTTGGAAACGCGTGATATTGTGCATACACGTCGCAAACTGAACAACTGCAACGAATATGCGCAACACACCGTTCATACGATGCATTGCAATACCTTCTTGCGGCAAAGAACAAAGATGTGGATTACTTAAACTTCACAATTCAAAATCAAATCGTTGGCCCACTGCATTCCTTCAAATCTATCGACTGTGTAGCAAACGAAGACGAAGCAACCAACTATCCAACCGAATTTTTAAATTAATTGGATCTGCCTGACTTGCCACCACACAATTTACAACTAAAGGTTGGCTCGGTAGTCATCATGCTTCGAAATCGAAACCAACCAAAACTATGTAACGGGGCGCGTTTGGTGGTGAAAAAACTCATGGGCAATGTGATTCAGGCGACGATACTCAAAGGCAAGTTCAAAGGTGAGGAAGTTCTCATTCCGAGAATTCCAATGATCCCAACCGATATGCCATTCGAATTTAAACGAATTCAATTTCCGATCCGTCTTGCATTCGCCATGACGATTAATAAATCACACGGCCAATCCGTAAGTGTTTGTGGCCTGAATCTAGAAAATTAATGTTTCTCTCACGGTCAATTGTACGTAGCATGTTCACGTGTCGGTAAACCATCCGCTTTGTTTGTTCTAGCACCTGACAACAAAACGAAAAATGTCGTATATCACAAGGTGCTTCAATGAAGGGAATCAAAAGTAGTGCAACAATGCAACGCAAATTATTTAGATTCGCTTCAATAACGCAAACGCCTTGCTGCCACGTAAACTACATTCATTTCAATGTAATTAAAATACCTTTTATTTTAATTTTTGTATATTTTTTAAACTTAATTCATTTTGAGTATTCATAAATAAAAAACTGAATTAAGCTAATAAGTTAACACAAAATTTATTGATTCTGAGGCGGTACGAAGTTCGCCGGGTCAGCTAGTTTAATATATAAATTCATAAGCATCCTACAAGTACTAAGAATTAACAGAGAAATAAACACATTAACATTCGGTAAATATACTAAAGCCACAGCGGAATTATACAACACCTGGTATCCACGTAGAACTATGATGCCTACAGTCCACAAAGTACTGATGCATGGCGAGCAGCTAATAAATCATCATATACTGCCCATGGGAGAATTGACGAAGGAAGCTCAAGAGCGTAAGAAGGACTACCATGTATTATGGAGAACACAACACAAGAAAATGTTCACGGCAAAGCACGAAGGAAGTGCTTAAAATGTTGAATGTTGTGTAACATGTGCATACAGTGTCAGACAAAACATATTGGACTAGGTGCCTGCATTGAGTAATTATCGAAAAATTTCAAAAATATCACGAATTTTATTAATTTAATCAACACAAATCATAGTTTCATTATTTATAATTATATTTATTAGCTTTTAAAGATATTTAATTAACGCATTTTACTGCTGCGATCGAGAAAACAGTAGGTTTCAAAATTAATAATAATATTGATAATTATTATAACATGGTTATTTGAAATAATCTTGCAGATGCGATAATTATTTTAAATAATTTCTGAAATAATTAATTAAATTCCTCGATATCTGAAATAATCCGTTATTTCAAAATGAAATAACATGGTCATTTGAAATAATCTGGCAGATGCGATAATTATTTCAAATAATTTTTGAAATAAAAAATTTAAATAACATTCTTATGCCTTGAACACAATTGGAAGCACAAAACACTAAACACATTTGTCTCTGTATCTTTTGCTTAAAACACGCACACAATTGGACCTCGCGCACAAAAAACAAATTCTGTCATTTCTGAAACAATTACGACAATTCTCTTTTGTAAACAAATTGAATATATAAAGAAGCAGAAGAAGAGCTTCCAATTGTGTTTAAGGCATTATTTGAAATAAAATCAGAATTTGAAATGATCACACAGATTCGATAATTCTTTCGAGTGGCTAGATTTTGGAGAAGGTTTTAAGCGAATGAAAAGAAACTGGAGCTATTTATCGTTCTGGAAAATTAAATCAGCTTTAGATCCAGATAAGCTAATGATTAATCACTAACTTTCAATTTTTAAAATAGTACAATACATTTATATTTATTAATGCATATAAATAAATGGCACATGAAAATATTCATCATCTAAGTAGGTTTGGGAAAAATTCATTTATGTACATATTTAAATACATATTTATGTAAATACATATATTGTATTGTATATGTAAATTTTATTATATAAAACTTATCTATTGTGCTATTGTGTGCCGCGGATTTCAATGCTCATTTATTGATCGCTGGCTCTATGATCTCAACTGTAGCCCTTATAAACAGCAGTTACTGTGACGACAATGCTTTACAAACACCACAACTTATTGTTCTACGAGAAGAATCTGCTTGTAAATGGATGTGTTGTTATTGCTGATTGTTTACATTAAAGACATAAACATAAGATAAGTAGTTGCGAGGCGTCGACGGAAAAGGATCGCCGACATTAATCATCGGTACCTGATAAGGCAAAAGGAAGTACAGATAAAATTCAGCACTCAAATACCTCGTGTCGAATATTCACATAACTATTATCATCGGTTGAGCCAGCAATACAGCTCTGCAGCAACATCTAATCCTGGGACAGCGTCTTATCTTGGATCAGGCAGCCTTCATACCTAACATTTTTATTATTTCCTTATCTCTAAAACTGTTGCATATTTTATAAGACGTAAACTTGTACTCCAAATTAGTATATAAGCCAACTAAGTACGAAAAATAAATCATAATAAATAATAAATACTCAGTGTGTGTTATTACGAAATATTGCGTGTAACAAAGACTTAAAACAGAGGGATTTAGATAGGTAGAACAATTATTATTTCGATCGAAATGTAATTAGTAGCGCTTGTACTTTTCTTCATAATGGAATTCGTAACTTTAGGGTTTTTTCTTTCTTTGAATTACATCTAAATAATTTCCACATTTAGCCAACCACAAATGGTAAACTTCTGCGATTGGCTTAGGAAACTTATAAAAGTTTCTAACATGAAAATTTTTCTTTGTGACATGGCAAGATATAGTAACACATTTAACATAACAATAATAATATGTATACAATAACAATAAATAACTCCTAAAAGAAATATTTGTGAAAAAATCAAATAAGAATCAATAAAACCGGTAAATCGATCAATAAATCAGTGTCTGTTCATTTGACGACAGCCAGAAAAGAAATAAATTGCTAAATGAAAATAGGTACACACACACAATCATACGAAACAGTCCCAAGCATACACAAAATTTATAAAAGATTATAACTACAAAAGAGATCGATAGATTCCACAATTAAAATGATTTAATAATTAACTAACCAAAAACATATGTTTAAGAACCACACAAACACATCTGATAGAACGGTGTAATATTTCCATAATCTTTAAAGCCAACAGAAATAGATCTGTTGCTTATGAAAATTCTTTAACAACACGCTAGACGCGCAAAGTGAGCGCTGTACAAAGATTGGACCGATCATTAAAAAGGAAACTAGTTGAATACCATGAAAAACTCAAGAAATGCTGAAACATCTCCGATGCATGAAAACACACATAACGATGGGAAACAATTCAACGCATACAAAAAATTGAGAATAATTGTAATTGTCTCTATGAATGCGTGAGTGAATAATCGCATAACCATGATTTAGATCAGTGCCACGCCATAGGCACGCGTGCTAATTTTTTCTCTCGGCTATTCACATGTACACGCCAAAAGTCGTCGGGTTTTCACACCGACACTAGCGATCGTTCGTATCAAGTGAGTCAGTCAATGTGCAGACTTCAAGCAAGCAAGATCGCACCAGACCATTTTATGATTGCACTGAGCAACATGTTTAATAAGGAATGGAAGAATCACTATTTTATCCTTAAAAATTTTTTAGGCGAACCGCAATGCATGATTTGCAATAAAAAGGTGGGACGTGCATCTAAATTTTTTGTAAATAGACACAATAGAACGTGTCATTTAGATTATGATAAGGTTATTAATGAAGAAAGGGCACAATTAATATTTAAGTTAAAGTCTGCTATTAAGAAACATGTTAAAAAATATGAATTAGGAATGGATTGAGAAATAGTAAACTCAATTTCATTGCAAAATCATTTGCATGATTTAAAGTTTAACAACCCCCAAACAACAATCTTTTCAGTGTACCGCACAGAGAGAATTATTCCGCAAAACAACCTCTCTCAACGCTTCACACATGCACAAAATATGATTGTATAAGTTTTGGCCAGCACTGATTTAGATCATTGTAGTGGAAAAGGAAGACGATATTATTTGACTGTGTTGAAATTCTATCATTCTTTTTGCTAGCGTCGATGAGAAAAACAATTCCATGCCAAAGCTCTAACTAGCTTTTTGGAGAGCTATTGCCTGGCAATCCCAAAATTTTGGGACAATTTCTTTGTCCTACATCGGCATATGTATATTATTTATCTGTTATCTTATCTTATCTATGTATAAGTTAACACATAGTACTTACGATGCATAACATACGATGCAACAATAAAAGCTAGTAGATAATTATGCAACGCTGTGCACTTCCAATACTGGAGTGGAAAAACAAGACGACGACTGCTACCATTTTCTCAGGAGTAAGTCAGGAGATTGTGCGACGTTTTGACACACACCGCTAATAAATATTAACTGGCGCCCAAGGTAAAAGGATAATAAAATCGCTGGAAAAAAGGCAAGGAAGAAACAATTGAATAAAAAGGGAAATAGTTCAACGAAAAGCACACATTTTTCTTCAACGAAATAACTGAACGAAGATCAAGCACGTTTTTGCCAACGCGATTGGAGTTTACTTTTCCTTGCAGAACAGAGACCAAACACCTTTTTGTCAACTTTCCTTGCAGAACAAAGACCAAACACGTTTTTGTCAACACGGGTGGAGTTCAAACTTCGTTGCAGAACGAAGTCCAAACGCCTATCTGTCTACGCGGTTGGAGTTCACCTTTCCATGCAGAACGAGTATCAATCATGTTTTTGCCAACGCGATTAGAGTTCACCTTTCCTTGGTGCTTAGAGTAAGGTAAACGAAAAGCGCACCAAATTTTCTTCAACGAAATAACCGAAAGAAGATCAAGCAAGTTTTCGTCAACGAAGTTCACCATCCCTCGGTACTTAAAATAAGGTATCAATAGTTAATTGTTAATTTATATAATAAATAATATGTTGCCAATTCAACTAATATGTAAACCTGTAAACTACCTAAGACATAAGTAAACTCGTTGTAAGCTTGTAAGCTAGCTAAGACATACATAAGTAAACTTGCATTGTTGCTACATATTCCACATGAACCATCGTGCATAGTGTTGGCAACCCTGGGAATCAGCAGGCTTGACTGGCATCCCTGGGCTATGATGGTGATATTAAAAAGAGTTAAATTGTAATTCGAACGGCTTGTCAGAAGACTCGTGTAGTAAATAAATCTTTAATTATTTCGTTTGTATTTAATCTGGAGCATGTCTTAGCAGCAAGCTCGCCATGAAAATGAAATGGCGCAGCAACAAGAACTGATCAGCAAACTGATGGGGAAATTGCAAACAAGTTCATTAGAACAATCAAAGAGATCGCCGGATCAAATAATGGACACGCTTGCAAATGCAATGCAAACAATGCAATGGTCGGTAACGCTAGTTCATCATGTTCGATACAAGTCATCAAGCAACCGTCTAAAGTTGTTACTAGCGGACATGCCAAAAACTTTTCACAACAAAATCTACCCAGCAGACCATGCTGGAAGTGCGGCGGTGTTCATTTCATACAAGTTTATGCAACTCACAAATGCAACAGCTGTGGTAGAATTGGCCACAAAAAAGGATACTGCTCCTGTAACAAAAATTTCAATAGAAATCGGCAAGCTAATTCCAACAGTCACGAGTCCGATCCTAAATTACGAACAATACAAATAAATGAACTGACTAGCTATGAACTTGGTGATATCGTTTCAAAACGTAAATATGTTGAAGTGATTGTTCACCCAAAAGACCGCGCTTGCAGGGCGATAAGGTTACAAATAGACTCAGCATCTGATTTGACAGTTATTTCAGAAAATATTTGGGAATCACTAGGATCTCCTGGGGGGAAAGTAGTTAATGCAAGCGTTACAAGTGCATCCAACAACAGCATCCCAATAATTGCCGTAGTAGAGTGCGACCTGGAAATTCCAGTCATCAGAGAAATACGATCGGGTAAAATTTACGTAACTAATATTAAAGACTTGAATCTTCTAGGAATTGACTGGTTGACTGGATTAATAAATTCGCTCTTTGGGAGCGGCCGTTTACGTCTATATGCAATGCAGTACAATCATCGAGCAACCAACGCGATAGTCTTATAGCGAAACTTAAACAAAAGTTACACATTTATGTAAAACCTGAAGCGAAACCCGTTTATCGACCAAGACGACCGGTAGCATATGCTGCGTTGGAAGCACTAGAAGAAGAATTGTGTCGTTTACAAAAATTGAACATAATTTCACCAATCAATTATTCCAACTGGGCGGCACCAATTGTTGAGGTGAAGCGTCCAAATGGTCGTATCCGGATATGTGCTGACTACTCAACAGGACAAAATGCATGCGTCAACGCGAATCCGCGTCCGCTACCTGTTCCTGAAGACATATTTGCACTTTTGTCGGGTAGCAAAATTTTTAAAATTGACTTATCGGATGCATACTTACAGATCGAAGTAGATGATCAGTCAAAACAAATCCTAACTATCAACACGCACAAGGGTTTATTCACTTTCAACCGTCTTGCGCCGGGAGTAAAATCTGCACCTGGAACCTTCCAACAAATCGTTGACGCTATGCTTTCAGGACTTGTTGGAGCGATAGCCTATTTTGACGACATTTTGGTATATTCAAAAGATTTTGAATCACATTCTGCATTTTAGAACAGTTATTTAAGCGGCTCGATGAGTACGGTTTCAGAGTAAAACTTGAGAAATGCAACTTCCTTATGAATGAGGTAAAATACCTGGGAGTAATCATTAACAGCAGTGGAATTAAAAGTGACCCCGAAAAACTTAGCGCAATAGCAACCATGCCTTGTCCTGGAAATGTCGGTCAACTACGATCTTTTCTGGGGGCTATCAATTTTTACGGTAAGTTCGTCAGACAAATGCACGAACTTCGCGCTCCACTTGATAAACTCTTACGCAAGGGAGCTAAATGGAATTGGGACGCATCATGCCAAAAAGCTTTCGAGGAGTTTAAAACTTTACTATCCAAAGACCTACTTTTAACATTTTACAATCCGCAGTTGCCTGTAAAAGTTTATGGTGATGCTAGCAATACAGGAATTGGTGCAACGATTACTCATGTTTTCCCCGATAAAACAGAAAAAGCAATTGCGCATGCGTCAAGAGCACTCACTAAAACAGAACAAAACTACAGCCAAATCGAGAAAGAAGGTCTTTCATTGGTTTTTGCGGTAAAGAGTTTCCACCGTTTTATTTTCGGCCGTAAGTTTAGCTTAGTAACTGATCATAAGCCCATGATCACCATTTTCGGCACAGTCGGGAATACCAATATATACAGCAAATCGACTCCAGCGTTGGGCGATAACCCTATCGACATATGATTTTAACATTCAGTATACCTCCACACACGACTTTGGTAACGCAGATGTCTTGTCCCGTTTAATTGCGTCAACGCGGAAAGAGGACGAAGACTATGTAATTGCGTCTATGCGATTCGAAAATGAAATCAACGTTGAGATTGATGAAAACATTAAGGCTCTTCCGATTAAGCGATCAATGATTGTCGATTCAACGAGAAAAGACCCAGTTCTTAAAACGATTTACTCGTATATTCAATCGGAATGGCCTAAAAAGAAACCGGATATAACTGACATAGAAGTAGCATCATTTTATCATCGCCGCGAGGCTCTATATTATGCTAATGGCTGTATAATGTTCGGCGAAAGCATCGTTATTCCGAAAAGATATCGGAAGTTAGTGTTACGACAGCTGCATACATCACACTTGGGTACGGACGCAATGAAAATGCTGGCAAGGTCATATGTTTTTTGGCCGAAAATCGATGAAAATATTACCGAGATAGCTAGAACATGTAGCCAGTGTGCAGAAAACGCGAAGTCACCGTCCAAACGGCTATTGCGATCGTGGCCGAAAGCATCGCGCCCGATGGAACGCATACATACCGATATCGCGGGCCCAATAAACGGAATGTACTATTTAGTATCCGTCGATTCATTTTCGATGTATCCGGAAGTGCACGAATGCTCGCAAATAAGTTCAAGGGTCTGCATAAAATTCCTAGCAAAATATTTTGTTCATTTTGGGAACCCTTAGACGCTTGTAACAGACAACGGACCTCAGTTTACAAGCGGGGAATTCAAAAATTTTTGCACACAAAGAGGGATAGATCACATCAAGACTCCGCCATATCACCCTATGTCAAATGGCCGAGCTGAACGTTTTGTTGATACCCTAAAACGCAGTCTTAAAAAACCTGAGGGAAATGGCGAACAATCAGAAAATCTATCAAAAGTTCTTCATTCCTACCGTCCGCGTTTTGCATTTTCATAAACAGTTAACTTAAACAAAATGTCCGTTAGTAAAGAAGAAATCGATGAAATTGTGACATCAGTATTAATCACCGCGTTTGGTAGACATGGAAGAAAAGTTAAATATGGTATCCAATATGGTAGAGCAATTAAAAGCTCCTAGTGTAGAGCCTTACACACCGGTTACTATTCAACATGGTGTTGAAAATGGATGTTAAACCCTTCATTTAATAGTCATTACCCGAATTTAACGGAGATATTAGAGAATGCCTTGCTTGGCGAGGAGCTGTTCATTTTGCAATTAAGTACTATATAGTGCTTGAAAGCGACTCCGCCAAGGTAATTTGCTTATTAATGGGTTGTTTAATAAGATTGACCAACAATTAACTCTCGTTATAAACAAGAATAAAATGTGCAACAATGATAATGAACACGTTATTCCTGCCTTGAATCGTGTGAGAGAAAACGCCTTACGTGTTTTTATTTCTGGTTTAAGGCGTCCGTTTTGCGATATTTTTTTCACCAAACCGGAAGGATATTCTATATGCTTTAGCGGTTGCCCAAGAGGTAGAATACAATCGACATAGACAGGAATTTGCAAAAGTGTTTTCAAGTAATAATAATTGCCGACCTAAGCAAGGATTCATACGTGCCAAATTTTGGTAATCACATCAAACCTACGACTTTCAGGACAGGTATCCTTTACCTGATATATCGGTTATTTTGGCTAATTTGGGGCATTCAAGTTTTCACTACTCTGGACTTAAAATCGGGTTTTCATCAAATAAAATTAGTCGAACAAGATAGACAAAAAACCGCGTTAGTGTAAGCAACGGAAAATATGAATTTTGCCGTCTTCCTTTCGGCCTTAAAAATTCAACCCGGCATCTTCCAGCGGGCGTTTGATGACATCTTAAGGAACAAAATCGGCCAAATATGCATAGCTTACATGGATAATACTATTATATTTTCTGGAGCTGGAGCTGGCAGGAATGAGGGTTTTCGCTGAAAAAACAAAATTTTTTAAAACCGAGGTGGAATTTTCAAGTTCTTATAATAATGAGTCATGATATTAAAAAACTTGCCTTGATAAAGTTAAAGCTATCCTGGAATATGAGGAACCCAAATCATTGAGATCATTCTTAGGATTGTCAGGGTACTATACTATATACAAATGCAACAGATTTGACAAAAACAATTTGTGGTGTGTACAATTATTTGCTTCTAAGTCTCTTCTAGAGCTTGTAATTCACAGTAAATTGTTCCATTGCAAACGACGAAGCTTATATAGCGAATGTTGCACAATAATAAAACACCGACAAAGGATCGCTGATGAGGAACGTTGGCGTGTTCCGAAATAGCTATACGATCTTGCCAGTCAAGTTGCTAGTTCAAATCCCATTGCAAGTGAAACGCTGAAGCCGGAAAAATATGGGTGGTGTATGTATTTACATCATGCATATAATGTAATAAATATATTCACATTTCCCAGCGTTTGGAAACGAGCAAATTAAGTAATTAATTTGCATTAAATTCAATACAATGAACAATACATTTCATTATATCTTCACCGGTTTTCCTGTGATCGTGATTTCAACAGACAGACAGACGAACGGACATGGCTGAATCGACTCAGGAGGTCACGCTGATCAAGAATATATATACTTTTCGTCTCTATTTCTATGTGTTACACATTTCGTGACAAAGTGCACATACCTTAACCCTTAACCTTAAGGTGTAGGGTATAATAAGTGCACAAGAAAAGTATTTGATTCGAAGTAGGAAGGATACCATATTTACATATAACATTTAACATACATATAATCCAGGTGATACAGTTTTCGTCCGTCGAAACAAAAGATTGTGAAATAAACTCAATACAGTTTTCGTGGAATGCACAGTGGACAAAGATTTAGGTTCAACCCTTTTAATATCTGGGAAAAGAGTTCATAAAAACCATATAAGATAAGGTAGCATATAAAATAATAATGCTAAAATCATATAAAAAGTATGACACTGTATTCAATTATATTTTGTATTTTGTCTTTCGCGTATTTTAAGTACCCAATTAACTGAGTCGTATTGTTTGAAACTAAATAAGTTGCTATTAATTATTATACAATTACGTCCCGAATTTAAGAGGAGGAGAAGTTAACACATACTATTATACTTACGATGCATAACATACGGTGCAATAATAAAAGCTACTACATAATATATATGTACTCGTATATATATAAAATTTTTAAGGGCTATAACTCGGGAACCAAACGAGAGCAGACAAAATTGTTTTGTTGTTGTGGTCACCACCAATAACTATAAACAAATTCGAGCATTCGGTCAACACTAAGGTTAACCTCAAATTAGTTCGAGTTTGACACTTTCTTGGATCCATTTTTACATAGACTTAATATAGCAAATTGAATAAGAGATAACGTGCGTGTCATGGACAACGTGCTTGATAGAAAATACTTTTGTAAGAACCAGACACATAGTAAAGAACAGAAGATGATTTCTGTTAAAGATTACATTTTTAGAACTATGTGCATTACTTATTGTTTATGACCCTGTACATAAAACTTAAATTTCAGGAAATTAAATAACTTTCTATAATTAAAGCATTGATGGCCATTCCTTCAATATAAGTGTCTCTAACCTTTAGTCGCCTTTTTCGATAATTCACACCAATAATAAACGGTAGTGTCATCTGGCGTTGTGCGTTTTTTCACCGAATGTATAGCTTTGATGTACAATGCCCGCTGTGTTGACGATTTTTTCACGCGTGGTAGGGTGTAATGTTTATGTATGGGGAACTGAAAATCAACGCGAGCACAATTGCGTACTACTGGTGAATAAGTAAATTCTTTGCCTTTGCTCTTGCCATTGCAATCGGTATGCAGTATCGATGTATATCTGCATTCATTATTATCTACTTTTCCAAAAGCAGATACCTGTGCATTCGATATTTTATTCTCATTGGCTGGAAACTGACAAGTATGGCCCTCTGATTTTACAGGTGTACATTTTTTTAAATAAAACGAATATCTGCTAATTCTTTTTGGGAATACTTCAAACGGAAACGACGATGTTAAAGACCTTGACTCTGCAACAACAGAAAGTTCTTCTTCCCCATGCACACTTATTTTTAACTTTGTATTATTCTCCCTTAATTTTGCTATTTTTGATTCATATTTACTAGTATTCAACTCACCGACAGTCAAAGTGGTTGCATCGTCAGCAATTTCATATTCCTGTGCTTTCACATCATGGTGTCGTCCTTTAGAACTGTAATTTAATACAGTGTTCTTTTGATTTAAACTACATTTACCAGAGATTTTTGGAGTGGTATCATTCTTTGCAACAGATTTGGTATCCGTTGTAACTTTTTGTTTCTGAATTTCAGTTCGTTTTGAAAGCTTTTCATTTCTAATGGTATTTGCTAGAAACGTGTTACGCGATAATTTATTTATTTTATCATTTGATAAATTGCCATATTGACCCACGGTCAGTTCGCTATCAATTCCTAGGAATGTTTGGTCCTTTGACCTAGTAATGGGTATATTGGTCAAATAGGCAGATGTCTGTTCAAATACGTCTTCACATGTTGGGCAATAGATCTCGCGCTTTTTGGTGAAGGGCCAAGGCTTACATGTATTACTACGGAAGCAACTGCTACAACCAGTGCTCGTATTAGCCGGCGACTCAACGGCCGCATTTATTGTTTCTTTTATTTTTTTAGACGTAGTTGATTTCATTTCAGACGTCACGAAAGTAGGGCCTTGATCTATAAGAAAATGTATATCGTTTTTTAGAAACAAAAAATAAGACTGTTAAAAATTAATGAATAATTATAATTAAAAAAATTAAAGAATGATGAGAAAAGAAACATTAACTCATTTCGGTCCAGAGAAAAAAAATTTTTTTATTTTCGAAATCCTTTGAAGCACGCGCTAGTGAGACTCTAAATAACTAATAATTTCCCTTTTAAAGGGTAAATGAAAGCAAAAACAAAATATGCACAAAAAACAATGACAGCAATGCTGATTCCTATAATAGCATGCTTCTATTGTACGAATAGCTCGTATTAAACGATTACAGCTGGAAAGCTCGATCCTTTTTCAGATTGTTTTGTTGATTAGAACTCTGTGGCGATTATTTTCGTTTTTCACTTTATAAAGATTGCGAATTAGTTTAGTGCATTAAATTTGCGAATACAAATATGCCTTTGCACGAATATGTATTGGTTATTCGTTGTGCAGATAAGAACGATTATATTCGTTGCATTTCTCTGGTACATATAATGTGAACAATGTGGCATAAAGGTTAAAGGGTGGTAAAAAGTTTCTTGAAGGTTCTAACAGAGGAAGATTTCCAAGTTGTATGCTATGCGGATGACATAGTAATCATAGGCACTGGGTATCTGTCCCTGGGTAAATTCCCTTAGTATCTGTCAAGATACTGGTCGTCAAATATAGTCGTCAAATGGACTGAACCCAAGGGCTTGAATATAAATCTTGAAAAAAACGGAGCTGCCTATTTACTAGAAGGAAGATCCTTAGATTTGGTCTTCCAGTATCTGGGAGTAATCCCAGATATAAAACTAAACTAGAAAGAGAATAACGATTGGCAGGGTAACCAAGGCTTACAGAATACGAGCCACCCGTAAAAGGTGTATAGGACCCAAATGGGAACTAAAACTGGATAAAGTAAATTGGCTTTATTTATGCGTGGTTCGCCGATATATATACACGTATATACATATATACTGACATACGCATTAGTCTGTGCCGAAATAGTAAGGGATGGACAGGCGCACCGGAGCTGGATTATATTGTGCTTGAATTTTAAAATATTATGCAAATAAATTAGAGCCGCCTATAATTGTGCTCTTTCAATATTCGCTACGTTCTGGCTATTTTCCGAATGCATGGAAGTCGTCCTAGGTTATTCCACTCCACAGGTTGGGAATAGATGTAATATTAGTAATTCACGTGGGATTGCTAAACTTGCGCTGCCTGAACTATTTGAGAAAGTAATTGTTTCCATTATAACATGGAATGTTAACTCTTTAATTTCTTGTGGTTGAAAATCGACTGCTACTAATTTGCTAAAATTTATGTCAAAAGCTGTTAAAAACTTTAGTATGGCTAAACAACCTGATGTAATATACACAGATTTAATATACACAATTGTTGGTTTTACAATAACACAGATATTAATTTTGATATTGTAAATCATAGCCATGTAAATCAAAGCTTTTAACACGTTCACGCCGGCGCTGTAATTCATGGTCCTCCCCCATCGGGCGGCTGCATTCACAGGACGGAGCAGCTCCATAGCAGCTATTGCATGTACCAATTTTGTGACTGCCTTATTTTTAAGGAAAATAAAAATAATTAATAAAATATAAAATTAACAATGAACATCTCCACTACGCGAATTCGAAAAAGCGAAATTAACTTCGTCGCCCTCATACTTTTTTGCAATTATGTGGATTTTAAAATGAAAGCGTTTTTTTATTCGATTTCTATTTTAATAATAACATTTTTTTTCGATTTTCACAATGTTCGTTGACAGCTTTACCGAAGCTGAGCTTTACCGAAAACTCGCATTCACGCTCAAAAATCGGGAGCAGTCAAATAGCAATCAAATACGGAGCTGCACCCCATTGTGAATGGAGCCAATTAAAAATAAAGGTTTTCAATGAATATATTCTACGTTAAATTTTATTATTTTAATTTTCAATTATATTCAAAATTATTTCATATAGTTAAAGATCTGCAAATTTGGTGTTACGCACTATAGTACAATTAGATATACAATAGATTATACTAATAGTACAATCACATGCGTACCACTAGTGGTACGCGCCAGCGTGATCGTGTTAAGGCAATCATGAATTCCAAAACTTTGGAAGTGGTGCGTAGCTGTAAAGTAGCTACAACACTTTTAGCGCAGGTTGTCGCGGTCGCTTTTGTAGCCAAAATTTCGTTTTTGTTTATGTGTTTTCTATATTTTATGTTTTCTTATTTTTTTACTCCGAGTTTGTTTCATTCCACTCATTTGAAGATTTAGGGTTTGTAGACTTTACGTACTGGACAGTCTTAGGTATTGTAGGCGCTTTTGGCCTTGCGTCCTCACGTCTCCCGTCAGTGATGGAGAAACTGCGAAACTCGCCATTGCGAATACATACAAGAACTCTGCCAAAAATTTAAACTTTGGTGGGTTTATTTGGACCTAAGAACACCTATGTGGATAGGTTCCATATATGTACATAGGTCTGTGAAGGAACCCCGGTTATAAAGATATTTCTTGAAAAAAAAAATTGCCATATTTCGAGTGGCATATTTCTGAGTGTGTGCGCACTGTGGATCATTGAAACATTCAATGTATTTTATTTTTATATTTTATTCCAATTAACATAAAGTACATAGTACATTGATAAAAGTTTTAATATATACTTTACCGAAGACTTTTCTACTTTTCTGCAACTGCAACTTTTCTGTGAGATTGCAAACATTGTTTGAGATTGCAAACATGGCTCGACGCTCAAAACCACCCAGACATGGTAGAAAAAAATGAAAACCATTAAGAGCTTCGTCCTTGATACGAAGCTCTTTGAGTAATATACCTGTCTGTATCCTCTCCGGTATCCTCTATGTTCGAACTAATAATATAATGCCCACTAATGTGTACAATTTTCCTCAGATTAATACAATATAACGAAGACTACCATAGCAAACTTCTCTTCCCATTTTTTCAACCACCGCACAGTGGGAGATCGCGTCATGACCGCCGCCAAAGTGCAAAAAGTTGCGCTCATATTCTTTAAAAATTTTTTTTTTCGTATAATTTGTAATAATTATGAAGTTCCAGAGCCACTGGGAATTTTCTAAAAGTGTATCCTAAGACGCGTCACGATCGGTCAAGGAATACAAATTAAAGCTTTGCAGAAGTGTTTTTTTGTTTTTTTTTTACTTTAAACGTGTGTAGCTCATCTGATGTTAGAGCTATCAACACAAAGTAAAAAGTATAATAAACTTCGGTAATTATATATAATATATCTAAGTCAGAGACTACTTTGATTTGTGGGCGTAGCTCTCAAGAAAATTTGTAATTATTTTTTAAAGAAATTACCTCAATTATACTAAATATCCTATTTCGGAAGCCATAACTTCGACTACACAGTACTACTACTTCGACTATACAGTCCTATAAAATTTGTGTATAAAAAAGAAACCATGCAAATCATACAAAATGAAGTCGCATTGATAAATGCACAAATAGTCTACCGGATTCTTCTTTTGAATACTTTGGTAAGGAATTAATAATTCAGCATAGACGATTTATGACAATGGTCGATTAAAAAGTTGTGCAAGTATTGACGGGTACAAAATCTTCATCATGCACATTTTACGGAGCTATGAGGAAAACACTAAGCGAAAGTCCTGCTAATATCAGCGAGTCTTCTAGATATGAATTTGGACTATCTTATACATACCAAAATTATATTTATGGAGCACATTCTGAAGATTTCATATGACTTGGACTTTGGCTCAGACAAGAAAAGAAAAAGAAAGTTCCAGGGAGTTCTGAAAACTCAGTCTCGTCATCGATACGCCAAAAGATGGTCGTGGAAATACAAATGATGGCCATACGGCTAGAAGATTTTTCGCGGATCCAATTACCACTTCCCAAATTACTGGAGTTGACATCAATTTAATATATAAATTCATAAGCATCCTACAAGTACTAAGCAGTAACAGAGAAATAAACGCATCAACATTCGGTAAATATACTAAAGCCACAGCGGAATTATATAACACCTATTATCCGTGGAGAATTATGACGCCTACAATCCACAAAGTACTGATACATGGCGAGCAGATAATAAATCATCATATACTGCCCATGGGAGAATTGACGAAGGAAGCTCAAGAAAAGCGTAAGAAGGACTACCAGGTATTATAGAGAACACAGCACAAGAAAGTGTTCACGGTAAAGCACGAATGAGGTGCTTAAAATGTTTAATGTTGTGTAACATGCACATTAGAGTGTCCCTTAAATTTAAATATTGGAAATGTTGAAGCGGTACCCGCTAATTTTTTTCTTTTGACTTCAGTAAAACTCATGTGTAATTTCACGCCCCTACGACCACGCCTTCCCTAAGCGACGGGGCCTTGTAAAGTAAAATATGAGATTTTTTTATTGTTGTATTGATTTTGAATTAAAAAAATTAGTTTTTTCTTATTTTGATAAAAAAGAACTGATATACCTGGATATGTAACATAATTTTCTTTTATTATACACTACCCCGATGTGTGCCGATGATTGGGAACGGAGAAATGCATCAGGAACGAATATATTTGTATTGATTTTTTGTTTTAGTTAAAATCCATTATTTTCCAATTAAAAAAGTATTATTTATCTAATTTTTTCAGAGAAAACAAGTTTGTATTCAAATAAAAATAAAAAACGCATAATAAAAATTAAAATAAGGAATTCAAGAAAACTTATGATATAGAAAACATTAGGGTGCAGTAAATTTTCTTTTTAAAGATATTTTTGTGCAATTTGGATACATTGTTCGGTGCTCTTCTACACACTGCAATAAATATTGCTTTTGCTCTTCTTGCACTGTCAGAAGTCCATGAAATTGTTGCATGAGGTTAACAGCTCTTTCGGCGCTGTCATTTACCGCTTTTAAGTGAATTCCTTTTGATTTAGCTGCTAAAAAGGATTAACTGCCTGGCCAAGTTGATGGGTCTTCGGTGAGAAAACGAGTGTTTATTTTCAATCTGTCAAACATATTGTAGCTTTTTATTGAAACAAAGTCACAAAGTTCTTTATCTGTACAAAATGGAAAATGAAATTAACGTATTGACAAAGAACTTAGTATTTTGAAAATACTTACCAAATAATGAGCAACGTAATTCTTCTTTCGATGGAACATATCGCTTACCATTTTCAAATTTGCTTTCTTTTGTTAAACTAGCCACAATATTTCTTTTTGTCTCAGTACCAACCATATCATCAAAAAGGGATAAAACGGCAACTTCTTCAGTTAGATAATAAAGATGCTCGCAAAATTTGTTTAAAACAGCTTCCGCAATTAAGTGGTTAACACACTCATAGGTCTTAATAGCCTTTATAAAACACAAGTCTTGTATTGGGGCTTTTACGGCTAAGTTGCATTGCATCCATGGTTTAACATAAGTTGTTGCAATGAATAGAGAAACTTCTTGCAAGCCTTTTTTCTCTTTTCTTGTTAATTTCAGCTGATCGCGAAACAAAAACATTTTAATTGCATAAATAGCTCTCGCCATCCATCGTGCTTGATGCATAGCCCCAGGAAGCTATATTTTAAATGTTTTATTAAAATTTTCGCTTAAAAATAATATCGAAAGCTCGATCAATTCACGGTAATCTCCTCTAACAATTGGATTTTCGAGTTCAGAGAGATAAAATGTAAGCAAGTTGTCAATCTCAGATGGTTGAAAATGCAGATTTGAAATGGAGGTACCATTTTGAATATTGCTGTGCCTAATATTGCTCCAGTTGTTTTTCAACTTTTTAAATAGCGGTACATCTGCGTTAACTGTAATTTGAGGGATTTCGGTTTCGAATACAGTTTTCAACACCAACTCGTAAACATGATGTCTGCATCCAAATAAAATTAGTTCCCTTCCAAGTGCTTGCTCTAGTAGCGCACAAGCTCCATTAAAACGGCCCGTGTTAGAAGCTGTAGTTCACAGCACATAATCTGAACTTTATCGGACAGTTGCCAGTCAATTATGGCATTTAATACAGCTGTAGCCTGTTCCTTTCCACTTGCATGATCTAATTTCGGTACTGCAATAAGTTTCTCCTCATTTCCATAGGTGGCCACAATTGGAAGTCGTTCTTCCTTAAAATTTTGTACACTTATTGCAGGCAATAATTTCCCATCCCAATGAATAGTGACCACTTCTGGAACATTATTTTTAAAATCTTCTTTTATTTTTTTGGCACGTTCTTTTCTCATCTCTGTTCTTATTCTTTGCATGGAAGATTTATTTATAATGAATTCATCTACGTTATGACCGAGTGCTTCTAATGTTGCTTCTAAAATATACACAGAATCACGCATACTTAACTGACATCTATCGAGGGCAGCCACAAGTTTCGGAGAAAGAAAATCCTTTTTCCCCCTTTTTTGCAAAGGCAATAAATTTTCCTCACAAAATGGTGACCTACGATCTTGACGCTCTTCAATTAAGCTGGTGGATGAGGAATTTGATAAGAAGCTGGAATTTGGAGATATGGCTGTTTTTTTATTTTCCTTTAGTTGCCTGTTTCTTTCTGCTAATAGCCTCGATTTTGTTCTCTCCTCTTTCTGCCACAGACTGTAATCCACTCCCACCAAAGAGCCCGGTCTACCAGGTTCTCGCTACTGCTGTAAAAAAAGCTTGTCTTCTTCGAATTTCATTATATTTAAGCATAGAGAAAGAATAACAAGAGGCCGAATCAGCCAAATGTACTCAACGGCGACATGGAAGCGGTCGGTCCGCAAGGGAAACGAAGAAGCGCAATGAGTGCGAAATGAATCAACACGCAGAGAGCAAGCAATTTCAGTTTCTCAATTTTTGCTTTGTGTCTTTCTCTCATTATTCGGATCTACATATGCATGATGACTTTGTGAGTCAGTGTATAATTTTTTTCTCGGAGCGGATGATCGACCAAAGAGTATAAATAGTAAAGAGATATTATGACTCAAAGAAGAACAAGATTAGATGTGCCATTATTAGCATGAATACACACCACTCTGCCGCTATCGAAAGGCAGCGCAGCATGGTGAATGTGGTCCAATATTTACACTAAAACATAATTTTCACCATATTATGATTGATAAATTGTTGGTAACTTTTGCTTCGCTTTCGGAAGCACTTCAACTTTGTTTTTGTTCTAGTAGAAAAGTAACATAAAAGTGTACAACAACAAAATGCTTCTGGATGCCCAGAACTCCTTGATAGTTGTTGTTATAAAGCCCAACTCAGCGGTCTTCTCAGCGCTCGTAACAAAGCAAAATTGAATGATCTACTAATGAGTGAGGGGTACGGGAGATATATTTAATGATTATGAAGGGAGCGGAAGATCGACTTTGCTTTTGTTATTTTGCACTAACAATGCAAGCGAATATGCGTAAGAAGAGATCGATCCAGAACTCGCATGCTTAGTAAAGTGTGAAAGAAAGAAACGATCAATTTGTGGAGTACAGCGGGCGATGAGAAGAACGGTGCGATTCGTCTGGATTTGTTTTAAATTTTATGTTTTTTTTTTTAAATTTTGCATTTTGGAAAGAAATTTTGCTTTTCGTAGCTTTGCTCTGCTTCTTATTCGATGTCCAAGCTATGTAAAGCGCTGGCACGATCTACGTTCCGAGCATAGCGTGCTCTTGAAGAATTCGTATAGGCAGAAGATTTAAGAAGAAGAAGACTTTAGTCGGCATATCTGTATATTTAATAACTTATACGAGAAAAAATAAAAAGTTAATGGAAGCAAAAATGAAAAATTAAAGAATGGAAATATTTCAGAGGAAATATTTATATTATGTAGCAATTCGAACACATTTTTTATGAGTATGAAGGAATCGGAAGATTGACTTTTATTTGTTATTTTGTACTAACAACTGAAGTGCTTCTGTCTGACCGTCTATAAATTTACCATGTTATTGTAGTGTCCAAAACCATTATTAAAATTAAATTAAAGACTAAAATTTTTAAAATTTATGATTTTAGTTCTATTAAGGAAGCATTGCCTATGGGCTGTCAATAAAACGAAATCAACCCTGCATTGAGCTCAGTGTATCGAATTACCAATAACACATATTGGTACAACAATTATATTATAATTTTATACATATAAAATAACAATAAACAATAACCTAATTTAATTATAAACCTAATTTAAAATACTAATAATAATAATTTTATGCCGGCAAAACGTTGCAAAAAACCAAATTCCTTTAATAAACGAAAAATAATAAAGCGAAAAAAAAATCCAAGCTTGATAGACCGACAGACGTAAGCACTTGATTTTTTATTGTAAAGAAACCAAAAAGAAGTCTAATTCCCCTGTTCCCTCAACCCCTGCTGTTACCCACAATTCGATCGTTTCGTTTTCAACTCCTTTGACATACAAGATTCCATCGCTCAACTCTTCTTACGCATAATCATTTATGAACGAAAATAAGCAAATAAATTTGTATTTATACAACAACAAAGCAATGGCAATGAGAAGCAAATAACACAAACGATGGTAAACAAAGGCAAGAAACAAAGGCGAAGTAAATCAAAAGGCCGACAGATTTAAGCAACTGAATTGTTATTGGAATTCATCAATTATTTCTCTCACTCCTCATCTAGCATACGATTGCTGCATCGATCAACTCTTCTTACGCATAATCATTTACCAAGTAAAACGAAGTTCACCACGAATTTCTCTGCTGCTATTCGCCGTAGCAGCGCTCTCGACTGCATTGTAATAATGGCACATGAAAATCTGCCGTTAGTCGAAAATTTTGAGTCATAATATCTCTTTACTATTTATACTCTTTGGATCGACTTTGCTTCTGTTATTTTGCACTAACAATGCAAGCGAATATGCGTAAGAAGAGATCGATCCAACACTCGTAGGCCAGATAAAGTGCGAAAGAAAGAATCGATCAATTTCTGGTGTACAGCGGGCGATGAGGAGAACGGTGCGGTTTGTCTTCTTTTGCTTCTCTTACAATAACAAACCATGAGCAGCCGTCCGTCCGTCTGGAATCGTTTTAAATTTTGCATTTTATGGTTTTTGAAAGAATTTTTGCTTTCGTAGCTTTGTTCTACTTCTTGTTCGATGTCCAAACTTTGTAAAGAACTGGCACCATCTTCGTTCCGAGCATAGCGTGCTCTTGAAGAATTCGTATAGGTAGATGATTTAAGAAGAAGAATACTTTAGTCGGCATATCTTCATCTTTAATACCTTATTCAAGTAAAAATAAAAAGTTAATGGAAGCAAAAATAAAAAATGAAAGAATGGAAATATTTCAGAGAAAATATTTATATTATGTAGCAATTCGAACACATTTTTTATGAGTATGAATGAATCGGAAGATCGACTTTTATTTGTTATTTTGTACTAACAACTGTAGTGCTGCTGTCTGACCGTCTATGTATTTTCCTGTAGTTATTGTAGTGTTCAAAACTATTATTAAAATTAAATTAAGGACTAAACTTTTTAATATTTATGATTTTAGTTCTATTAAGGAAGCATTGCCTATGGGCTGTCACTAAAACGAAATATTGGTACAACAATTATATTATAATTTTATACATATAAAATAACAATTAACAATAACCTAATTTAATAATAAACCTAATTTAAAATACTAAACAGTTTGTTACAAAAAAACAAAATTCCTTTAATAAACGAAAAATCATAGCGGGAAAAAAATCCAAACTTGATAGACTTATAGACGTAAGCACCTCTTTTTTTTTTATTGTATACGAACCAAAAAGAAGTCAAATTCCCTTGTTCCCTCAACCCCTGCTTTCAAGAAGAAATCGATCAACCGATTCATTCTCATCTCCTTTGACATACAAGACTCCATCGCTCAACTCTTCTTACGCATAATCATTTATGAAGAATACAAGGGAACCCGATTTGTATTTATACAAAAACAAAGCAATGGCAATGAGAAGCAAATAACACAAACGATGGTAAACAAAGGCAAGAGAGCGAAGCATTCAGAAATGTATCAACGATCCAGTAGTGGATAGGAAACAAATGCTCAGAGCAGCAATGGAAACACATTAGCATTGGCAATAGCAAAAGAGAAGAGCGCGAAACACTCGGAAATGATTGAAAACTCGATCCAGTACTGGATCGACCATGGAAAATATTTTTGTTCAAGATTCGCCCTCTTGTTATTCTTTCTCTATGATTTAAGGCAGTGCTGGCCAAAACTTATACAATCATATTTTGTGCATGTGTGAAGCGTTGAGAGAGGTTTTTTTGCGGAAAAATTCTCTCTGCGCGGTACACTGAGAAGATTGTTGTTTGGGGGTTGTTAAACTTTAAATTATGCAAATGATTTTGCAATGAAAATGCGCGTCCCACCTTTTTATTGCAAATCATGCATTGCGGTTCGCCTAAAAAATTTTTAAAGAAAAAATAGTGATTCTCCCATTCCTTATTAAACATTTTGCTCAGTGCAATCATAAAATAGTCTGGTGCGATCTTGCTTGCTTGAAGTCTGCACGTCGACTGACTCACTTGATACGAACGATCGCTAGTGTCGGTGTGAAAACCCAACGACTTTTGTCGTGTACATGTGAATAGCCGAGAGAAAAAATTAGCACGCGTGCCTATGGCGTGGCCAGCACTGATTTAAGGCATCAACATGCGCTATGTCAAAGAGATTGTCGAGTGTATTTACAAATGAATCTTCTTTGTCTTTTAGCACTTGAGTTGTCTTCTTTGAGTTTTTTTGCAAATTTTGCCATACGCCGTGTAATTTAACTAATTTTTCCACACTATTTCTTCATATTTTAGTGGGTATTCTAGCTTTTTCCCAGAAAATCATGCATTCTTTTATAGTTAGATTAGAACTTTCTCGCACAGTTAATTTTCCTTGACGAATATTATAAAATAAAACGGCAAGAACTTGTCGGTTTGATGGAAGTTTCGTTGCCGAGATTTGGTGGTTAACATTTCCAATTAAATTTACTTTATATTTATTACTGCTACGTAGGTCTTGCGGCATTTTGTTTATTCTTTAAATTTTTAACCAGAAATCAATACAATTTTACTTTTAGGCACTTAAAACACAATTAAATATAAAAACACATTTACATTGTTGTCTTACTAGTCTTTATGCACCATTAATTTTTTTTTTATTTCTACTATTTACGGGAAACCCTTTCTTATTTTTCGCTGCTATTTTATTTGACTGATCCCAAGGCAAATTTATTTTATAAAAAATAATACGACCATAGAAAAATCGCATATTTTGCTTTTTATAGCCCCGTCGCTTAGGGAAGGCGTGGTCGTAGGGGCGTAAAATTACACATGAATTTTGCTCAAGTCAAATCGAAAAAAATTAGCGGGTACCGTTGAACTTTTTAGCAAAAAAAAAAAAACACCCTTGTTAAGGGACACTCTAATGCACATACATATGTATGTATACATATTTACATCTTTTTATATGTAAATTGTTTATTTAATTTAATTTCATTTGTAATTTAATAAATATATATGTATACTATGCTGGTTACCTGCGACTTCGTTGCGCGTTGTAGAGTAGTGGGCGATGGTATAGTGTGAATATGTATATCTAATTTGTCAATGTATGTATGGAACATATAAATTTCAGATTTTATCTCCGATCATTTGCACTTTTCGCTAGATGTTTATTTTTTTTTTTGTAAAAGAATATACACATACTAGTATATAAGCCTGACTTCGCCAGTAAGTTATTATTTATTTAGTTCGTAAAACAAACTGCGAAGTCTTTTGGACTTTCTCACCTTACACGTTTTAGGTTTATTTATTTTGGAGCATCAAAAGTAAAAAATTAATCGCAATTAATATCGATTGTTTGTATTTCATTCAAATATTGTTTGCGAATATTTCTTTAAAAGCAATATTTTTTGTGATAACCGTCGTCTCTATCAGCGGTCGACCTCCTTTTAAAAAGTTGGCCGCGATTCCCGTGAAGGCCACAGGTAACGCTATATCGCCTTTCCTCGCACCACGCTCAAGAGGGTTTTGTATAGGTAGGTTTTTCCACTTCCGCCAGTTCCATGTAAGAAAAAGCATTTTGATGATCTGCTAGATGTGTATATTGCATCTATAACTTTATTAAAGCAACACCCTGTTCGTCGTGACTTCTTAAACCGAATCGTCTTCTAAGATACCCAACTCCTTGCATGCCGTTTTGAATGTGACCCCGTGCATAGTTCTAAGGTTCTCAAAACTGGTTTCTCCTGTCACATATAATAGAAGTAGTCTTAGATAATAACGCTCACCTTCCGATATACTCACTGTGTACATTCGTGCTATGACTCTATCACTGTCTCTTTTTCTCTCTACCCAATATCTAATGTTCCTTTTCTAAACAACTAAACACAACAACACAAAAAATAGTCACAAACAAAACAAATTTAATGAAATTAAACTATTATGAAAAATTATTAAATTTTTAAATTATTAAATTTTTAAATTCCAAAATTTTACATAATAAAATCTGACAAATTAATCAGCACAATTTAGGAAAAAAAATACAAATTTCCTCCCAATCGGATTTTTTGCAAAAAAATGGCGAAGCCGTTTGAATTTTTGAGATTTGTCTCATTAACATTTTCCCAGGAACATCTGTGGAAAATTTCAGGATTCTAAGTAATGTGGAAGTCCAAAAAAAGTCCCGGACATATTTTGCTAACAGAAACGCATAGGGATTTTATATATATAGATAACGGCTTCTTACTTCGTTATAATGTTTCCAGCACTCATTCTGAATTAAATCCTCGATGATTTCCAATATCCCTATATTGAATAAATTTTGATCAAAAGCTTTGAAAGCAGCTCCTACCTAGATTAAAATTGTTGGTTTTGTGTGAAGTATTTATGGGCATTAAAATCATTGCCTCGTCCAGTTCAACCATTTAGAGGTCGACTTTTTATAAAAGAGGTCGCCTATGGCCATCCCAATGGCTCAAAGTATCTCCATATAACATTTCGTAAAAATTGGTGCAGTGGCTCAGCTGTGAAAAGGTAACAGGCAGACAGACAGACTTTCGCATTTATATCTATATATATAAAAATAAGTTGTCCTATGTTCGTGATTTTATAACTCGAGAACCACTCAAGCGATTTTCAAACGAGTACATGCGTTGAAAAGGTATACTTTCACTGATGGTTTATAACATCGAAAAATTTCTACGAATATGCGTTATACGCGCACTTTTATGATGGTGTGTTTTCCCTATATAAAAAGTATTTTTTTTCTTATGCGAATTACATTTTGTCGGTATAAGGCTCTGCTTGCTCGCGTCATTTGACTTATTTAATTTCTGTGTGTATATTGATTGTCATTTAACAAGTGCGAGTTTACAGTGCGAGCATTGGCATTTTTTATTGATTTGTAATCTTTCACTTAAAATTAAAATCTTTTGCATAAAAAAAAAATTATTCAACAATTAAAGACGTTCACAAATTGGCCGACGAACACGGCACAGCAGTCAAATACGTTTAAATAGATCTAATCAGGATGAAGAGGAGCGATTAGAAAGTAATGAATTAGCAAGGCAACGAATGGCACGATCAAGATCAAATCAAAATCAAGAACAAAGAGAAGAACGTATTGAAAGTGTGAGAGTTAGAAACAGAAGAGGTCGTGAACGTAACACTGAACGTGACAGGCAATAGGGTCTGCAATAAATTTTTTCCTTTTTGATGTTCTCACTTTAAAAAATTTATATTATTTTGCACTTCTTTTTCAGGAAAATATCTATTCTTTCTAGAAAATTTAATTTTTAATACAATGACGTAAACGTATGTTATTGTGTTGTCCAGCAACGCGGGCAGGGTTACTCTAGTATTAGTATATATATAGCATATTTCTCTATATACATTTTTTAAGTAAATAAACTGCCTTATAATCTAAATAGTTTCAAGACGAAAACGAAAACGAAAACAAAACGAGCCAAACTAGTATAATAGAAGCTTTTCGTCCGTATTGCAGACATTCGTTTTATTGCAGACAGAAACTGTTGCCATGTGTACAATATTTGAAGTATTTTTATAAGTAATTTCTAGAAACGCAAAGATTTCGGGTAGAATTCAGTGCAAATGCGTGTCGGCAACACTATACACATACAAATTCGACACACACGATAGCCTTCTTGCTTTCGCGTGGTTTCTCGACTTTTTTCTTGGAAACTGCCGATCCATTATCCATAGCACGCGTTGCTGATAAAATCTGCAAAGGATGTAAAAATACCAACAACAAGCATTTTTTGCGTTTAGTGGATTTCACTCGAGTTTTGTTATGCGTAGTTGTCAAACAAACGAAAAATGACGAAAAGCACAAAACAAAACTCATGAAAAACATATGTTTCGTTTTCGTTTACGTCTTGAAACTATTTACATTATAGGGCTGAAAAACTCGAAAACTTAGGAGTTAATTATTTTTTTATTAGTTTGATGTTTCCAAAAAATTGATTTTTTTCTTAAATTACATAATATAAAAATAAATAGAAAAACTGCGCCATAAATACAAGCCGAAATATATAAGAGCCGCTTAAATGCGATCTCACTAACGAGAGTGAAAAGGCGACTTGTGGTAAGGTAACAACACAAAAATCCTTGCTACGGCCACAAAATAAAAATAAAGGGCTCCAATGGGCTCTTACCTATAGGCACTGACCAAAGAGACTTTAAAAATATTCTTTGAACTGATGAGTCCAAGTCCGAGCTGTTTGACTCAAACCGACGAATTTTCGTCAGACGCAGTGCCCAGGAAAAGATGCTTCCCGATTGTATAATGCCAACAGTAAAGCACAGCGGTGGTTCCGTCATGGTCTGGGGATGTTTCTCCAGTTATGGAGCAGGATATTTGGTCGGAATCGATGCTCGGAAAGAGGAGTATCGAAAGATACTTGAAGCCCTCTGGCTTAAGATTGATCGGCGAAGGATTTGTGATGCAGAAGGATAATGATCCAAAAAAACAGCTCAAAACTGTGTAGAAGATTTCTGCAGACACAACAGAAGTCAGAAATATTGACGAATATGGTTGGGCCCGATCAGTCTCCAGATCTGAAATAGAGCTTCTATGGGATGAGCTGGACAGAAGGGCGCGAGAAAGATGTCCCAAGTCGAAAGAGAAGACGTGGAATGCCTTATTAGACTCCTGGAACGATATTGAACAGGAAACTATAAACTAATAGTTACAATTCCGACACTTGTTGAAAAAGTAATTCAATGTAAAGACGGATCTTTGATGAAAAAGCAGTTTGAACAATGTACTAATAAATGTCCTGTTAAAAATGTTTCTTAAATATAGTTTTTATGTAATTTGAAATGAAATATAATAAATTTAAAAATATATCATTAATCTTTTTATATTTGTATGGCTTGGTTCTAAGATTTTGTGAAAGTTGATACCACTAGTGCATAAAAATTAGACAAATTCTTATATCGTTTTTTTTATCAAACATCTCAAATGCCATTTCCCCTTAAGTGAATTACAGACAAAAGGCTGTAAACCTTTGTGTGAACGGCATGAAAATAAATTATAAACAACACAAACGAGGATGTATAGAATGTATAAAGTAAATTACCATCTTTGATATCACCAGCTTCTATTTCAGATACTTCATTCGCAAGAGTGTCTAAACCTTCATTTACCGAACGTGACTTCAATTCAGTACTACGAACTATTGTTGTTCCATTTTTTGGAAGCCAGTTATATTTTGCGAAATTATTTAAATTGAAGCTTGGATCACTAAGACGACGCTGATGACATAAGTAATAATTGTAACTATCTTCGTCCCAATCATCCCATTTATATGTGGCGCAAAACCTAAAACTCATTATAAAAATAAACAACAACAACAATTTTAATGTTCTAATACCCAGGTTCGCTGTTTGGAGTCTCTACGCCACAGCCCTTCGGTTTTGTCACTGCCATTTCAGCGTGTCCCTTTCCTTGTGGACCTTTCATTCGCACAAATTCACAACGCGTTTGTACTCCTACGCCGCCGCTAAAAAGACCGAAAGACATTCGCTGTGCTACTTTTGAACTAAGGCTAGATTGCTACAATCGGAAAATTTAATAGCTTAAAATTAATTTAATTATTAATATGTATACCCTTCCATCATACACTTTTTTCAAAGCATCGTACCGAATAGAGCCTAAAAAAATTACACCTTGTACTGCACCATTCTTATCGTTTGCTACAAGTTCCACACAAACCATCTCCCCATCACGCACTAGAATTTCACTAAAAACCTATTTTGACAAAAAAGATTTAATATTTAATTTCATGAAACCTCTTCACTTTTATAACAATTTTTACCTCATCAAAATTATCCACCATAAAAGAAATATGTGGATATATCATTTCCTCACCCTCTCCTTTAGTATCCATTTTCCGTCGACTGGGGCTAGCGTATACTCGTTGTGTGTGACGATGCAACACCTGCAATTCTTTTGGAGATGTTCGAGTACAAATAGCTAAAGTAAGTGTGTAGTCAAATTGATGTAAAACCATATTCAAATAAACTGTTTCTTCCCAATCCACATCGGGATCACCAATTGGAAGTTTTCGCGAGTCCTTGCGGAAAACGTCAACCTCTGTCTGAATAAAAATATAAAAGTTTACCGTAATATCTTCCAATTATAACAGGATATCATAAAAAAAAAACTGGATGAAGTTAGTGTTCGAATTTTTATTTTAATGTATTTAAATTTTTTTTAAATTAATTTGCTGCTTTCTAACTTGAATGCTCTTCTTTCCATTGTATTAAAACTATGCCCATTGTGTCATATAATCCCATGTTTATTTGAAATATTTTTTTGTAATGTGAATTTGATTTGTACCATTGAAGCATTTTATTGGCTACGTATAAGTTAATTTATTGAACTTAACTTTACATGTTACATTTAATCTTACGAGTAACATGAGTAAAACTCAGAAATAAATATGAAAAAATAAAATAAATAAACATGCGAACATGGAGATTTATTTTCAAACCAGTTCTACTATGCAAGAAATTTTTTGCTAATCAAGAAGAATAAACTCACTTATTCAGAGAGTCACCTGGAGTGAGTCGGACGTCGTTGTTGAAAAGTCACCTGAGTGAAAGACGTCGTATTCACAGAGTCACTTTTAAAGGTGACTAGTTCTTACGTTGTGCTTACCTCAATTTACGTTGCGCTCATATATGACAGCTGGTTTGTAGCTAGCTAGCATTTTTAGTGCTACCACACAAAAATGTTAGTATACTATTTAGGTTGAAATAATAAATTCTTAAAAAAAGGTTTTTTTCTGCGAAATTAGATTTATAAGTGTAGCAAAAATAAAGAATAATCTCAGGATTTTATGAGAGGAATATTTATATTGTTTTTGTATTATATTTTCGTCATTTAAATTGCACCAAAATATATTAACATTGGTTTTTCTGTCGGAAATTCGCAACACTGAAATTGTAAATATTCAGGAATTCTAAACAATTGCAAAGTGCAAAATTTTAAGTTGTGTTTATCAAGTGCCTTTTTTTAGTGAATGTATAATTTTTAAATCTGGGTTCTTTAGTGCTACTGGGGCCACCTCATGTAGCCGTAATATCCGAATGAACTTGTCCCAGCTTTATTTTGGTGCGTGATTTAAAATCTCTCCATATCCATAATTGTAACATATATAAGTGCACATGGTACAATTAAAACGTCAAACTAATTACCTTATCCATTCATTTACGCTACAAACGGTAGGGCCGTTGGAGATTAACAGGCCGCTCCCATTCCTCTTACCCCTGTATTCGGTTGGAGCCAAAAATAGAGGCACTTGTAGCTAATTCTGGAATTATTCCATCTCCTGCACCAAAATTTCCCATTGTCGTGATGTCGTAAATTGTACGGTATATCTTAAGAATTGATAAAATATATTAAAAAAATTATTGTAATTATTTATTATTTGTTTAAAAACATTATTGTTTTACCTTTTCTGTTGTATGTATTTGTTTATCCATATTCACAATTCTATATTTTGTGTGTATTGTTAATTTTCAAAGATCACAAGAAAATAACGGGAAACAACGATTTTTTGAGCACAGTTGTTATAAATAGAAAAGAAATAAAGTAGAAAGGAAAAATTTTTCTTCGCGAAAATACAATATTATACCCATTTCTCCGTAAGTACATATTTTTCTCCAGAAAAAACAGTTTTTCAAAATAACATTATATAATATAATAAAATATAAATATAATAAAAAAAGTCGTAAAAGATATATATAAAAAACAAGCAATAACCTGCAAAATATTTCATTTTTAGCAAGAGACGACACCTAGGCGACATCTAAATTGCTGTCGTCTTAGTTGACAACTCATATAGTTAGTTGTCATCTCTGTGAATATGTTTCTGCTCACCTCCATACTACGTAAGACAAGACACCAATCTTAGCTTAGACACGGCGTCGTCTTTTTGAATAGAAAAAGACTACAAAAAGCTGTTTTAGATGACGACGACAGCTAAAAGTGACTCTCTGAATAAGGCCCTTAACCCATTATTGCCCGCAGCAAGAAGTCGTGGCCGGATTTTGATGAAACTTCATTTCTTACCTTAGACTGGTCTAATTAAGATAAATTAAAAGTTTTGGAAAAATGGTAATTATAAATTTGAAGTTATGAGATGGTAATTTGACTGACCAGTACACTCAGAAAAATGTATGAACTTGAAATATAAAAAAGTTTTCTTTAGATTAATGACAAAAATTCTCCTTAAATTTTAGAAATATTTACTAATTTTAAGTTAAATTTTTCTTAAATTAAGTAATTTTTACTTACGTTTAGTTAACGTAAAAATATGCTTAACTTGTAGTAAGTTCATAATTTTCCTTAAAAATATCTGTTGATGTTTGTGAAATTTAATTCAATTGAAGCGACTTGCATACTTGTATTGATGTCATTTTAACATGTTTATAGTACCAAAGAATTAATAGAATACAGAAGACGCGGGAACCCAAAACCAAACCGCGGGATACCAATGACACAACTTTATTACTTTTTTTTTTTTTTTTGCTTTTAAGAAAATATGCATTTATGAGTTCTCGAGGTTTTGACGACTACTAAGCTGTTTAGAAATATTCAAATGTAATGTAAACTTTTTTTTTTGTAATTTTTCATTTCTCTTTTATTTAAATTAAAATGTGTTAACACAAATATATTTTTAATCTATTTATTTAAATTAAAATTTAACAAATTATCAATTTATGCATTTAAAATGTAATTCATTTAAATTAAGAACCAAAAGAACTAAGATCACAATTAAATAAATATTAAACTAAATCACAGATTAATATTCATCAAAACATGTTGAATACGTTGGCATTTCTTTCGGCTAAAAGTACGCGTGTTAGGTTAAAAACAGCTGACTAAAGTTGTGAAATTTAACTTCGTTTTACGTGCAAACTATTCAAAATTGCATGCGTTTTTTTTTAATCTACTACACCGAAGTCTCATTTCACCAACACATTCAAAGCGAAAAAAGAGTTTCCAGTCTTGTAGTCTTTGGTTTCTCAGTCTTTAAGAATCGCTTGTTGGATGCTGTCGTGTGTCGTTTAATAAATTGTGAATGTTTTTTTTGTGTTTTAATTTACTGTAATGGGTGATGAAAAAAAACCAGTTATTAAAAATTGGTTAAAATACAATACAGAACCAATCGATGAAATATATACTAAATGGAAGAAAACATTTCAAACAAGAAAAAACTTGTTAAGAGGCAATCACAGCTTACAGGAAATCTTTGAAGAGTGGCCTTTGTACAAGCAGTCCTTTGGATACATATTAGTTCTGTTAAAACTTTATATGTACACAAAATGTTTGTGCTAAATACTTATTCCTCATTGTAGATTAACATCGATTTTAGAGAAATGTTTCCAGGAAAAGACTTCCTTTTTTACAAGTGGGATATTTTTTGTATTCAAGTTTTGAAACTTTCTGAAGACCGAATTAGAGACACATGCGCATTGCAACTTTTAAGATGCTACCAAGAGCACCATTATTCCCAAGGTATATTAAATACATATTGGTTTTAATTATACATATAATTTTTTATTTTTTAATAGAAATCTGAAACATTGTTGCGTTGGATCTGGTACACGCATTATTGAAACCTGTTTTCAGGAAAACTGTAATTTCGCTGGGATCAAAAAAGAAAAAATCGTAAAGTCAACAATAGCAGACTAGAAAAAACTTTATTTTATATGCTGAGAATATGTGCGATATGCAAACGAAGTTAAAATGTTTATCTGATAGTTATGAACAAAAAAAAAACCCTGCAACCTCTAATTTGTGCAGTTGGTAAGGACATTTTTCAGACAGAGCAATTCTATATATGTTTCGCTAATGTTTATTACAAACTAACCAACATTGTTAAATGTGTAGAGGTGTATTTCAAAATCTATCAAGTTCTAAATCTGTCATTTGCTCCCGAATGCGAATTAATTTGGCTTCTTTTTCAAGAACTCTTGTTCGGTATACCTTTAAAACCTTCTGAAAAGTGCTCCTCACTAGCTACGATCTTAAACGATATACAAACTTAATTTTTTCCTACCCAAGTTTTCATATGCATATAAATAATTCATACTAAAGAACTATGTCGATTAATTGATTTGTTTGTCAACGCCATTTCACAGAATGTGAAAAGTTATTTCCCCATTTGAAGAATGTTTACAACAGATCTCCACACAATATATATGAATGTTGCTTTTCATTATGTAACCAAACTTTTACATGCTTCAAATCCTTCTGTAAGCATATGAGAAATGAAAATAAGTATTATTGTAATGTGCAAAATTCGCAATTGAATTTATTACAGCCTACTGAGCTCATTAATTTGAATAAGGCGAATATGAATAATACTGTTCCTAAAACTTCACCAATTTTAAATGTTAATTTCGACTTCTTAGAGTTAAGTTCCTTAAAATTTTGTTTAAAGACTTATGCGAAAAAACACACTTCAAGAAAAGAATCAATTATTTTACAAAAGAATATTAAGACTTATATTACTCGTATCGTATTTAAGTGACTGTAATCATTTAGGCTTTTATACATTTAATATAAGTTCCGTCAAGTCTCCTCCAATTCATATTTATCATATAAATAATAAATATTATATAAGACCAAAAACATTTTTTTGAAATAAAGATAAAAATTACTCTATAAAAAAAGTGTAACGTGTTTTAATTTTGACTAATTAACTTTTTGACAACAGATCTTAAGGAAAATGCCTACCTAATTTAAGTAACATTTTGAACTTCACTGAAGAACTTTTCCTTAACTTTAATAATATATTAACTGTCAATGAGTACATACTTTCCACATTTATAGTGGAACCACTAAACTTGGTTTAAATAATAAATTAGTAGATTTTACTACGGGTTGGCGACAGATCTAGTAAATAACGTTGTTACTTTAAAAAAACTTTTCCTAAAGTTGAGTTCATTTATCGCCCGGATTTAAGGAAATTTTTCGTTCCATATTAGGAATAAAACCCTTACTTTTGAGGGGAGGGTATACTTATCTGAAGTCTAACACCTCCTAACTTTCAGTAAATTTTCCCTCATATTGAAGAAGTAATTTTAAGGAAAATAATGAACTAAAAGTAAGAAAAGAGTTTCTTGGGAGCCAAATCATGATCAATTTTCCTTAAAATGAGTTAATTTTAACTTAGCCATAGTAAACATTTTTCTGAGTGTAGGCTTATATGTATAGGCATTTCGATTAAACAATATTGAAAAATAAATGTTTTCTTTGTAGAATTTATTTATTATATTTAGAATTATTTTCCATAAACTGGCAATTAGATAAATTGGAAATTGAATAAATTTTAATTTTATGATTTATGATTTTTGTACAGTGGGAAGCAATGTTGATGTAATCTTACGTTACATTTCACACATGTATATGGTGAATTTGTATTCCAGACAACACATCTTCTAAGATGTCCTATTTCTCGCTTCGGATAATGAAGTTTTTCATTCAGATTCGGAAGACAAAGATTTGAAGGAAGGAAGGAAGGAAGTGAGGAAGTTAGTGGTTCCATATTAACATTGTTTGATGTTCTTTTTCGGCATTTTTCGTTAGAAAACACTTTAAATAATATGTTTTACTAAATCTTTATCACAGCACCGTATACAATTAGAGATTATGACAAACTGCCAAAATGTAACGAATTGCCGCCAAAATAAACCATACGAAATTACTGTAAATTTTTGACATATCTGCCTACTGGTAAGTGGACTTACCAACCATCTTTTCCACTGCGTACGTCAAACATGGAGGTGCCAAACTCTTGCAAAAATATATGTTTTCAAGATTGCACTAAGTACTTTCAGAATCATATATAAAATTATATAAATTATTTTTATAAATTTTTTTTTAATTATGTTGAAAATTTGATATTTTTAAGACTTTTACGTAAACTCACTTGACATGTTAATGGGAGGTGCTATAAAAATTTCCTTGAAATTAGTTTTTACAAATAGATCATTCTACAATTGTGTATCATAATATTTAATAAATAAAACACTATTGAGGCTATATGCGTAATTAAAGAAGTGGTAAGTGAAATTACCGGCTGGGCAATGATGGGTTAATATTATTCCTAGCCTTCCTTCTTCTTGGGCAACTCCGGAAGTAAGATATAGCTTTGTTGAATCTAATTTATAATTTTTTTATTTAGTGATCCGTTTAGTGATCAAAGCTTCAATGTAAACATAAATATTTCGTTTATTGTTTTGCGATAATCTTATTCTTTCGTTAATTTGCGATGAAGAAGTGCCTCTTCTGAATGATAAATAAATTTCCAGATTTTACTGGTATATTTTAGAGTAAGGAAAATCAGTCCTTTACATATATAGAACGAAAAACGTAGTCTTTGACAAAGGAGGGCGGAAAATTGTTCCACAATACATAATTTTATATACCGTTAATCATAAATAAGCTTCAGACAAATAATTCACATAAGTTCATATATGTATATGGACTCGTCATGATAATATATTGGCGTCGCAGCCAAAGGATAATAACATCATGCATATATTTTATTAAAGATAATTTATGTAAAGCTTTGAAGGTCACTTCTTCTGGGTCACTTCATGTTCTCAGAATTAATAATGACAATGGCTCTTGAACTTTCCATATCTTTGCAGATAAAAATTAGGCATTGATCATAAGCATTGATTGTAAGACCCAGTAAATTGCGCAGCGCATATGGCATCTTGAACAAATATTTTTTGCTTTTTTTATGTATTCAGAACTAATTTACACCTACACCGTAAATATCAGGAATGCTGCAAGGGCTATTTCTCAAACACTCACTCGAGAAATAAATTTGCAACGAAGTGCTAATGCACTATATATATATATATGTATATTAGCACTTCGTTGCAAATTTATTTCTATTATATATGTAAATGGTGAATGGTTCGGATTGATGAGGTATGAGTGGTATGAAATGGTACAAATTACTACCTATATTCTTCAAAAATTACAATTAATATACGTATGTACATTGTACAATAAATCTCATGTAAAAATTATACCGCTGGTTTTAGCTTTGGATAACATTTTCATAACTTCATAAATACAAACCTTATATTTCGGCATATGTCGTGAAGAATTTTTCAGATGTTTTTTCCGCACAAAGAACAACAAGTCGTCCGAATCGATGGTATGAATCGTTTCTAACTGAAATAGAAAATGACGTACAAACAAATCCGTCCAATAGGTAGTACCTTGCAAGACAACAAATCCACTTTCTGGAATTTAATACATTGATTAGAGCATTAGTAAAATGTTTACATATATAAATATTTATAGACATAGAAGGTTGTTATCTGTTTCTACAGGGTGTAACCCATAAGAATGATTTAAAAACTAAGACGTGTAGCTAGACTCAACTCCTCCCGTTTAGGTAGGAGGGGAACATTTTCTAAAAACACGGCTCAACATCTCAAAAAATAACGGAAATAGGTACATCATTTCTTACTCCTGATTTTGAAAGGTAAATAAGCGCTCCTTAACAGTATTTTTAAAAAGTTTTCTACTTTAAACTACTTTTAATTTTTTAATAAAATGGCAAACTTGAAATTTTGAAAAAAAAATTCAAAAACAAGTTCTTGGTCACAATTTTTTCCACAATTTCCATGACCACGAACGTGACATTCGTACGTGAAAGTATGAAATGTTTTTCCTTTGTTTTATTTTTGGATATTACTTTAATAGTGCTATATTTAGTGTAAAATCTGAGTGCTTTCGAAAGTATGGTCTTATGATATTAGTAAACAAAGAATTATACCTGACGTTACGGTTTGGGGGATAACAGGTCCACGGGACGGTTTTCCGTTACTTTCCTGAGCAAGAAGTCGACTTCTTCCTCCGCGTTGGTGCGCCTGGAAACTATAATAGGTCACCTCGGCTTTTGGGATAGCTGAGATTTCATGGGCTGACAGAAGCGGCGACTTCTATTTATCCTATGTAATCAACTGGGCTGGATCAAGATGCTATAGAACCGTATTGATGGCTAGACCCTGGCTAGATACCCAAGCACTTAGCCCAGTTGCGAACGGAATATCCGGTTACCTGGCGCCCACCGCATTAGGTAGCCTTACCTGCGAAAGGGCTCTGCGCAGGTGGAAGGCAACCACATCGACACCGGAAGGCGTTCCCATATCTATTAATAAGGGAAAGGCCGCAGCGCGAGATTCTCGCAAACGGCGGACTCCTGCTGGACAGAGGACTCCAAACGCAAACGAACCCGGTGCCAAAGAGAGGTCTTTTGCTCGAGTCGTGGGCGGAAATCTCTTAGTAGGTATTACGGACCTCGCCCTGGGTGGCCCATTAGATTTGTAGGGAACGCCTAGCTGTGCTCTAGATTCATCGCCATCAGATGTAGGAATCAGCAGTCCCGAGAATGACTGTTTGCAGCTTCTGAGAGATTTAAAGGACATCATCCTGAAGAGGTTCCAGCTGCAGAATAGATGCGTTAAGGAAACTTCTAAACGGAGGGTTATTCGACCAGAGAAGTTCTGTGACGAAACCAACTTCGGGGTAGCGCTGACGGTCAGGTGCCCTAAAAAAAAGGTAGAGACCATCAAGACAGCAAGGGAAAATTCAACTGTGGTCTTGATCAGAACGATCCATTTTCCAGAACGATCCAAGCGGAAGGTGTCGCCGAGTCTGCGGGGACGGTAAATCATCCAAACCCATATGCAACACTGAGGGTAGAGGTGGTCCGGCAAACATTGCGTATTGTATTAAGGGTCTCACGTGTAAGGGGACTAGCCTCTTCTTTCCGCTAGTTAAGCGAAGGAAAAGGACCTGAAAACTGATGAGACATTGAATCCGAGCAACACTTATTTCCCATTTTTGTATTCCACACCTAACGGTGGTGACAATTGGAAATGCCAAAGGTTCATTTTTTATCGCTTCTGCCTATATCTATCATATAATGCACCGAACCAGCTCCACCTGTTGAAGTAAAGGGGCTGGTGATGTATGGAGTGGAAAAAGATGAGATTGTAATTATAGGGTGCGTTGCAAATGCCCCCAGTACCATGTGTTCTCCAATGATAACAGCAGAGGAGAGAGTGTTTTCGAATTTGTGAGCAAATACAACCTGCAGGTAGTCAATAGGGGGCCAGAATCAACCTTTGCCAATTTCAACAGAAGAGAGGCTATTGACCTAACCCTTACCAGTCTCGGAATAATGGAGAAAGTGTTGAACTGGAGAGTCAAGACAGGCCTACTATGTCAGATCACGGGTCTATCCGATTTAATGTAGCATATGGACTGAGTTTTCGACTGTGTGTACAGTTCATCAAGAAGTGTTTAAGTGATTACTTGCATGTAGGTCGATTAAAACACCTAGGAATGCATAGAGGTGTTTCAATCGACCTTAATAGATCGAGGTTAATAGATTAAATTTGGTTATGATCACTATCTATGAAACAGCATGCCCTCAGACTAAAATGGACAAAGAGGACTCTACCCTGGTGGAACGGGGTCCTGGAGTCAATGAAGATGGAAACAAGGAAAAAAGTCTTTTAAAGACCCACCAACAGCAGAAAATGCGGTCTTGGAGGGAATACTGCTCCAACACTAAAGATATCTCCGACGTGTGCAGAATACAGAAGGTGATATCAAAGGACCCTGTGTCTAGGATGGGACTCATTCGCAACAGAGGCGGAGACATCCTGACGACGATGGAGGAATCTACTAAGGAAATGGTAGAAAGACGAACACACGAAATACGACTTTATTTTAAATATCTCCAAGTAATCAACTCGATAATGCATTCCAAATCAAAGTTATTATTATTATTATGGGGGGTAGCGGACCGCGACCAAATGCTCTATTGTGCCCCCTTCATAGGTCCTGTGTATCACAGAATTTTTTACAACCCTAGACTTCTGAGGAAGTTCAGTATGCCAAGGGGGTTCAGGTCATTGAGTTCCTGCTTCCTATGAAGCCTGATGAGAGTCCTTCTTCGAGTAAGAACTTCGCATTCGGAGAGCAGGTGCTATGGCGTCTCACGGCCGTTTTCACAGAATCGGCAGTGCTCTGCTGTTTCAATGCCCAATTTCTTGACGTGTCCTTTAAGTCTGCAATGACCGGTCGCCGTCATATCAAAGTTCTACGTTTACCTATTAATATAGTTTTTATTATTCTCAATTTATGACCTAATACGACTGTATGTTAAAGTCATTTGATTCTTAGTCATATACAATTTTATTATATTAATTAGTTACTTAAAGCATTGATAATACAAATAGTGCTCAATAACCCATTTCTTATTGTCATTTAATAGGAATTTGTTACAACAGGTCCCTCGAACTTTAGCTTCTTTAGTTCTATCATAGCATTTCACGTTCAAGCTGTACATTATTGGATGATTTTGCTCGCAAACTGGAAATAACTAGGGTAATGCGAATATCTGGAAATGATGTCTACTTATTTATTGCAATTGCTTGCTATTTTGAATAGTTTACAGTATGTTACAAGGTTTTCAACAGAAAAAAAATCGATTTTTAGCTACAATCCAAGCCATATAATATAATATAGAGTAACACAAATATTACTCTCTATCAGCTTGGCTAGACGCAGTATCATTTGATACGGTATCACTTAGTTCGATGGAGAGAAGAATGAGGAAGAAAGGGAAAAGTCTACACTCAAGTATCAAGTGTAGAGAATTTTTGATACCAAAATAGACGCTGCTTCTCTCGGTATTATTTACGCACACAAGTAACTAGTTGCCACAACAACCAAGCTGTCGGCCATAATGAATTCGAACGGTTGCAAATGAACTTGAAAAATTCTTTTTTTCGGAGAAATTTCGTTTATTTGTCCCATTTACCTTATTTTAATATCAAATCACGAAAAGTTCAAAAACAATTAAAAAAAAAGGAAAGAGATTAGGCGCTTCTCGAAGTAACCAATGTTCTTTTGTTTCTGGCGTACATTACAATTAGGAAAACATTAATTAATGGAAAAAAGTACTAAAAATCTAAAATTTTATTTTTCATATCATAGTGGTATCTCGTAAAGTTTAACAGATATTGGCCTGGAATTTAAAAACATTAAATGGCTATAGTTCGGGAAATAGACGAGAGCAATACAAATTATTGTTGTTAGGGTCAGCGCCAGAAACAACAACATTGGTTAGGTCGAGAAGCGCCTGATTTAAGCCGAAAATGCAAACGTTTTAAGTAAAAAAATGGAAATATTTAAATAAACATATTTCGTCCATTCTTAAATATCAGTTATAATCGTATGTGCCGGGCCCTAGAGTTCTAAAAAACTCTTGAGTGTTTCCATGAACACTGCGATTCTTCCTCCACTTCTTTACCCAATACGATCGATTCCTTTGCGAATCGTAATCAGCTACAACATAGCTGATTCCTCCATTATTAATATTTTTAAATAAATTAACTACTTTAAAAAAATTTCACAACACAGCGATTTCCACTGAACAAGAAAACCAAAGTGAAGTAGATAATTACCATTGAACTAAAATTTAAACATGGGATTTTTAGAAATCCTATTTTCGATATTCAGTAAATTTCACACATACATTGACATAGCATGATTACGGCTTTTGATACGGCTTTTTTAACTAAATGTGATACCACAGTGCCTAGCCATCGCTGGTATCATCATACCAGTAGTGATACCGTTTTAAATGATACTGCGTCTTGCCAAGCTGTATGGGCGTGCCAATTGGTTACTTTTTCCTCGATATGGAAAATTTTGACATCAGAAACTGAAATTTTGACGTGAGTGAGGTGATTTCAAACGTCAAAATTTTATGTAGCCCTGAGGGCTAGGTAAATTTTTGACAACCGTTGAATATTCTCTTCAACGTAGAGTATTTCAAAATTATTTAAAAATGGAAAAGAAAATTAGGAAAACTTATATTATTATTATTATAAGATGTTGTGCTTTTAATATTATAGCTAGTAACAAAGGAAAATCCTTTTTTGATATTCTATGCATAATTCTTTGTTTAATTTTGCAGACAATCTTGAAACTCAAAAGTTTTGTTCTGTTAAAATTTCATCCATGAATTGGCACAGCAAATAGAACAAAATTTTACTCACCAGAGTAAATTTATTTCAACATACTTACCACTAGTAAAAAGTAACCAATTGACACACACTGAATTGACACAATTTGCCTATATGTGTAATTTGGCAAATTTATATTTTAGCTACATTTGAACCAGTTTTTGTGAAAAACCCAATTTATATGGTTTTTATTAATTGAACATAACCACAATAATAAAATTTTCATCTACCAGCGCTGACCTTTTTATCTTGTACGCAAATCTTTTTGACACATAGAAGTATACGTGAACGCAACGTAAATTGTGGTGAACGCAACGGAATACCGCGACGAGCCGAGTTTCGTGACTCTTGGAATAGCTCGATTACAACGCCGTGACTCTCTAGAGACGACGGTTGACATAATATGTGTCACGGAGACCTGGTGGGATGAGTTTTTGTGAGTATTATGTGGATGTATTATGGATGAGTATTACAATTATAATATTTTTAGGAATGACAGATTAGGGAGAAGAGGGGGTGGATTCGCAATTTACTGAAAGAAACATCTGGATGTGAATATATTGTGTAAATCTTCTGGAATGTCTGTGGAGTTTTTAAATTTGTGTGTGAGCTACAACAAGAATAAATTACTTTTATGTTGTGTTTATAATCCTGACAAAACGATTTCAATTAGTTCATTAATGTCTACTTTGTCAGATTGTATTTTAGAGTATGATTGTGTGATGCTTTGTGGTAATTTCAATGTTAATATCTTATCAAATGACTGTTATAAGCAAAACCTGTATGACAACCTTGCAACATAAGGCCTATCTGTTGTTAATGAAACCAACCCTACTCGTTTTTCTCCGGGCCATTGCCCCAGTCTGTTGGATTATTTCATTGTGTCTGATGTTAATCTTATATCTCTATTTGATCAAATAGATTTTATATCTGACCATGATTTAATTTTCTGCTCCATAAATATAAATATGTCCTTCAGGGCTGATGGGGAGACATTTTCGTATCGTGATTTTCGTTCAATAGATTTTCCCTCTGTATATAGGGACCGTTCTTTAATAAATTTCGAGAGCTGTTATTTTTATAGTTCTGTTAACGATAAGTTAAGCTCTTTTTTAACTCCTATTGCCTTGATTTTTGATTATCACGTACCTTTGCGTACCATTGTGATTAAGGATAAGACAAGTCCCTGGTTCTCGAATCGTGTTCTCAATGTTATTCGGAAAAGGAATAGGTTGCATAAGATGTGGAAGAAACACCAGTCTGTGCTCAATTGGGATAACTATAGAAGTGCTAGAAATGCTGCTGTGTTGATAGTCAGGCAAGCGAAAATCAAATATTACGCTTCTAAATTAAACCCTGACTTACCAACTAAAGATCTCTGGAATAATATTAAGAAGTTAGGAGTAAAATCTAAGTACGAGGTTGACTGTAAGTTTGATCCTGATGCTCTTAATAATTATTATGCCCAATCACTTGACAATTCGCCGGTTGGTCTGTGCTCTCTTACGTCTCCATCTACCTGCATACCACAATCCTTTCACTTCAAGACTGTTAGTGAATATGAAGTCTGCAATTGTGTCATGAAAATTAAATCCAATTCAATTGGTGAAGATAGCATTCCTATAAGATTCATAAAACTTATTTTGCCATTCATAACAAAACCATTGACACACATAATAAATTTCTGTTTCACTTCCTCATCATTACCTGATCTGTGGAAAATCTCTATTATTCAACCAATCCCAAAATCAAATAGTCCATCTGAAATCAGTGATTTTAGACCAATTAGCATCTTGTCGGCTTTATCTAAAGTATGTGAAAAATTAATGTTTATCCAAATATCCACTTATTTAGATAAGAACAATCTTCTTTCGCCTCTTCAATCGGGTTTCCGCTCAGGCCACAGTTGCACTACTGCTATTGTCAAGATTCTTGATGACCAAAGACCTGCCTATGATTCGGGAGCAATATCCTTACTCGGAATGCTTGATTTTTCCAAAGCTTTCGATAAGGTAAACCACGTGTTATTGTGCTCAAAGTTAGCGAGATTCTTTGGTTTTAGTGATAATGCTCAAAGGCTTTTAATGTCCTACTTATCCAACAGGTATCAGAGAGTTAAGGCTTGCGGTAGGTTTTCTCAGCTAACACCTGTTTCTAGTGGAGTTCCTCAGGGTTCCATTCTCGGTCCCCTGCTGTTCTCAATTTTCCTAAATGATATATTTAGTGTATGCAAAAATGTATCATTACATGCGTATGCTGACGACATCCAAACATATATGTCTAGCCACAAGGACCATGTCGTGCGACTGTGTAATGCAATGAATGAGGATATGAGTAACATTTACCAGTGGGCTATTGCTAATAGACTTCAACTGAATGCTGCCAAATCTTATATCTTTCCAATTACTAAAGTTAAAACCAAAAACCTCAATCTCCCGCAGGTCCTTATTGGCAATAGTCAGTTAAAGGTTGTTACCAACATTAAGAATCTTGGCTATGTAATTAATACAACCTTACAATTAATACATAGTTATCATGTTAATATGATCTGCGCATGTTAGTAGATCATATTAACATAATAACTATGCTACTCGATATGTATATGGCTTGAATAAATTTGACTATATATCTAGTTTTAGGAGGTCCCTGTTAGGTTGTGATCTTATTAATTATCTAATTGCTCGCAACTGCATTTTCCTTCATAAGTTAATCCTGACTAAAACTCCTCGATATTTATTCACAAAATTACAATTCGCACAGTCGCAACGTAGTCGTATTTTAATTATACCTCGATCTGGCTTTTTTTTGTCAATGCTGTTAGATTATGGAATTCGCTGCCATGTATTAAAGATGTGACTAGCCGGGAGATAATAAAAAAATAGTGTTTTGATCAGTGTTTTAATTTAATTTACAAATAAATAAAATAAATTTGTAAACAAAATAGCCGAATTAATAAGTTAAATACTTTTTGAATATTTTGTCTTATCGTATTCCATCATTCTTCGCTATGAATACTCGCACGAAGGCTGCTCGCATTGAATCGGTGACTGCATCGCCTACGCTCGCTCTCACGCCAAAACTGGTTTCCTCAGGCTCTACTTTAACAGTGCATTTATTAGAAGAGAAATTAGCAAAGCAGAGTGATTTCATAATAAACAACCTAATGCGTGAGCTCAGTGATTTGAAAAATGAGTTCAACTCAAAAATATCTACTTTGGAGAAGCAGTGGTCACTGAAACTAGACAACATAAATATCACCCTACAAAATACTGTGGTAAGGCTGTCGAATGTTGAGAAAACATGTACTTCTCTTCAAGAGCGTCTAAAACAAGTGGAGGACTGGCAAAAGTCGTTGAAAACGTCGCGAAAGTTGAAAACCTCGAAGATCTGGATTCTATTTCTTCTCCAAACTGGTTCAACTTAATTATGATATCAGTTATTTAAATTTATGATTCTAATTGATATTCTTACTATTATAATTCAAAATATCCCTCTATTTATTCCTCTTAATTCTCTACTCTTTTCTTTACTGTATTATATATCTGTTCTTTATTACCAAACTCCACCTTTCTACCTTATGTCTTCTGCTCTGCTCTCTGCTGGCTTAAGCTCATCTCCTCTAGGCTTATTGCTATGAATCACGGAAATTTAAATCCCGGTATTGATGATAATCATAAAACACTAATACAAATCTTATTTAATCCAGACGCTGGCGTAAAAGTAGTGCACTTTAATGCTCGTAGCTTGAATCCGTCTAAATTGGATTACCTCAGGTATGTTTTCGAGTGCTCGGCTGTGAATGTTATATGTGTTACTGAGACCTGGTTTTGCGAGGACTTACTTGATGAAAACTGCAACATTAAAAATTTTAGAATTTTCAGTAGTGAAAGAAGCTGTAAAAAGGGTGGTGGGGTCGCTGTTTACTGCCGAGATAATCTGAGCGCTCGTTTGGTAAGTAAGTCGTCGAACACCAGTACGGAATTCATTAATATTGTAATTTCTGACAAAAATTCTAATCTTTTACTGTCATGTGTTTATAATTCGAATCGTACCAACAATATGTATACCTATATGTCTTCAATCACTGAAATAATTATTGACTATGACTTTGTACTGCTCTGTAGTGATTTTAATGTTAACATCCTTTCTGATGACTTAAATAAGAAACAACTTTGCCATAACATTGAATCTCTTGGACTGACTATAGTCAACAACACTACGCCTACACGCTTCTCAACTAACGTGCTTTCTCAACCACTCCATCTCTCCTAGATTATTTCATCGTTTCCGATATTCCCAAAGTACTTCTGTTTGATCAAATATATTTCATATCTGACGATGATCTTATATTCTCTTCTCTAAATTTACATTTCTCTAAAAACAGCATCTCTAACTCATTCTCTTATCGCGACATCAAATCTATAAACTACACTTCTCTCTATCATGATATCTCTCTTATTTCTTTTAACGACTGCTTATTACACAACTCCATTAATGACAAGGTGTGTGCTCTGACGACCAATTCTGACGATCTGACGATCAATTAGTGATCTATATATTAAACACGTGTCGTTGAAGACTATTAGAATTAAAAATGTATCCTGTCCATGGTTGACGATGAGGTCCAGAATGCCATAAGAAACAGAAATCGCCTCTACAAAAAGTGGAGAAGGCTTCCTTCTACAAGAAGCTGGGAATACTTTAGAACTGCTAGAAATAGAGCGGTTCTTGTGACAAGGTCATCGAAATCGCGCTATTTCTCCTCTAAACTTAATGCTTCTCTCTCAGCGAAAACCATTTGGAACAACATCAAACAACTCGGGGTGAGCAGTAAAACTGACTTCGGTTGTCATGCTGATCCAAATATCTTGAACGTTTTGTTTGTATGTACATGCTTCTGCTGCTACAGCATGTCGTCCTGATTATACTGTATCCCGCTGCAATCAGTCCTTCTGCTTTCATCCTGTGACTGAACTCGATGTCGGTATGATATTTAAGGATATAAAGTCTAATGCTGTGGGGGAGGACGGCATATCCATAAAGTTCTTACACATAATACTCCCGCACATCATCAGTCCCCTGACTCTTATTATTAACAAATGTATTTCATCCTCGACATTTCCTGACCTCTGGAAAATCGCTGTTGTATTACCAGTTGCTAAAATAGTAATCCTCGTGAGCCAGGCGACTTTAGGCCAATAAGTATCTTATCACCGCTAAGTAAACTATGCGAAAAATTGATGGCTAGGCAAATTTCGGAATACTTAAAGAATTACAATCTTATATCCCCGCTCCAATCTGGTTTCCGCAGTGGTCACAGCTGCTCAACTGCGCTAGTTAAAGTCTTAGATGACATTAGGCCCTCTTATGATGCTGGATTACTTACCCTAATTGGCTTGCTAGACTTTTCCAAAGCTTTTGATCGTGTTCAGCACAATCGCCTTTGTTCTAAACTAAATCATTTCTTTGGTTTTCATGTTGATGCAGTGAAACTTCTGGCCAGCTACTTATCAGGCAGACTTCAAAGAGTTAAGGTAGGGAATGCTTATTCTAACTATAAGCTATTAAATGCTAGAGTCCCTCAAGGGTCAATACTGGGACCTCTTTTATTCTGTTTGTATGTAAATGATATTTTCAATGTTTGTAGGTATTCATCTATACACGCCTATGCAGATGATATACAAATCTACCATTCTGAATCCTTTGATAACATTGCAGAGCTATGTTCTAAACTGAACGAAGACCTAATGTCTATCTACTGTTGGGCAGCGGTCTTCTTCTTAATGCCGCAAAATCCTGTGTGCTTCCAGTTCATAGATTTAAGAAAACCTTCCCTAGTTTGCCTGATATCTTTGTAAACTCATACAGGCTAAATGTAGTGTCAAATTTAAAAACTTGGGTGTATATATTAACACGTCGCTCTCTTGTATTGACCACGTCAACTATACTGTTAGTAAGATATATCACTTGCTACGCAATCTAAGAAGGTCTGCCGGTACAACTCCAATGTACATTAGAAGAATGCTTGCACTTCAGCTCTTCCTCCCCTTAATCACATACTCTGAATTGGTATACAGTGGGTTGGACTCCTCGTCACAGCTAAAATTACAGCTAGCTTTCAACTACGTCACACGTTATGTGTTTGGTTTACGCAAGTTTGATCGCTTTTCTTCGTTCAAAACCGCGATCCTTGGCTGCGATATAACAAGTTATCTTAAGGCCAGAAACATACTGTACCTGTTTAGACTGATTCAAAACAAAACGCCGTGTTATCTATATGATAAATTGCAATTTGGTAGATCTCTAAGATGTTGCGTATTTATAACACCAAGAAGCAGTTCACTGATTACTTTACGTTTGTTTTTCGTCAATACCTTCAGACTTTGGAATGCATTACCACTTTGGTTAAAGCTAATTACGAGGTTGGGTGAGTTTAAACAGCAAATTTCGCCTTTCTCTTTTCTCATTGAATTTCTTCTCTATAACTTCACTACCCCTGAATTCTCAATTATATCTAACTCCATCTTTCCTGCTGATTTATTATCCTATCTTCCTAACCCTACAACATTTTTTCCTTCAACTGTCGAAAAGACGGTTTTTAATTTTAATTTAGGTAATTTAGCACAAGATGGCACAACGCCGAAACCGGTTTGTCTCCAAACCAAATTTGACATGGGATGACGGAAAATCGTTCCACAATACATCATTAGGTAATTTAATTAAATGTAGTTTAATTTTTGGCATTATGTAATTAGATTTTAATTTACATAAAACTCCCTACTATACATTATAATGTAACCTTAAAAGAATTGTATTCTTATGGTTTGAGCGTTGGTGTATGAATAAATGAAATGAAATGAATCTTCAGAAAAACTGTTATTTCTCATTTCTCTACTCTTTAACTTCTAAAACTAAAACTTTTTCTATCTTCTAACTTCTCTGATACTTTTTCTCTTTACTCTTCTAGTTTTAAGCTAGTTTTATAATTTACAATACTTTGTACTTAATGCTAAATATTTTTATACTTAGTGCTGTAAAAGAATTAAATTCTTATTGTACTGTGAACTTTCTCAATAAACAATAAATAATTAGCCTGCAGTATTGACTTGCGAAGATTGGAGCTTCGTTTGTTTAAGGAGATTTAATTTATATAAAATAGTAATTTGGAGTTTAGTATATATGAATTTATTTTCTAAATTAGAGCAGGGTAGTAATTACTTATTTTTAGTTTTATTACAAAGAAAAATGGCTAGGCGTGAGAAATTAACAAATGAATAGATCCTGTCAGCACTTGAAGAGTTAGATTGTGGCGAAGAGATTAGTGCAGAAGAAGACGAAGACGAAGATAGTATTATTCAGGATATTTCCACTGAGGACGATGAAATAAGTGGTAGTGATAGTGAAAATTATGAACATGATTAAGTGGTTGAATATAAAATTTGGTACGGAAAATGACGGAACAGAATGGATGACAAAGCCTTACAATGACGGAAAATGTCCAAGAAGTATAATCCACGGTGGAGTATATATATAAAGTAAGGTTGCCCCGGGTAAGCATATTGAAATGGCTTGTGAGGCGTTTAGTCTATTCTTCGACGACGAGGAAGTAAGCATAATTGTAAAACATACAAATGCACATGCAGATAAAACGTGTGTTGGTAAATGGGGAAACTGACTTGAATACATGCACGCAGTGCAGTATTCAAAGCGTGCATGCAAAAAAACAGATTTGTAGAAATATTGAGGCACCTCCGCTTTGATGACTCAAGCACTCGCTCAGAACGTCGTTCACATGACAAATTTGCTCCAGTTCGAGACATTTGGGATCTTGTGAATAAAAAATTATTAAAGTTTTATTTACCAGGTGAAAATTTAACATTAGATGGACTAGTACCATTTAGAGGGCGAGTCTCTTTTCGCCAAAAATCTAGGTGAGAATATTGTAATGAATCTATGCATTCCGTTTGAAAGATCAAATCGGAACATTACATTCGATAATTTTTTTTACTATTTTCGAGCTTGCAAACAATTTCTTGTCCAAAGGATTAACCTGTACGGGTACATTACCTTAAAAATGAAACTTGTATTCCAAAACAATTTCTCCCGTGTAAAACATGAAATGCGGAAAGTAGCTTATTTGGACAAAACAAAAATTTTTTTTTTTTATTTCACAAAAAATTACCCTTGTAAGTTATGTACCAAAAAAAAAATAGTGAAGTTATTTTACTGTCGTCAAAAATAAGAAAACCGTCCTCTTTCTTGGGGGAATAGTCGAAGCAGATCAGAACCAGTAGGTCCCTCTTCGCCCCCACGTCCCTTGGTCACTGCGGGCGGCCGAACGAGTCGAGCTCCCGCTTCATGACCAGGTCCCTTGTCAACGCAAGTGCGTTCTTAAACCATGAATCCCAGCGTCGAACATCGTCGTTACGACCGTTCACACTGAGTCTTCTGGCTGCCAGCGCCGGGCAATGGTTCACTATGTAATCCGCCAACTCTTCATCTTCTAGGCACAGCCTGCAGACGCCATCCTCCGTAAGACCCATCTTATGGAGATGATATCTGAAATTGCCGTGCCCCGTGATCAAAGAGATTAGCCAGCTAAGACTGTCTCTTCTGTATTCGAGTAGTCGTCTGGCCTCCCTGCGAAGCGGTTTAATAATAACCATCCTCGCCTGACGACACGTGGGGAGCTCCCTCCACCTTCGTGCATGCTCAGAGTACAACCACTCATCCATTGAGGCCCTGACCTTCCCGTCGCTAAGAGCGACTCTCGGCTCAGGTCCGCAAAAACAGTCAGCAACCCCCTCCTTAGCAACAGCGTCCGCTTTCTCGTTCTGTTCTGTGCCTATGTGCACTTTTACCCAACAGAGTGTTACCTTGTTGTATTGGGCACACTCATTGAGCTTCTGGACAGCCTCCAGCACCAGTCTGGAATTAACGTTCGTCCGCGCCATACTCTTAATCACCGCCTGGTTCCAGTGCTAGCAGGATTCTGCTATTCCGCACCTGATCGCCAATTAGATGGTCCAGAGCATGTATCAGGGCCAGTAGTTCGGCCTGATACACGGACACGTATTTCCCTAGGAGCTTACAGCCGAGGTTCAACTCCGAAGAGAAGATCCCTGCCCTTCCATCCATCAATGACCCATCCGTGAAGATGTTTAGGTCATACTTGCTGCACTCATCTGCGATCAGTGTCTTTGCTATAATTTACTTCGTGTCCTTGCTGAAAGTATAGTTTTAGGAGATTTTTGATGATGATTGCATTTTTAGTACTTTAGGATTGTGTCTTTGCTAAATATATGGTTTTAGAGGTGTTTTCTAGGTTAATTTTGTTTGTTTTAGACTAAAGGTTTGTATCTATACTATCGTCCACCAGTTGGCCATCGTGGATAAGTGCTTTGAAATGTTCATTTAGGCTTGTGATATAGACTTAGGAATGCCGATCGTTTGGTACACCGAAGTAGATGGCGTTAGTAAGAAGTTTATAGTGTAGCATAGTTTTTGAGTCTTGTTTGATTGTTATTTTGTGGGTGGGAATTTATTTTATTATTATATAGAAACAAGCGTAGCATACTTTTTTGTGTTTTTTTATATGGTGGATGTTTGGTATATACATACATAGGTAAAGTGCTAAGCTATTATAGAAGTAAGAAGTTTTGCTATGTGGTTGTTGTTGTTGTTATTTATTTTAGGGGATGATTCACTTCGGCACTTTGATCGCCCGCTGTGTGATAGCATTTAGGGCCAGTTTTTCATTGCTCAGTTATCGTCGTTTCTCAGTTAACCTTCGTTTAAACGACACATTGTGTTTTTCAGTGCTCGTTTAAACGGAGGTTAACCGGCCGATATTGCTCAGTTAAACTCCGGTAAATTTATCTTTTTAATAGATAAAGAAACAGCTGTTTCTTCGAGTACAGACATTTACCTTTGTTCAAAACTATGCTAATAATTTTGTTTATTTGCACCAGAACAGCTGTTCTCTTTGTAAAAATGAAAATATTGTCAAGTGCTGCCAAAAAAGGTTTAGGTATACGCTAAATATTCATTGAATTTAGATAACTTCTGTATGAAATATAGAAACGATACGTTTAACATAGATAAGTTAAACTCGCACTGTAAAACTCAAATCTCAGTTAACTTTTGTTTGGCGTTTAACTAATCTCCGTTTAAACGCCGTTTAAACGAGCACTGAAAAACTGGGCCTTAAAGATCAAGTGTTATGTATGAAGGTATATTATTAATAATAATGAACTCTTTTCCAAGTGACAAAACTAACGGCATATGCTTCTGTCGCTGATATTTTGTTGCTGCAATTCACTTTCAAAGTTTGTATTGTAAAAAAAAATGTAATTAGTGGCGGGAATTTCCATTTGCAATGCCTTCTCTTGGAATGCAATGCCTCTACCTGACGCCAATAAATCGTACTATAGATGCATTCATAGGCGAAATCTCAGACTCATTTGGCTTTGTGCGAAATAGGGCCCAAAAGTCTAACAAATATCATCCCATTTGAGATGCAAAATTAGAGTCACAAAATAATAAAATATTTCCTTACAAATACGAATAATTCATAGTTTCGAGCAGAATGGTGAAAACCGCATCAAAATCGGTGCAGCCGTTTAAGAGTTAACTAACTTTCAATTTACATGCAACTAACTCGACTTTGATACAAATAATAGATTTTCTATCTAAATAATTGCGTCTGCATTTCTGCTTTAATTCTTTATAACCGTTTAACGAAAACAACGAACAACAACAACACAGTCATTCACACACAAGCGGAACGATGAGTTGTTGTTGTTTCAAAGCATTGTCGCCGCTGTGCTGTACCTGCTGATGATAAGGGCTACGGTCGACGCAATGCTAAATACACATACACTTCGATCAATGAATAAACAACAAATCTCAGCGGCACACAGTTTCTTAAACTAACTATTTTCACTCTCAAGCAGCTTATTCCAAACCTAACCACATATTCATGCTTCTCCGCACTTATTCAAAATAACTCTTAAAATAACTTTTATTTCAAAAAAGTCACCAGAAAAAGTCATCACAAAAACTTTTATCGATGACTTTTAAATATAAAAGTCATACCCATAACTCTTATTGAGGACTTTTAAAAATAAAAGTCATCGAAAAAGTTTTTTCAATGACTTTTAAAAATAAAAGTCTTCAATAAGAGTTATGGGTATGACTTTTATATTTAAAAGTCATGGATAAGAGTTATGGGTATGACTTTTATATTTAAAAGTCATGGATAAGAGTTATGGGTATGACTTTTTTGATAAAAGTCATAAAAGTTTCAAGGTCTGATTATTATAATTTATAACTTATATTTTATATTTATTTATTTATTTATATATTTATTTATTTATTTATAATTATATTTTTTTCTTTTGAATTTTTTAATTTTAGAGTCTAATATCCACACACACACACACATGTTATTTATTTTAGGGGATGATTCACTTCGGTACTTTGATCGTAGCAACCGAAATCACTCTTTTTTTATGAGCACTTGCACTATGTAGCGTTATTGTTTTGGGTACACAGTAGTAATTTCGATGCTTTGATCGCCTGTTGTGTGATAGTAGGGAAACATGCACGTGCTTGCGGTTGACCTTTTAAGGGATAATCTACAGGCGGTTGGATGGAATAGTCGTAGCTGTTGTTGTAGGAGTTTTCCTTGTTGTGTTGTTGTTAATTCATAGCAACCCAAATCTACCTTTTTTATTTTTAGTATTTTTATATAAAAGGTGTTAGGTGTTTGGTATATCGGTAAAGTGCTAAGCTAGAGGTAAGAAGTTTCGCGATGTTGTTGTTATTTTTTTTAGAGGATGATTCATTTTGGTACTTTGATCACCCTTTGTGAGCTAGTAGATTTAAATATCAAGTGGAATGTTATGTGGTTGTTATTTATTTTTTCTGGTTACTTTCTGGTATTTGTCTTTCCAAATTTTATGTATGTATGTATATTATTATAACTTAGATTTTATATTTATATTTATTTATTTATTTTATATATTTATTTATTTATTTATAATTAGAATTGTAATATATTTTTTCGGTTGAATTTTTAATTTTATAGTCTATTATCCACACATTCATAAACACAGAAGATATATAGGCAGGCATACAGATAAATATACGGACTAACAGACGGACAGACTGACAGAAGTAAAGGACAGACATACATACATATAGACGGACAGGAGAATAGTTTTCGTTGAACTTTGATCGTGTCGTTTTAGAAGTTTGGCTTATGTTGTTGGTGTATACGATTTACTCTTGCTACGTTGTTGTTCTTCTTTTTAGAAATATATATAGACGCGAGTCGCTAAGACTGAAGTGTTAATATTGAATATAGACATGGGAGGATTGAGTAGGTAAACCTAGGATGCTCCACTTATTCTTTTTCATCATTGTATTGCTTCAGTTAGGATAACATTTCATGGTCGTGCGAATTTTTGAAGAATGGAGTGGCAAGTCTATAGAGTTAGTATAACAAATTTAGGGATTTATTTTTATGCACATGAAGTAATATTTTGGTCAAGATGTACAATGTTTATGCGTATGCTGTACTTGTTGAAATTCGATCTAGGGGACATTGATGGAATATTTTTTTTGTTGCTTTTATTTTAATGATTTTCGGGTGTAGATTTTTTATATAGATACTAAATGAATTATGAACATTTTAAGTGAACTTTGGTTTGTAACCTCATAGGTCATTACTAATATGGGTTGTTTAATTTTATGGTTAGCTAATCTACCGACACACTTATGGAGCAGTTTTCTGTATGAGTTTTGCTGATGTTGTTGTTGTAGGAATTGTGTTTATTTTGTTGTTGTTATAATAGACGATTTACTCTTGCTATGTAGTTGTTTTTGTTTTTTATTTTTAGGAATAGAGACGCATGCGGTCGATATTGAAGTAGTGAAATGCGCGGATTAGGCAATTAAATCTAGGCAATTAAATAGTATTCTTATTTTACTTCTTTTCTTCTTGTAGGATAAGCATTTGACGTGCGTGTGAATTTTTGTGTTGGAGAAAGACACGCATATTTTAATCGCTTATTATTTTTGTCTTTTTTTTATGCTATTGCAATATGATTAGATTTTGAACATGGTTATCTTTATCAATTTCAGTATGACTATATGGATTAATGAAAATTTGATGACATGATTTTTGCTATAATTTGTTCTTGTAATATATTTTCGAATTTCTGTGTTTTAAATAATATTTCATTAGCGCTAATTATTATTGATTTTAGGTGTAGGAGATTTGTTTGATATGGTTTAGTTAGCCAATGAGCGATGGGTTTGTGAATATGTTTTTGAGAAAAGAGATATTGAGAGACCTATGATATTGATATGTAGACTGTAGAGGCTTGAGTAGGTAAGCGTTGCTTCTTATTCTTTTTCTTTTTTTCTCCGTCTAGCCAAATCATAAAATAGTCATATAATGAATAAGCAAATAGCCAAAACGATATTTATATATTCGACCTCACCGAAATAGTTAAGCACTCTTCAACTTATCACATCTAACTCAAAATTTGAAAGAAAAGACGGGCAGACTGACAGAGGTAAAGAACAGGCAGATAGTGTAGATTCAGCAGTAATTGTTAGATCTTTAATACAAGTATAAGTAGAATTTGAACATACAAGTAGAATAAGTTAATATGCACGTATCATGTTGTTGTTGACATTTTTAAGGGTAATCTAGCAATAGACTGATGAAGCAGTAGGAGTTTTGCTTTGTTGTTCTTGTAGGAGTATGGTTTATGTTGTTGTAGTAGTAGACGATTTACTCTTGCTGTATTTTTGTTGTTTTTATTTTTAGGAATAGTGATGCGTGCGGTTATAGTTAAGTGGTGATCTGCGTGGTTTAAACAGGCAAACCTAGGATGCCGTTCTTCTTCTTCTTTTTTATTTGTTGTATAGGTTCAGTTAAGCATTTGATGTGCGTATGATTTTTTTCATCGGCTTTTATTTTTTGTTCATACTGAGAACAGACATATAGAAAATAAAATTAGTAGATTTTGAATATGGTTATAGGTCATCTGTTGATCATGGATGATATGGTTTCATGTATATATTATGACATTGTTTTTTCTTTCATTTCTTCTTGTAATATTTTTTTTTTAATTTCAGTGTTTTAAACAATATTCCTTTAGCGCTGATTATTATTGCTTTTAGGAGTAAGAGATTTGTTTGCTCCGGTTAAAAATATGAATATAAAAAAAACACGCCCAACTCTGCACGGGGTCACATTCAAAACGACATGCAAGGAGTTGGGTATCTTAGAAGACGATTCGGTGGGGTAGCTACACTGTCTGAGACTGTAGAAGTCAGCATGCCTAAGGTGCTCAGAAAATTGTGTGCCTTGATCTGTGTTTTTGGGTGCCTACTTGAGCCGCAGAAATAGTGGGCCAGTTCCGCTGGTGGAGACGACGGTTATCACAAAACTTGTTGTTTTTTAAGAAATATTCTCAAACAATATTTGAATCAAATTTGTTTTAATTAATATCAAACAATTGATATTAATTGTGATTAATTTTTTACTTTTGATGCTCCAAAATAAATAAACCGAAAAAGTGTAAGGTGAGAAAGTCCAAAAGACTTTGCAATTTTTTTTACGAAATAAATAAAAAATAATAACTTCCTGGCGAAGTCAGGCTTATATACTAGTTATAATTATAAATAAATATACAAAATAAATAAATAAATATAGATATAAAATCTAAATTATAATAATATATATTACATACGTACGTAATATTTAGAAAGAAAAATATCAGAAAATAACCAGAAAAAATAAATAACAACAACATAACATTCCACTTTATCTTTAAATCTACTAGCTCACAAAGGGTGATCAAAGTACCAAAATGAATCATCCTCTAAAAAAAATAACAACAACATCGCGAAACTTCTTACCTCTAGCTTAGCACTTTACCGATATACCAAACCCCTATCATATAAAAATACTAAAAATAAAAGTTTGGGTTGATATGAATTATGCATGATTAGCATGTTTCCCTACTATCACACAACAGGCGATCAAAGCAACGAAATTACTACAGTGTACCCAAAACAATCACGCTACATAGTGCAAGTGCTGATAAAAAAAGAGTGATTTGGGTTGCTACGATCAAAGTACCGAAGTGAATAATCCCCTAAAATAAATAACATGTGTGTGTGTGTATATTAGACTCTAAAATTAAAAAATTCAAAAGAAAAAAATATAATTATAAATAAATAAATATAAATATAAAATATAAGTTATAAATTATAATAATATACCTACATACATAACACTTGATCTTTAAATCTACTATCACACAGCGAGCGATCAAAGTGCCGAAGTGAATCATCCCCTAAAATAAATAACAACAACAATAACCACATAGCAAAACTTCTAACTTCTACAATAGCTGTGTATGTCGCGATCGCATTTTCCAGTCAAGCTTTCATTAACGTAAATCCGAAAGCCAAACCAGCAACGACAGCACTTCGTTTGGTAGCCAGAAGCTTTAGCCAAGCTTTGCAAAGCTAGGCCAGCAACCATAGCACTTTGCACGGAATGGATTGTGGAAGCTTTCAGTAGCAAGCTCCCAAACCATAAACACAAAAAAGCTTAGCTTGGAAAAATAAAAGATCCAAAACCAAACGCGAAAGAATTCAATTGGGAACGATTTAATTCTGCCGATATTGATATTGCGAAATAATGGAAATTGCGACACCAACACCGACCCACCTTGGCTCGGTCGACGGGTGTATGAACCGAGCCAAGGGGAAAACCAGAAAAAGATTCGAACGGGAGTCTAGAATTTATATCAGAACGAGGAGGTCGTCGTCTTTGAACCGCGTATAAAGTCGCGTTAATAGTGTAAAGTAGTGTTAAGTCGCGATTAAGGAAATCGAGATAGCCTAACCTAGTATAACTTAAAAGTAGTGAAAGGACGTATTACTGTCCCTAAAAATATAATACGAAAGTAATTATATAGAAATAAATATAAGTGCAATTAAATAAACGTAAGCCAACGCATTAAAGAAATATAGTAATTATAAAAGAGTGTTAGTACAAAGCAGTGTAAAGTAAAGTGTAAAATAATAAAGGAAAGATAGACAATAAACATTACAAATAGAAAACAAGAGTAGTTTTAATTGAAGTCCAGGAGAGATAGTAGAAGACACAACAGTAAGGAGACACAACAAATTGGCGCAGCCGGATTTTTCGAGCCGAGGATCACTCGAATAGGAGAAAAGTAAGTAGAATGGAATAATTAAAAAACTTAGTAGATTAGTAGCTTAGGAAAAAGAATAAAGTAAAAAGTGAAACAATAATTTAGTAATGAATTTGGCAGAGAAATTTTTGAAAAGTGAAATAATAATTTTAGGAATAAATTAAAAAGTGAAATTGTAGCAGTGACAAATAAATTAAAAATAAAAGTAGTAGCTTAGCATAAATTAAAGAAGTGAAATAAGGAAAGTATAATAGCTTAGAAAAAGAAGAAAAAGGTGAAAAAGATTACAATAATTTAAATTACAATATATTTCAAATATATTAAACTAAGATTTTTATGTACTATAATCAATTTACTAATCGTTCTTAAGCCAATGGCAATAATCTGCCGGCGTTATAACTCAATAAAATAAATGTCTTAGCTGAGGCCGATAGCATACTCTGCCGGCCAAGCCAAAGATATTATAAATCAAAAACAATAAATAAACGTAGAGAATGAATAAAATAAACTAATTAAGTTGTTAATTTATTTAACAACCTTCACATTAATTTTCAGCGTTGGCAGTCGGTTCAAGTTCCGAATGCCAACAAATCAGCATATACCCTGGTGAATGGTACTGGTTCATGTGCTAGTTATCTTTCGTTAATGCCAGTAATCAACAGCAACGACGTAAAAAACGAAAAAAAAACCGTAAAATTTTAAAACGTTTTTGCGATTTTTTTTTAAAATTTACGATATTGGTTACTGTGAGTAGCGAATTGGCGAAATTCAGAGTAATTTTACTAACTTAAATATATTCTATTTAACGTGGTAGAATTCAAATGATAAACGCAAATTGTTAGAACAGGAATTCAATCCAATACTAAAACAAAACGCGTAAAGTATACGGGTTAGTTTTAAGTTTTCGTTGTATCATTTTCGAGTGTGTCTTAGGCGTTTGACTTCAAATTACACACGTTAAACAAATTTTAACGATTAACTTGATTTTAAAGCTGCACATTTTTCGGGTGTGTCTTAGACGTTTGTTTTCAAATTACACTGTTAAATAAAGTTTAACAATCAATGTAGTTGATTTCAAAGTCGCACATTTTAAGTTGATTAATTGATAATTAATTTTATCATTTTATTCGAGTTCAAGTCGCACAATTTTTTTTTTTAAATAATACGACATACATTCGCAAATGTATGAAATTTCACAAAAAAAAAGGGTAATAATCGGAATTACAATAAATTAAAACATTAAAAAGGAGTTTTTTGGTTATTTTAAAAAACCAAAATTAAAAGTTAAACATTTAAAGTAAGGAGCTTAGAGACTTCATATCGTTTGGAGAATCATAGCCAAGTTAACTTCGTTGTTTCAATAACAAGCAATTACAATTGCTAGCTGATAAAAACAATCAACGATAGCAAGCAATTAACAAAGAAATAACTCAAACGAGCTCACTAGGTTAATCATTCGAATACGAGATTGCAAACGTTGCAGTTTTGTTGGCCGCTTAAAAATAGAGGCAAGTTCCTTTCTGTGAGGTCTTAAATTACCTCAACGAAGTCACGAAAATTTTGACGCTTCGGCTCTGCTTGAAACAAAGCTGAACAGCGAAGCAAACGCTCTGCTTGAAACAAATCTGAACAGCGAAGCAAACGCTCGGTAAACGAAGCGTGCAAGAAATATAAGCCGTTTAAGGAAGTTGAAGCTTAACAAGCAAAAGTTAATTGTTTCGCCTTAAGTACTACGAGTAGTATAAAGAAATAAACGTTTAATGGAACGATTAAACGATAGTCGATGTCGCTAAGTAATCGCTTTAATAAAGTTTTAAGTACGGAAAATGGGGAAAAATTGACAGATGCAAGACATATAAAACCCCACTGAATAATATGTCGTTCTTTTAATTAATGGCCGAGTCGTTGCAGGAACAAGCTTACATAGAATTAAATAGAACCCATAAGGAACTGAAACGCCAGTTGGGGGAGTTTATATCTAAAATTTGGGCTATTTTAAAAGGGACTGTAGGCAACAAAGAAAGCTTAGAATTAATAAAGTCTAGAGTAGGGGAGCTAGGAGACCTTACAAGTGTAGAAAGAGCAGACGCGATAGTCGAGGAATTGCTCATATTCCTAAACCAGATAATAGAGAATAAGACGGAAGATTCAAAGGTGTGGGAATCACAATTTAACGCATTGAAGAATAGGTATGATAAGTACGTAGTAGACAAAGTGTTTCAGGAAGATATACTTAGGAACATAGAGCGAGAGAACGAAAAACTAAAGGAATTATTGAAGAAAAAGGGGATAACCGAGGAAACGTTGAATAGAACCTTAGAACAGGGATTTACACAGAAATCAAGGGAAGACAGTACCTCTTTAGAGGAAGCAAATAGACGCATACAAGAGTTAAAAGAGCGGAATAGATTTTTAAGTCAGGAGATATCGCTAGACCACGATCGGATGCTTTATCATAAGGAAGCTGCTCCGTCCGCAGTTAGTCCGAAAGATTACAACGGAAGGTCATTTCAACAGATTAAGACGACAAATAACTTACACAAAATGGGTATATAGGTGAGATAGCTAAGATTACGAATAGGCTGGTACCGCTCTTTTCGGGAACACAGTCACCAGACTTACGCGGGGAAGTGTACAAATTCATACAGGGGTGCGAATTAGCCACAAGGGAGGTAGGTGCAGACAGCAGTCTACAGGACTACATAGACTGCATTAAACAGAGATTACATGGGGATGCCTATGATTTGGTGAGGTCACAATGCTTCAATAGCCTCGAGGAATTTTACCTCACAATAAAAAGGGCATATTTACCTAGGATCTCCTTAGACTCAGTGATTATAGGTATCCAAAGTTGTAGCCAATTACTCAATGAAGATATACGACAGTTTGCAAGACGCCTAAACGCCCTTCGAACACAGGCAATAGAGATAGTTCGAAAGGATTATAACGGAGACGGAGATAAGGCACTGTTGAGTATGGTGGAAGGGGCCGTAGAAAAATCATTTAAAAGACGATAAAAAGACGCCGCATTGAGAATTTATATGCTTAACGTGACGAAGAAAAACATTGAACAAATGGTAGAATTAGCCGTAGAGGCACTAGAAAATATACAAAGCAGTAGCTCCCTCCAAACAGACCACTTAAACATTAACATGAATGCACCATTCCTTGCCACCATGCATAACCTGCAGGAGCAAATTCGACAGGGAAGTCATGGCAGAGCTGCAGGAGAATAAATGGACAGGCAACCAGCCAGGGTACAAAATCCTTCACTAGGAGCGACAGAGAGAATAATCTGCTCTTTTTGCAAAAAGCGAGGTCATACTAGAGATGATTTCCTAACTCGCAAAAACACGCCATATTGCCACAAGTGTTCAAAATATGGACACGAGCCAAACTGGAGGTGTGACCAAAAAGGAGGCCAGAAAAATGTGGCAAGGAACACATATCAAGGAACTAATTTTCGAAATCAAGGAATTCAGCAAGGGAATCCAATCCAGCCAAATGGACAATCAAATCAAATACAACAGAACTGGCAATCAGACCAGGTACAACAAAACTGGCAGCCAAACCAAATCCAGCAAAATTGGAATCAAAACCAATTTCAACCGAACGGGAACCAAAGAAGGGCAATAAACATTAATACACTCAACGGTTTGCAAAGGAATCAGACTCCTATAAACCCGCCAAACAGAGCGAGTCATACGATATGTCATTGGTGTAATAGACCAGGACATATGGTAAAAAATTGCGAGGTAAAAAGAAATTGGGAAACGTTGCAAAGTAATCGTCCGAGAAACTATCAAGGGCCCAGAACAGGCCAATAATCTGGGATCCCAAAAATATTAGTAACTTAAGGCCAAATGAAGGAATAACAGTAATTCATACATCCGAACCGGTTGTGGATACGTTACCAACTTTAACAGATGAAGTGGTAACCGTAAGTCCGACATCGGAAGCGAGTGTTGAAACGTTACCAACTTCAAAAGACTTAAAAATTAATATTAAGTTGAAGAAGACTGATAATAATAAAAGCAACGTCAAAGAGAGTAATCATACAATTCTAAAAACAGTTGATTCGGAAATACCACTCAAAGTTATAGCCTGTTTACATAAAAATATTTAATCCGGTTAAGGTGTTCGAAAATCGATCACCTGATCTAGTGTTTCCATACATAATCCGGTCCGGGCTGTCAAACCGAAAAGAAGAAATAAACAGCTGTTGTTTTGTTTGTATATTTACGCAGCTATTTTTAAAATTGTGCATTGCTTTAATTTATAATACAGTGAATAAAATAACAATAATATTCAAAAATGTTGAAATGTATTTTGGTATGGTGATGAAATTCGCAAGTTTACAGAATTTGGAAAGCGAAAAATCGTACATCATAAATAACAAATTCCTCTCAGTGTGTCGAGTTTTTTTTGGCTTTTGGCAGAATAGTTTGGTGACATAAGTTATCTCTTTCTAACTTATTGGCACTAGAAAAGGAGAAAGATAGTGTGTCTGCAATTCCGAACTTCGAAACAGACTTGCAAACTAAAAACTGAGGCTAAAAACCAAACGCATTTTGGTTTAGCGCTGGAATAGCAACAACAATTTCACGGGAGTTAAGACAGTTTACGAGTGGTTTTGGGGCTTAAAACAGTTTATTCCAAAAACCTGGAAAAACCATTTTATAGAAACACCTTATTAGAGAGAAAAATGAATTACCTTGCTCAGTGAATAAGTTAGCAAGCAAGTAACAATAAAAATACAGAAACAGGAGAATCTAACTGGATCAAACCCAGCGAAACGACGTGTTCATCGAATTACCTTGCGTAGATGCTATAAATGGAAAACTCATTTTACTGGTAGATACAGGAGCAGATACAAGCCTGATAAAGAAGAGTGCAATAAGAGATAGCACAATAATAATCAAATCAAATAGGAAAGGCTTAAGCGGAGCATTTGGAGGTTGTGTGACCACAGAAGGATCAACTACTATATGTCATAATGAGGTACAGTCCTTACGTTTAACGCTACACGTTGTGTCACTTAAAAAAGGAGTACCGGCAGACGGCAGGAAGAGATAATTTGTGGAAGAACTCCATTATAAATGCAATGGAAAAGATTTTAACACTCTTCAATGAGAAGAAAGAGGTTATTTTGAAACTACCAATAAAAACTATCGAACAGATAGGGAAAGAAAGTAAAGAACATTACATACCAGTTAACTCAAGAACAATTACGATAGTACCACTAAAACTACGCACGAAATTTAAGAATGTTGTAATTCATAAAGAAGAAATAGATCCAGGAATCTATATAGCAGACACATTAGTAAATATGAAAGATAATACGATTTATGCTCCGATATTAAATACAACAGAGTATGATTACGAGATAAACAGCGAATTTTAACCAAAATTCACAAATTCCAACGAGTACACAATACAAAGTACTACGTCAATTAATAGTATAGGCAGAATAGATGCCAAAAGGAGAATAAATGAATTGCTCAATGAAATTGAGTTAGATAAAAATTTAAATATAGAGGAAAAGCGTTCCATAGAAGAAGTGGTAAAATCATTTCATGACGTCTTCCTATTAGAAGGAGACGAACTTTCCTTTACAAGCGTATTAAAACACGAAATTCCAACAGGCGCAAATCAGCCGCCCATAAACAAAAAACAATACAGATTACCTCAAATACATAGGGAGGAAATAAATGAGCAAGTAAATAAACTTCTAAAGGATGGCATAATAACACATAGTACATCACCTTGGAACTCGCCGTTACTTTTAGTGCCCAAGAAAAGTGGCAAGGACGGGGAGAAAAAATGGAGACTTGTAATAGATTAAAGGAAACTCAATGAAGCAACGATTAAACAGGTTTTTCCCATTCCTCGTATTGACGAAATCCTAGAGCAATTAGGCCACAGCAGGTACTTCACAACGCTAGATTTGGCAAGTGGATATCACCAAGTTTTAGTCGATGACAGGGACAAAAAAAAACAGCATTCAGTACAGGACTAAGGAATTTGGAATTCAATCGAATGCCATTTGGGCTGACAGGTGCCCCAGCAACATTTCAAAGGATAATGAATCATATCCTAACAAGTCTACAAGGCATAGACTGTTTTGTTTAATTAGATGACATTATTATTTATGAAAGAAATCTCAAACAACAGGAAGAAAGGTTATGTTCAGTACTACAGAAGTTACGAGAACATAATTTAAAACTTAATACAGGAAAGTGCAGATTCCTAAGAAGAGAGATTATTTATTTAGGACACAAATCTACAGATCAGGGCGCACTCCCTGACCCCAACAAAGTGGAATGCGTTAAGAGCATTCCGCCGCCTAAAAATAAAAAGGAGGTGCAAGCATATTTAGGACTAGTAAACTATTATAGAAAATTCATACCGGGCACAGCAAAGATAGCTCTGCCTATTAACAAACTTCTACGTAAAGACGCGAAGTTTATTTGGACACAAGAATGCCAGAAAGCGTTCGAATCATTGAAAAGGGCAATAATAACACCCCCGGTGTTAGCATACCCGGATTTTGAAAAGGAATTCATATTAACTACTGATGCAAGTAACGAAGCGTTAGGCGCAGTACTTTCTCAGGGTAAAATAGGCGAAGATAGGCCGATAGCCTTTGCTAGCAGAGCCTTGAATGACGCAGAAAAGCGTTACTCAACTATAGAAAAGGACTTTCTAGCCATTGTGTGGGCAACAAAGAATTTTAGAGCGTATCTGTTGGGAAGACCATTCAAGAAAGTTACAGACCATCAACCTTTAAAAGGAATAGCTAACATAAAAGACCAGACTTCAAGACTGGCATAAATTATCAGAATACGACTTCGAAGTTCTATATAAGCCAGGAAAGAAAAACTTAAATGCAGACGCGCTAAGTAGAATCCCACAGGAAAAACATAAAACAATAGCAGCCGTACAAACACGGTCAAAAGCAAAAACAGTTAACCAAGATCAGCATCAAGGAACAACCGTTGAAATCGATAAAGATGATGCGGAATCGGGAAGCGGAATAAATAACACAGCAACATTGCTATCCGACCCGAAAGAAATAGAGACCGTTATAAAAGATTTCCATAACACCCCATTAGGAGGTCACCAGGGAGCGATAAAAACTTATCTAAGAATCAGACAACAATATAGGTAGCCAGGAATGCAAAAACAAGTAAAGGAATTCATAAAAAACTGTCCAAAGTGCCAAGCGAACAAAAGTTCGAAGTTAACAAAAATGCCCATGGTGTTAACAGATACACCCATGAGGACATTTGATAAAGTTTACATGGACATAGTAGGCATCCTGACTTTTCAAGATGACTTTTCGAAATTTATGGCATGTACAGCTATCCCAGACGCGGAAGCAAGTACTGTTGCCAGGGCCTTTTATGACGAAGTAATTACACATTATGGAATTCCACGAATTCTAATTACAGATAACGGAACTAATTTCATTTCGAAATTGTTGGGTATTAAACAATTACATATAACCCCATACCATCCGCAAGCTAATGGCTCATTAGAGAGAAGCCACAAACTTTTAGCGAAATATTTGCGGAGTTTTGCTAAAGGAGACGGGTCGAATTGGGATCAATGGTTGACTGCTGCTATGCATGTTCACAACCACACACCCCACATTACGACTAAGCAAACACCGTTCCGTATTTTGTTTGGTTGCAAGGTATTAAAATTTCGGATACAAAGAGCCCACGGAATAGTTCGGAAAAACCAAGAAATGGCTAAATAGGTAGCAAAAAATCATTATGATAATAAGTTAAATTTAGTAGAATTTAAAGTAGGAGATAAGGTATTAATTAAGAATCAGACTAGGAAAAATAAGTTTTCTCCAATATGGATAGGGCCATATGAGGTAGCAAAGATGAAAACTCCAATTACGACAGTTTTAAAGATTAAGGGAAGGGAAAAACCTGTCCACAATAACTTACTTAAGTTATACAATGGCATTTAATTATATAAAAAAAAAAAAAAAATGGGTTAACTAGGTAATTAAGAAAATATAGAGAAAAAAATTGAGATGAAGAGTTAGGAGCCAGGGATAAGATAGAAATAAAGTAGTACAATAACAACAAAAATGACGCATATAGAGAGACTAATAAACACTTCTCCCAAAAAATAGAATACATTCGTCGGAAAATCGCCAACCAAACGAACAGGAAAATTAAGGGGCTTCTGCTTATAATGGTGGTGAACTGGGTCACCGCAGCACCGGTAGTCTTCAAGGATATACATACCTCCAACCCCAATATTCTTCGAATCGCTAGGAGAAGCACTATTCTATAATAGCGACTGGACCCTGTTCACCAAGTTCGAACCTTTTGATTACGCGTTTTAGTAGACAAATTGGAAGCACATACAACAAAGCTCAAAGTAACTGGCAATAATGTAAATCGGGATCTATTACTGGCCAACTTCAAAAACATATGCGGAGCCGTAGACGGCACCATGAAAATAGTGCTGACGAGACTAAAAGAGAACGAGCGAATTATGATCGCCGCATTACTAAGAGGAGAACCAAACGGGCGCTGAATTTCGTAGGGGAGGCACTAAACTGGGCGTTTGGTGGAATGGACCAGAAAGATGCAAACCAAATTTATAACCAATTGCAAGAGCTGGACGTGGCACAACACACCCATTAAAACCTACTCCAAAAACAGGTGACAGTAATGGAAGCGAGTTACAAAGCTCTAGCTAAACCGATAACAGCCGCAGTTCGAGCGAATAAATGCACTACAAGGAGAATTAAACAGCACCGTCGAACAACAAAATAAGGTTAACGACATGGCACGAAAGGAGCTGGGAACATCGAGTTAGGACTAAGAATGGTGCAGGTGCAGTCAGCGGTAGAAGCGAGCCTCATTGAGATACAGGGGCAACAGCTTATAGAAATGGCAATAATAGACGATCTCTACAGCGGGAAGCTGCATCCAGCTATGATAAGCGACGAGAAACTGAAAGAGGCAGCAAAAACTTTAGACTTTAGACGAACAAAGCAATGTGGATACTAGAAGATAATCTCGACATCCACCAAATGGCCACGGTCAAAGCATTTAGAGGCGCACAAGGCCTCATAGTAGCCGTAAGAATACCGTTACCCGAAGATGAGAAATTTAACGTGCTAAAAGCGTACCCGATTCCCATTTTTCTAAATGATAAATGGAATATAACGACGCAGGTGACTTATGATTACTTAGCGGAGTCAAAAATGCAGTGGAAGTTTATCGGAATATCGCAGAGTAGTCTCAATGAATGCCATTCAATACAAAACACTGAAAAGAAAATCGGCCAAGAGCTAATAAGAGTATGCAAGACACAAGGAAAGTCCCTAACAGGGAACAGTGACGTATGTGAAATAACGCTACTTCATCATAAAAACTTAAACAAAGAGGTCTGCAAGCACGTAGCCATATCGGCGAGTGAAGGGTTAACCCTCAAATGCCACAATTTTGATTTGACCTCAAAAAATTAATTTAAGCTAATTTAGGGTACAGAAAAGCGAATATTAAGTCAGTTTTAAATTTTCATTATTTGTTTAGCTGCTGCAAGTAAAAGGGGTTACCCCGCCTAAAGGCAGACCTGGGCATGTATGAACAACATAATATAACCAGTAAGAAAGTTATATTCGGCCTGGCCGAATCTTAGATACCCTACACCAAAAAGTTTTTAGGAATTAAGGTTTTATACAAATGCATTTTTTTATAAATTGATATTTATATGTCTTACATTCCTTTTATTTGCTCGTTTACAAATCCGAACAAAGAATATTTATACAAAATTTCATATTAATTGATAACATATCATAAACTTCCAGACTTATATAAGGATTTATGTAGGACAATTGTGCCATATTACCCTTCCATTCATGTAACCTAAAAGTATGCGTGCCACGCCCATTTTCTGCAACGTAAAATATATTAATTTCGCTCGATATTGCAATTTTATTGTCATATCTTAAAAACGAGAAGAAATATGTGGTTATGAGGAAAGCTATGTTATAATCACATTTAATAACAGACGGGTATAAATAGAAGGCGTGGTCGTTACCAGTTTTCAAAACAAAATAATTGGCTTAGTAGTTTTATTATTGTATTCAAATTTAAGCTTTATTTCCGTGGTAATAAATTTGTTTTCATGAGCTATGCTGTATAAGCAGTGTAAAAGTGGGCGGACCGCGCCCAGTTTTGCTGTAATAATGTTTTATTAGAAAAGAAGTTGTAAGTTATGTAAAGTGTGATTCAGGAAGATCACATATTTAACAATATAACCATTTAAGACCCTCTTTTGCCTGTATAACCCAAAAGTGGGCGGATCACGCCCATATTTGGCATATCAAGGGATGAAGTTACTCTATACCCAGAAATGAAATGTCATAACTAAAAAACAACTTCTGATATCATATTTTTACTAAAAAATAGGCGTGGTCGGGGACCGATTTTGCCCATTTTCAATACCAACCTGCACACCCTAAGAAAGAATATTTCTGTAAAATTTCATCACGATATCTTCACCGGTTCTCCTGTGGTCGTGATTTCAACAGACAGACAGACGGACGGACATGGCTAAATCGACTCAGGAGGTCACGCTGATCAAGAATATATATACTTTTCTATACCTATCGTCTCTATTTCAATGCGTTACACATTTCGTGACAAAGTGAATATACCCTTAACCTTAAGGTGTAGAGTATAAAAATGAGATTTCGATTTTTAGGAATAAAACATATTTTTTAATGAGGCATTGTTTATTATGATAGTCTATTTAGCGAAATATGTTTGAAGTTACTTTTGTTTGATAGTATTATTTATTATGAAATGTGTAAAAACATTTTTTAGTGGATGAGTTACATAAGTTGAGCTTCCATTTTATTTACACAGAAAGCTTGTGTCTCTGATTTGCAAGCAGCTATTTTGTACATTTTCTTGCCCGATCTATCGAGAAACTCGCACCAATGACCTACTTGATCATGTCGTATGTCATATGGTGGAATGTAGACCTTTATTGACTTTGGTATAGGCGTGTACAAAGGCGGTCGACCACGAGTTGGCAGTTCTTGCGACATTTTAGCAAATGTAAACGGATTACGAGACATTGCTAATGAAATACGTGAACAATACTGATCATAAATAGATAATAGAAATGCACAAATTCGTGGCATAAAAAGATGGAAAGATTATGTGTCTCTAAAAATGTTTGCTTAAAGACCCATTTATTAAGCTTATTTAAAGTTTACGTAAACACTTTGAATATAATTTTTCCATAACAATTGATACACCACTTGAAAGAAGAAACATTATCCTACTTACCTGTATTTTTTTCAATTTGATCTCACTTCAATAATAAATTTTGTTAAAGCATTGAAACTAAAGATTTTGCAAAACTCTGTAATATCTTCAAACACGTGCAAATTTCTGTTGCAAGTGTAACGGTAATTGCACGGAGATTTGTATTGCCATACCGAAAATAATTAGAGGTGCAATGAATGGTTTACACGCTAATAATAAAACTTTATTAAAAAAGTTGTGCAAAATATGTGTTACAGCGATTCATGTCAACCCCGTCTAAACGCGGAAACGGAAACGGCGGAAACGGAAACGGCGGAACTGGGCATTAGAGGGTTAATAGTAAAATTGAACGCCCCAAATGCATGGCTGTACAGTCTCCGGGAAGAGCAGAATTTTGATATTAAGTGCAAGAATAGCACCACCGCAGTCGCGGCATCAGGTTTTGGACGCATTGAAATCAAGGAAAAGTGTGAAGTCCATAGCATTGACATAATTTTAAATTACGAGGACAACGCCACATCTAAAATAGGGGGAGTACACAAAACACACAACCACACAATGCTTATCGACGCACTCCGAGACAACTGGCCAGACACTATTAAAGCACATTTTTCAGAATACAGACTAAAACCGGTCAAATTATCAGGGAATATGGAGGTAAAGGAGACACTAGCAGCAGGAGGCAAGATGATCGAAGAGTTGAAGAGGGAGATTACAAAAGAGCAGAATATAAACAAATTAAGTAACAAACAAACAGTGTTTGAAACTACGGGTGTCATTGGGACAGGAACACTCCTGGCTTTAATAGGTGCAGCAGTAATACTACGGTGGTATAGAAGCAGGAAGAACCACTTAGAAAATAACCACAGTACACCACATCGAAGATTTGCAACGCCAATATCGTCAATATCGCTGCCACTGCAGCAACTAAGCATACCACCGTTTGATCCCCCTAAACCACCAAAACAAGGAGCAAAAGACATACACCATGTAAGCATTTATGAACAACCGATCGAAGGGCACAACTTCAAGGCACACATATGAAAAGCAGAAAAACACACAAGCATCGTAAGAAGTTGAAAACCCAGCAACCAATAACAATTTAATATGTATAACACAAAAAAAAAAAGAAAAAAAAAGGGAAGAAGAAATAAATAATAAAAATTAGAAAATTTTTTTTTTATTAAATAAATAAATAGAATAGGGTTGATAAAAGTTATTATAGGATAGTATGAATTCGGAGGTTATCCTTTTACACTTAAATTGTATAATAATAATTGCTACGAATAATTTTAATTTGAGGTCAATCTGAATGAAAGTCAGCAAATTTCAAAACAGAAATTTGTAGAATTCAATACATTAATAAAAAGAAAACTTATAGTAGCTTAGTGATCAGCCCAATGTCCAATAGGGTTCAAAAAAGTAAATGCTTGCTTAATTGAAAGCTTATTTCAAAATCCGAAACCAAACGACCCAAAGGATAAACCCTATTTTGGTTACAGTTTTCATTACATAAAAGTCAAATTCTAAATTTCAGAAAATAGTAGACTATGACTAAAAATTAGTCCCACCTACGGGAATTTCGAAACCAGAGAAAAAAAAAACTGCACACAAATTTCAAAACATAATGTCAATGAAAAAATAAAATCCAAACACAAACAACAAACATTTAGTAGAAAACCAAATTTATGATTTTATTTATTAAACATATGTTAAAGTCAATAAATAAAGTAAATAAATTTCACAATATATCAACAGCTGGTCCTAGAGGTGGCCCATCAGCTCCTCGAAGCACGGGAATAGTTCCGGGACCTCAGGATCAGTCAGGCGAAGAGAATATAGCAGGTACAGGATTACCCTGATTTTATCAAGGGTGGGATCCACATCGAAATTCTCCATGAGCGCCTGAATCACGCCTCCCAAAGCTTCCCAGTCCAGATTAACAGGATACATTTTTAAAAAATTGAAAATTTAAGTTATTGAAGAAGTACAAATTAAATTAACGTAAAAATAATACACCTAACACAGCTCGCGGCACAATGAATGAACGTTGACTGAATAATTAGAGTCAAAGGGAACTTCGCGAATGTATACGACATTTCCTTAGGACAAAATTCCAAAAAACAAAAAAAAAAAGGAAAAAAAAAACCAAAGGGGGGCGACAAAACGTTTTAAAATTAAGTAAAATAAGCATTATTCGCGAAAACATCCGCAGGAAATGCAAAACAGCGGATATTAGCGAAATACACTCTACATAAAATAAGTATGCTCACATACACAGTCAGGTCGTTAGGTCTGTTCTATATCATTCCGCTTTAGATCATTTAAAGCAGAAACCGACGTAAACAAATTTCGAAATAATAACCGGTAATTGTTAAATAACTGTTACGTTTATTCACAGTTTACTACCACTACATTTGCAATTAGTAAAATAATGAATGTACATGTAGAAGATATGCCTGAAGACTTAGTTCATGCACACGCACACCCTTTATACAAACAAATTCGCACCCATGCCTATATGTCATAGAGGACAATATGTAGAAATTAAGATGAAGACACAAATTAGAATTAGTATTAATACTAATTTAAGATTAGAAAAAAAAAAAACTTTTTTTTTTAAAAACTCTCTGTTACGTTTACTAGTTTATTAGTTTTGTTACTAAACTAATAAGTATATTAGTGCTAAATGTAGGGCATTGACAAACATATGTCAAAATAAGAGTAATAACGAAATTTAGCGATTAACGCAAGCACTGCAAAAATGCAGAAACAAAGTTGAACAACTGAACATGAGCAGAATGCAGTGTCAGTTTAAAACTAATGACAAAAAAGGGAAAAATAAAGCACCAAAGGTTAATAACTTTAAAATAACCTAGAGAAAAGGAAAAATAAAATACACAAACAATAAAAACATAGTTATAAACATACATACGTATATACAATATTTAAAGCACATTGACAAATACTAGTGTACACATATACATATATAAAAGCAATTGAAAATATTTAAATTGTAATTTAGAATAGAATATTTACATATAATCGGAAATGAAGCAATGAAGCAATTTATTTTGCTATAAATATATATATTTCTTCCCATCAACGCGCAGGCTAAACCCTTTGACCTAGAACGGTGAAATTTTGCACACAGGTTTCTTTTATTATGTATACGTCGAATAAGAAAGGATTTTTCGAAATGTTACTTCTAAGGACTTCAAAAAGGACATACACAGATTTTTTTCTTTGCACAGGCTAAACCCTTGGATCTACAAAGATGAAATTTTGCACGGAGGTTTCTTTAATGATGTATGCAAGGGAGAAGAAAGGATTTTTCGGATATTTTACTTCCAAGGACTTCAAAAAGGACAAAAACATTACTCTTTTGTTAGCCATCAAATATGGATTTTCTTTTCTTACGAAAACATCCCGCGTATAAATGCCTAAAAACCATTTTCAGGATTTTTAAAAATTCATCCTCTAAAGGTCCAAAAAAGGACATCATTTGGTAAACGTACACCCAATGACATAATAAAATAAAACGAAGCATGAATATTTTGTACAGAAGTTTCTTTTATGATGTATACAAGGGAGAAGAAAGGATTTTTCGGATATTTTACTTCCAAGGACTTCAAAAAGGACAAAAAGATTACTCTTTTGTTAGCCATCAAATATGGATTTTCTTTTTTCACGAAAACATTCCGCGTATAAATGCCTAAAAACAATTTTCAGGATTTTTCTAAATTCATCCTCTAAAGGTCCAAAAAAGGACATAATTTGGTAAAAATATACCCTATCACATAATAAAATAAAACGAAGCATGTTATGAATTTTTGTCATGTGTCAAAGAATATATGTATTACAATATATTATAACAATATTCAAAACAGAGTGCTCAAGTGCTACGAGATTGTAAATTAATAGTTTGGGATGAACGTGCAATGGCACATAAAAGCAGCTTCTAAGCACTGAATAGAACTCTAAAAGATATTACAGTGAACGATGACATGATGGGTGGACTCACTCTACTATTAGCTGGAGACTTTCGCCAGACTCTGTCCATAGTGCCGAGAGGACCTCGGGCTGACGAAGTTAAGGCATGTATTAAGCATAAAATCTTTGGCCCTTAATACAAAAACTTCACCTTAAGAAAAACATGCGGGTGCATTTAGAGGGAGATGTTTTTGCTGACCAATTCTCCAAACTACTCCTGCAAATAGGAAACGGAAAATATCCGGAAACTGATGGCAAAATTCAAATTCAACCAAATCTTGCCTCAGTTTTGTCAAGAGGATATCAAGATATCCAAAACCTACACCATAAAACAACAAAGTGGTTGGGCGAACGTGCGATTCTTAAACTAAGAGTTATCAGGCATCAACCATTAATGACACGTTGCTGAAATCATTTGAAGAAACCGAATATCTGTACAAATCGGTGGACACAGTACTGCACATAGATAACGCTATACACTATCCTGTGGAGTTCATAAATACACTTAACCCACCTGGTCTACCGTCTCACAAACTTAACTGAAAATAGCAGGAATTGATCTTAGGCAAAACTTTTTTCATTTCCCGAGCAATGCCGGGTAGTTAAGCTAGTAAAAAATAAAAAGATAAGATAAGTAAAATACTTGTACGAATTTTATTCAAAATGGTTGAAAATAATATTTATAGTTAGTATGCAACAAAATTCTATTCAACAAGCATAACGTAGATATTTATAGAAGAATTAAAATTATTAAACGGATTAGAAATCACACAGTGGAATTTTATGTAAAATTAGAATAGAGAGAAAATATCTAGAATTGAATGAAAATAAATACAATATACGTTACAAAATAATAATATAAAATCTTAATCGCAAACAAATAATACATATCATAAAATATTGTAAGAACAAAAAATATAAAAATTGATAGTTAAATGTAATAACGTATTGTAACGTGCACACACGTTACAAATAAGCTAAATATAAGATTAGTACAAATAAGATTAATTAACTAGAAATATAAGAAAACTGAAATATCAAAATATAGAAATAAGTAAGACAAAGGGAAAACAGCATAAACGCAGTCGCAGCGCAGTCGCGGCGTTAATCAACAGAATACGTCAAATAATCGTAGGTTCGAATCCCACCAGCGGCAAAAAGAAATATTCTTTTCTCTTTTTAGAAACAAACCCTAGCTTAAGAAACCGCATATCGCTGGTTCAAATCCCACCAGCGATCAAAACATTTTTTTTAGCTTCGCATCAATTCTTTTAGTATGTGTGTTTGTACTCTTGTATACACGCATCAACAGAAAAGAGAAGAAACAAACACAAAAACCGGTTTCGTCATCATACATACAAACACACAATGTGATGATCGACACTAGCCGTTTGCACTCGTGACGTGCATATAATTCGCGTGCCGTTTACGGCAGCCAGCTCATAAAAGGCTACGGCAAAAACATTCAAATTCGAGTTGCACTGAGTATAAGGTAAGCCTTATACTTAAGATCTTAAACCAATCTTGCGACTTCACCTATCGGCTTCGGCCACCGGTAATATCTCTATATATTACCTATCGACTTCGGTCACCGGTGAATGCTCTATCATTCACCTATCGGCTTCGGCCATCGGTAATATTTTTATATATTACCTATCGACTTCGGTCACCGGTGAATGCCCTATCATTCACCTATCGGCTTCGGCCATCGGTAATATTCCTATATATTACCTATCGACTTCGGTCACCGGTGAATGCTCTATCAATCACCTATCGGCGCAGGCCACCGGCGTGCAACCATATTTGCACGCCACCGGTAGGAAAGTCCCTTAAACAGGAGATTAACCTAACCAGCATTTTGATTCGATAAATTAAGGCCTTCCGCCGGGAAGCACTTGAGCTTCCAAGCCCTTACTTTAGACCTTCCGCAGGGAAGCACTTTGGCTCCCTCCTGAATAAATTAAGGCCTTCCGCCGGGAAGCACTTGAGCTCCCAAGCCCTTACTTTAAGCCTTCCGTAGAGAAACACGCTGGTTGAAAAGAACTCCTGCTTAAGCGATTTACATAGGGAATCTGTACAGCCGTCTGCTGCGTGGCACTCTGCCCTTAGTTTCGAGTAGACACAACCACATTCATTATACGTATTATAAGTTATAGAAATTGTTAAGTAGATATAAGAGTAAAAACCAATACAACCAATCCACTGAGCTGAACTCTGCAAAGAGTCAGTGCTAGACTGTGAGAACAGTCGTTTGAAATTCGTGTGGCGGTTGAATAACTTGGAGGGTTACGAGACCCCTTTAAGCGAACCCTGGACCGACTGAGCTTCATCCAGGCTGGAAACAAAAAACTCGTTACAAATGGCGCCCGAGCAGGGACTCTCTTCAACAGAGAGTCAAGCACTTACGTTAGAAGAACGTCTGAGAGAGTCACGATTACCAGCAGAGGGAACGGTAAAAGAACTCAGACAACGACTGAGCGACTTTTTAAAAATGCAACGCACCGAGATAGGAACCACAACGACACTAAGCCCCCGGCTGACACAACACGCACTGGCAACTACGCCACTGGTGAAGACACAAGTCGAAGGCAACCCAAATAACAACAACGTGGACGTCATGAACACGGTTAGAAAATGGGGTCTCAGCTTCAATGGGAGCCGCCCACTCAGCGAATTATTAGAAACCATTGAAGAATTAGCCGATTGCTACAGAATCAATTACGACCATCTGCTCTTACCGCTAAACGAAATCCTGAAGGACAGAGCGCGAGAATGGTGGCGTTACAAAAGAAACGAAATACAAACATGGAGAGAATTCCGAACAGCCGCTGAAAAATTCTTCCAACCACCGCGACACTTACACCGGCTTGAAGAAGAAATAATGCGTAGGAGACAAAACATCCGCGAGAGAGCCAAAGACTTTATAATGAGTCTCATGTCACTGATACGGCAACATCCTCACATGCGAATGGAACAACAAGTAGAGCGAGCATATGAAGGACTCCGCCCAGAATATCGCCTCTATATAAAACGCAATGACTTCCATAACATTGACGATCTCATGACACAGGCAGAAGAATATGAACATATTCGGGGTGAAGAAATTAGAAGCAACCGACACTCCAACAACTGCATAACTTCTACACCCTACGCACGAGAAACGCACTGTTGGTCTTGCAGACAACCTTCGCACACGAGAAGCAACTGCCGAGGACGAAGACTACTCTTCTGTTCATATTGCGGAACCACAGGAAGACTATCACGCGACTGTACCTGCCATCAAAACGCAAACGAGGTACCACCAGTCACCGGCCGATTCTACCTGCAAGTCCAATGCAATAACCACACCGTCAGGGCACTCATCGACACCGGAGCTTCGCTCACGTTTATGGGCACTGACTTAAAGCAGAAGATCAAACGTCAACCACGCGCATAACAGCAAACTATTCCAGTTACATTAGGGAATGGAAAAATAATCTCGGCCCAAAACCACGGAGAGGTGATCATCAAAATAGGAACGAACCAATACCAACACCAAATATATTTCATGCCAGGAATTACCGAAGAATTAATTCTAGGAATGGATTTCTTGAACAAAGCAAGCATCCACCTCACCATTGGCAACCAGGAAGTAGTACCCAGTGTCACCAACTACCACCATAGTCTGCATTAATAAACCAAACACCAGATCACGCCAAGTTACAACAAATCATTAATGACGTAAAAACTCGAATGGAGAGAATTAACACCCCATGCAACGTCGCCCAACATGTCATACGTGTAAATAATGACATATCTTTTAAACAGAGGTACTACCCGCAATCCCGCAAACTACAAAAACCAGCAACAAAAAAACAGCCAGCAACGAAAACCAACAACAACAAAACCAAACCGAAAACAACAAACACACCGAAAGACACACCAAAATCAACAAAAATACCGAGAGACACACCGAAATCAACAAACACACCGAGAGACACACCGAAATCACCAAACACACATAAGTCAACAAACATACGGAAAAACCCGAAACCAGAAACCACACCGAACACCGCCAACCCCACAAGAAACCGAACAAAATCACCGGCAAACAAAATCACCACAACACCAGATCACCATCCGACCGCAGCTGACCACCGACCACCGTACATTGCAGCGACCAGAAGAAGTAGTTACCGTCACAGTACAAGGCGGATAAGCCGAATTAACTCACACCGCCGAAGGAAGAGTGATGACCACCAACCAGATTCGCACCGTACACAAACCATTTTAAACTCAAACATTAGAAAAGGAATTGTAGGAGTTAAAATGAAAAATGAAGAAAATATTATAAGTAAAATTAAAATAGCAAGAATTAAGATTAAGAAAATATGAATTTGAATTTAATTTGAAATTATTTTTTGTTTCCACCCTGAAAACAAAATCTTTTTTTTTTCTTATCTTTCTTTTTTTTTTCAAACCTTTGTAAGGATAGACTGTAACGTGCACACACGTTGCAAATAAGCTAAATATAAGATTAGTACAAATAAGATTAATTAACTAGAAATATAAGAAAACTGAAATATCAGAATATAGAAATAAGTAAGACAATGGGAAAACAGCATAAACGCAGTCGCAGCGCAGTCGCGGCGTTAATCAACAGAATACGTCAAATAATCGTAGGTTCGAATCCCACCAGCGGCAAAAAGAAATATTCTTTTCTCTTTTTAGAAACAAACCCTAGCTTAAGAAACCGCATATCGCTGGTTCAAATCCCACCAGCGATCAAAACATTTTTTTAGCTTCGCATCAATTCTTTTAGTATGTGTGTTTGTACTCTTGTATACACGCATCAACAGAAAAGAGAAGAAACAAACACAAAAACCGGTTTCGTCATCATACATACAAACACACAATGTGATGATCGACACTAGCCGTTTGCACTCGTGACGTGCATATAATTCGCGTGCCGTTTACGGCAGCCAGCTCATAAAAGGCTACGGCAAAAACATTCAAATTCGAGTTGCACTGAGTATAAGGTAAGCCTTATACTTAAGATCTTAAACCAATCTTGCGACTTCACCTATCGGCTTCGGCCACCGGTAATATCTCTATATATTACCTATCGACTTCGGTCACCGGTGAATGCTCTATCATTCACCTATCGGCTTCGGCCATCGGTAATATTTTTATATATTACCTATCGACTTCGGTCACCGGTGAATGCCCTATCATTCACCTATCGGCTTCGGCCATCGGTAATATTCCTATATATTACCTATCGACTTCGGTCACCGGTGAATGCTCTATCATTCACCTATCGGCGCAGGCCACCGGCGTGCAACCATATTTGCACGCCACCGGTAGGAAAGTCCCTTAAACAGGAGATTAACCTAACCAGCATTTTGATTCGATAAATTAAGGCCTTCCGCCGGGAAGCACTTGAGCTTCCAAGCCCTTACTTTAGACCTTCCGCAGGGAAGCACTTTGGCTCCCTCCTGAATAAATTAAGGCCTTCCGCCGGGAAGCACTTGAGCTCCCAAGCCCTTACTTTAAGCCTTCCGTAGAGAAACACGCTGGTTGAAAAGAACTCCTGCTTAAGCGATTTACATAGGGAATCTGTACAGCCGTCTGCTGCGTGGCACTCTGCCCTTAGTTTCGAGTAGACACAACCACATTCATTATACGTATTATAAGTTATAGAAATTGTTAAGTAGATATAAGAGTAAAAACCAATACAACCAATCCACTGAGCTGAACTCTGCAAAGAGTCAGTGCTAGACTGTGAGAACAGTCGTTTGAAATTCGTGTGGCGGTTGAATAACTTGGAGGGTTACGAGACCCCTTTAAGCGAACCCTGGACCGACTGAGCTTCATCCAGGCTGGAAACAAAAAACTCGTTACAAATGGCGCCCGAGCAGGGACTCTCTTCAACAGAGAGTCAAGCACTTACGTTAGAAGAACGTCTGAGAGAGTCACGATTACCAGCAGAGGGAACGGTAAAAGAACTCAGACAACGACTGAGCGACTTTTTAAAAATGCAACGCACCGAGATAGGAACCACAACGACACTAAGCCCCCGGCTGACACAACACGCACTGGCAACTACGCCACTGGTGAAGACACAAGTCGAAGGCAACCCAAATAACAACAACGTGGACGTCATGAACACGGTTAGAAAATGGGGTCTCAGCTTCAATGGGAGCCGCCCACTCAGCGAATTATTAGAAACCATTGAAGAATTAGCCGATTGCTACAGAATCAATTACGACCATCTGCTCTTACCGCTAAACGAAATCCTGAAGGACAGAGCGCGAGAATGGTGGCGTTACAAAAGAATCGAAATACAAACATGGAGAGAATTCCGAACAGCCGCTGAAAAATTCTTCCAACCACCGCGACACTTACACCGGCTTGAAGAAGAAATAATGCGTAGGAGACAAAACATCCGCGAGAGAGCCAAAGACTTTATAATGAGTCTCATGTCACTGATACGGCAACATCCTCACATGCGAATGGAACAACAAGTAGAGCGAGCATATGAAGGACTCCGCCCAGAATATCGCCTCTATATAAAACGCAATGACTTCCATAACATTGACGATCTCATGACACAGGCAGAAGAATATGAACATATTCGGGGTGAAGAAATTAGAAGCAACCGACACTCCAACAACTGCATAACTTCTACACCCTACGCACGAGAAACGCACTGTTGGTCTTGCAGACAACCTTCGCACACGAGAAGCAACTGCCGAGGACGAAGACTACTCTTCTGTTCATATTGCGGAACCACAGGAAGACTATCACGCGACTGTACCTGCCATCAAAACGCAAACGAGGTACCACCAGTCACCGGCCGATTCTACCTGCAAGTCCAATGCAATAACCACACCGTCAGGGCACTCATCGACACCGGAGCTTCGCTCACGTTTATGGGCACTGACTTAAAGCAGAAGATCAAACGTCAACCACGCGCACAACAGCAAACTATTCCAGTTACATTAGGGAATGGAAAAATAATCTCGGCCCAAAACCACGGAGAGGTGATCATCAAAATAGGAACGAACCAATACCAACACCAAATATATTTCATGCCAGGAATTACCGAAGAATTAATTCTAGGAATGGATTTCTTGAACAAAGCAAGCATCCACCTCACCATTGGCAACCAGGAAGTAGTACCCAGTGTCACCAACTACCACCATAGTCTGCATTAATAAACCAAACACCAGATCACGCCAAGTTACAACAAATCATTAATGACGTAAAAACTCGAATGGAGAGAATTAACACCCCATGCAACGTCGCCCAACATGTCATACGTGTAAATAATGACATATCTTTTAAACAGAGGTACTACCCGCAATCCCGCAAACTACAAAAACCAGCAACAAAAAAACAGCCAGCAACGAAAACCAACAACAACAAAACCAAACCGAAAACAACAAACACACCGAAAGACACACCAAAATCAACAAAAATACCGAGAGACACACCGAAATCAACAAACACACCGAGAGACACACCGAAATCACCAAACACACATAAGTCAACAAACATACGGAAAAACCCGAAACCAGAAACCACACCGAACACCGCCAACCCCACAAGAAACCGAACAAAATCACCGACAAACAAAATCACCACAACACCAGATCACCATCCGACCGCAGCTGACCACCGACCACCGTACATTGCAGCGACCAGAAGAAGTAGTTACCGTCACAGTACAAGGCGGATAAGCCGAATTAACTCACACCGCCGAAGGAAGAGTGATGACCACCAACCAGATTCGCACCGTACACAAACCATTTTAAACTCAAACATTAGAAAAGGAATTGTAGGAGTTAAAATGAAAAATGAAGAAAATATTATAAGTAAAATTAAAATAGCAAGAATTAAGATTAAGAAAATATGAATTTGAATTTAATTTGAAATTATTTTTTGTTTCCACCCTGAAAACAAAATCTTTTTTTTTTCTTATCTTTCTTTTTTTTTTCAAACCTTTGTAAGGATAGACTGTAACGTGCACACACGTTGCAAATAAGCTAAATATAAGATTAGTACAAATAAGATTAATTAACTAGAAATATAAGAAAACTGAAATATCAGAATATAGAAATAAGGAAGACAAAGGGAAAACAGCATAAACGCAGTCGCAGCGCAGTCGCGGCGTTAATCAACAGAATACGTCAAATAATCGTAGGTTCGAATCCCACCAGCGGCAAAAAGAAATATTCTTTTCTCTTTTTAGAAACAAACCCTAGCTTAAGAAACCGCATATCGCTGGTTCAAATCCCACCAGCGATCAAAACATTTTTTTAGCTTCGCATCAATTCTTTTAGTATGTGTGTTTGTACTCTTGTATACACGCATCAACAGAAAAGAGAAGAAACAAACACAAAAACCGGTTTCGTCATCATACATACAAACACACAATGTGATGATCGACACTAGCCGTTTGCACTCGTGACGTGCATATAATTCGCGTGCCGTTTACGGCAGCCAGCTCATAAAAGGCTACGGCAAAAACATTCAAATTCGAGTTGCACTGAGTATAAGGTAAGCCTTATACTTAAGATCTTAAACCAATCTTGCGACTTCACCTATCGGCTTCGGCCACCGGTAATATCTCTATATATTACCTATCGACTTCGGTCACCGGTGAATGCTCTATCATTCACCTATCGGCTTCGGCCATCGGTAATATTTTTATATATTACCTATCGACTTCGGTCACCGGTGAATGCCCTATCATTCACCTATCGGCTTCGGCCATCGGTAATATTCCTATATATTACCTATCGACTTCGGTCACCGGTGAATGCTCTATCATTCACCTATCGGCGCAGGCCACCGGCGTGCAACCATATTTGCACGCCACCGGTAGGAAAGTCCCTTAAACAGGAGATTAACCTAACCAGCATTTTGATTCGATAAATTAAGGCCTTCCGCCGGGAAGCACTTGAGCTTCCAAGCCCTTACTTTAGACCTTCCGCAGGGAAGCACTTTGGCTCCCTCCTGAATAAATTAAGGCCTTCCGCCGGGAAGCACTTGAGCTCCCAAGCCCTTACTTTAAGCCTTCCGTAGAGAAACACGCTGGTTGAAAAGAACTCCTGCTTAAGCGATTTACATAGGGAATCTGTACAGCCGTCTGCTGCGTGGCACTCTGCCCTTAGTTTCGAGTAGACACAACCACATTCATTATACGTATTATAAGTTATAGAAATTGTTAAGTAGATATAAGAGTAAAAACCAATACAACCAATCCACTGAGCTGAACTCTGCAAAGAGTCAGTGCTAGACTGTGAGAACAGTCGTTTGAAATTCGTGTGGCGGTTGAATAACTTGGAGGGTTACGAGACCCCTTTAAGCGAACCCTGGACCGACTGAGCTTCATCCAGGCTGGAAACAAAAAACTCGTTACAAATGGCGCCCGAGCAGGGACTCTCTTCAACAGAGAGTCAAGCACTTACGTTAGAAGAACGTCTGAGAGAGTCACGATTACCAGCAGAGGGAACGGTAAAAGAACTCAGACAACGACTGAGCGACTTTTTAAAAATGCAACGCACCGAGATAGGAACCACAACGACACTAAGCCCCCGGCTGACACAACACGCACTGGCAACTACGCCACTGGTGAAGACACAAGTCGAAGGCAACCCAAATAACAACAACGTGGACGTCATGAACACGGTTAGAAAATGGGGTCTCAGCTTCAATGGGAGCCGCCCACTCAGCGAATTATTAGAAACCATTGAAGAATTAGCCGATTGCTACAGAATCAATTACGACCATCTGCTCTTACCGCTAAACGAAATCCTGAAGGACAGAGCGCGAGAATGGTGGCGTTACAAAAGAATCGAAATACAAACATGGAGAGAATTCCGAACAGCCGCTGAAAAATTCTTCCAACCACCGCGACACTTACACCGGCTTGAAGAAGAAATAATGCGTAGGAGACAAAACATCCGCGAGAGAGCCAAAGACTTTATAATGAGTCTCATGTCACTGATACGGCAACATCCTCACATGCGAATGGAACAACAAGTAGAGCGAGCATATGAAGGACTCCGCCCAGAATATCGCCTCTATATAAAACGCAATGACTTCCATAACATTGACGATCTCATGACACAGGCAGAAGAATATGAACATATTCGGGGTGAAGAAATTAGAAGCAACCGACACTCCAACAACTGCATAACTTCTACACCCTACGCACGAGAAACGCACTGTTGGTCTTGCAGACAACCTTCGCACACGAGAAGCAACTGCCGAGGACGAAGACTACTCTTCTGTTCATATTGCGGAACCACAGGAAGACTATCACGCGACTGTACCTGCCATCAAAACGCAAACGAGGTACCACCAGTCACCGGCCGATTCTACCTGCAAGTCCAATGCAATAACCACACCGTCAGGGCACTCATCGACACCGGAGCTTCGCTCACGTTTATGGGCACTGACTTAAAGCAGAAGATCAAACGTCAACCACGCGCACAACAGCAAACTATTCCAGTTACATTAGGGAATGGAAAAATAATCTCGGCCCAAAACCACGGAGAGGTGATCATCAAAATAGGAACGAACCAATACCAACACCAAATATATTTCATGCCAGGAATTACCGAAGAATTAATTCTAGGAATGGATTTCTTGAACAAAGCAAGCATCCACCTCACCATTGGCAACCAGGAAGTAGTACCCAGTGTCACCAACTACCACCATAGTCTGCATTAATAAACCAAACACCAGATCACGCCAAGTTACAACAAATCATTAATGACGTAAAAACTCGAATGGAGAGAATTAACACCCCATGCAACGTCGCCCAACATGTCATACGTGTAAATAATGACATATCTTTTAAACAGAGGTACTACCCGCAATCCCGCAAACTACAAAAACCAGCAACAAAAAAACAGCCAGCAACGAAAACCAACAACAACAAAACCAAACCGAAAACAACAAACACACCGAAAGACACACCAAAATCAACAAAAATACCGAGAGACACACCGAAATCAACAAACACACCGAGAGACACACCGAAATCACCAAACACACATAAGTCAACAAACATACGGAAAAACCCGAAACCAGAAACCACACCGAACACCGCCAACCCCACAAGAAACCGAACAAAATCACCGACAAACAAAATCACCACAACACCAGATCACCATCCGACCGCAGCTGACCACCGACCACCGTACATTGCAGCGACCAGAAGAAGTAGTTACCGTCACAGTACAAGGCGGATAAGCCGAATTAACTCACACCGCCGAAGGAAGAGTGATGACCACCAACCAGATTCGCACCGTACACAAACCATTTTAAACTCAAACATTAGAAAAGGAATTGTAGGAGTTAAAATGAAAAATGAAGAAAATATTATAAGTAAAATTAAAATAGCAAGAATTAAGATTAAGAAAATATGAATTTGAATTTAATTTGAAATTATTTTTTGTTTCCACCCTGAAAACAAAATCTTTTTTTTTTCTTATCTTTCTTTTTTTTTTCAAACCTTTGTAAGGATAGACTGTAACGTGCACACACGTTGCAAATAAGCTAAATATAAGATTAGTACAAATAAGATTAATTAACTAGAAATATAAGAAAACTGAAATATCAGAATATAGAAATAAGGAAGACAAAGGGAAAACAGCATAAACGCAGTCGCAGCGCAGTCGCGGCGTTAATCAACAGAATACGTCAAATAATCGTAGGTTCGAATCCCACCAGCGGCAAAAAGAAATATTCTTTTCTCTTTTTAGAAACAAACCCTAGCTTAAGAAACCGCATATCGCTGGTTCAAATCCCACCAGCGATCAAAACATTTTTTTAGCTTCGCATCAATTCTTTTAGTATGTGTGTTTGTACTCTTGTATACACGCATCAACAGAAAAGAGAAGAAACAAACACAAAAACCGGTTTCGTCATCATACATACAAACACACAATGTGATGATCGACACTAGCCGTTTGCACTCGTGACGTGCATATAATTCGCGTGCCGTTTACGGCAGCCAGCTCATAAAAGGCTACGGCAAAAACATTCAAATTCGAGTTGCACTGAGTATAAGGTAAGCCTTATACTTAAGATCTTAAACCAATCTTGCGACTTCACCTATCGGCTTCGGCCACCGGTAATATCTCTATATATTACCTATCGACTTCGGTCACCGGTGAATGCTCTATCATTCACCTATCGGCTTCGGCCATCGGTAATATTTTTATATATTACCTATCGACTTCGGTCACCGGTGAATGCCCTATCATTCACCTATCGGCTTCGGCCATCGGTAATATTCCTATATATTACCTATCGACTTCGGTCACCGGTGAATGCTCTATCATTCACCTATCGGCGCAGGCCACCGGCGTGCAACCATATTTGCACGCCACCGGTAGGAAAGTCCCTTAAACAGGAGATTAACCTAACCAGCATTTTGATTCGATAAATTAAGGCCTTCCGCCGGGAAGCACTTGAGCTTCCAAGCCCTTACTTTAGACCTTCCGCAGGGAAGCACTTTGGCTCCCTCCTGAATAAATTAAGGCCTTCCGCCGGGAAGCACTTGAGCTCCCAAGCCCTTACTTTAAGCCTTCCGTAGAGAAACACGCTGGTTGAAAAGAACTCCTGCTTAAGCGATTTACATAGGGAATCTGTACAGCCGTCTGCTGCGTGGCACTCTGCCCTTAGTTTCGAGTAGACACAACCACATTCATTATACGTATTATAAGTTATAGAAATTGTTAAGTAGATATAAGAGTAAAAACCAATACAACCAATCCACTGAGCTGAACTCTGCAAAGAGTCAGTGCTAGACTGTGAGAACAGTCGTTTGAAATTCGTGTGGCGGTTGAATAACTTGGAGGGTTACGAGACCCCTTTAAGCGAACCCTGGACCGACTGAGCTTCATCCAGGCTGGAAACAAAAAACTCGTTACAAATGGCGCCCGAGCAGGGACTCTCTTCAACAGAGAGTCAAGCACTTACGTTAGAAGAACGTCTGAGAGAGTCACGATTACCAGCAGAGGGAACGGTAAAAGAACTCAGACAACGACTGAGCGACTTTTTAAAAATGCAACGCACCGAGATAGGAACCACAACGACACTAAGCCCCCGGCTGACACAACACGCACTGGCAACTACGCCACTGGTGAAGACACAAGTCGAAGGCAACCCAAATAACAACAACGTGGACGTCATGAACACGGTTAGAAAATGGGGTCTCAGCTTCAATGGGAGCCGCCCACTCAGCGAATTATTAGAAACCATTGAAGAATTAGCCGATTGCTACAGAATCAATTACGACCATCTGCTCTTACCGCTAAACGAAATCCTGAAGGACAGAGCGCGAGAATGGTGGCGTTACAAAAGAATCGAAATACAAACATGGAGAGAATTCCGAACAGCCGCTGAAAAATTCTTCCAACCACCGCGACACTTACACCGGCTTGAAGAAGAAATAATGCGTAGGAGACAAAACATCCGCGAGAGAGCCAAAGACTTTATAATGAGTCTCATGTCACTGATACGGCAACATCCTCACATGCGAATGGAACAACAAGTAGAGCGAGCATATGAAGGACTCCGCCCAGAATATCGCCTCTATATAAAACGCAATGACTTCCATAACATTGACGATCTCATGACACAGGCAGAAGAATATGAACATATTCGGGGTGAAGAAATTAGAAGCAACCGACACTCCAACAACTGCATAACTTCTACACCCTACGCACGAGAAACGCACTGTTGGTCTTGCAGACAACCTTCGCACACGAGAAGCAACTGCCGAGGACGAAGACTACTCTTCTGTTCATATTGCGGAACCACAGGAAGACTATCACGCGACTGTACCTGCCATCAAAACGCAAACGAGGTACCACCAGTCACCGGCCGATTCTACCTGCAAGTCCAATGCAATAACCACACCGTCAGGGCACTCATCGACACCGGAGCTTCGCTCACGTTTATGGGCACTGACTTAAAGCAGAAGATCAAACGTCAACCACGCGCACAACAGCAAACTATTCCAGTTACATTAGGGAATGGAAAAATAATCTCGGCCCAAAACCACGGAGAGGTGATCATCAAAATAGGAACGAACCAATACCAACACCAAATATATTTCATGCCAGGAATTACCGAAGAATTAATTCTAGGAATGGATTTCTTGAACAAAGCAAGCATCCACCTCACCATTGGCAACCAGGAAGTAGTACCCAGTGTCACCAACTACCACCATAGTCTGCATTAATAAACCAAACACCAGATCACGCCAAGTTACAACAAATCATTAATGACGTAAAAACTCGAATGGAGAGAATTAACACCCCATGCAACGTCGCCCAACATGTCATACGTGTAAATAATGACATATCTTTTAAACAGAGGTACTACCCGCAATCCCGCAAACTACAAAAACCAGCAACAAAAAAACAGCCAGCAACGAAAACCAACAACAACAAAACCAAACCGAAAACAACAAACACACCGAAAGACACACCAAAATCAACAAAAATACCGAGAGACACACCGAAATCAACAAACACACCGAGAGACACACCGAAATCACCAAACACACATAAGTCAACAAACATACGGAAAAACCCGAAACCAGAAACCACACCGAACACCGCCAACCCCACAAGAAACCGAACAAAATCACCGACAAACAAAATCACCACAACACCAGATCACCATCCGACCGCAGCTGACCACCGACCACCGTACATTGCAGCGACCAGAAGAAGTAGTTACCGTCACAGTACAAGGCGGATAAGCCGAATTAACTCACACCGCCGAAGGAAGAGTGATGACCACCAACCAGATTCGCACCGTACACAAACCATTTTAAACTCAAACATTAGAAAAGGAATTGTAGGAGTTAAAATGAAAAATGAAGAAAATATTATAAGTAAAATTAAAATAGCAAGAATTAAGATTAAGAAAATATGAATTTGAATTTAATTTGAAATTATTTTTTGTTTCCACCCTGAAAACAAAATCTTTTTTTTTTCTTATCTTTCTTTTTTTTTTCAAACCTTTGTAAGGATAGACTGTAACGTGCACACACGTTGCAAATAAGCTAAATATAAGATTAGTACAAATAAGATTAATTAACTAGAAATATAAGAAAACTGAAATATCAGAATATAGAAATAAGTAAGACAAAGGGAAAACAGCATAAACGCAGTCGCAGCGCAGTCGCGGCGTTAATCAACAGAATACGTCAAATAATCGTAGGTTCGAATCCCACCAGCGGCAAAAAGAAATATTCTTTTCTCTTTTTAGAAACAAACCCTAGCTTAAGAAACCGCATATCGCTGGTTCAAATCCCACCAGCGATCAAAACATTTTTTTAGCTTCGCATCAATTCTTTTAGTATGTGTGTTTGTACTCTTGTATACACGCATCAACAGAAAAGAGAAGAAACAAACACAAAAACCGGTTTCGTCATCATACATACAAACACACAATGTGATGATCGACACTAGCCGTTTGCACTCGTGACGTGCATATAATTCGCGTGCCGTTTACGGCAGCCAGCTCATAAAAGGCTACGGCAAAAACATTCAAATTCGAGTTGCACTGAGTATAAGGTAAGCCTTATACTTAAGATCTTAAACCAATCTTGCGACTTCACCTATCGGCTTCGGCCACCGGTAATATCTCTATATATTACCTATCGACTTCGGTCACCGGTGAATGCTCTATCATTCACCTATCGGCTTCGGCCATCGGTAATATTTTTATATATTACCTATCGACTTCGGTCACCGGTGAATGCCCTATCATTCACCTATCGGCTTCGGCCATCGGTAATATTCCTATATATTACCTATCGACTTCGGTCACCGGTGAATGCTCTATCATTCACCTATCGGCGCAGGCCACCGGCGTGCAACCATATTTGCACGCCACCGGTAGGAAAGTCCCTTAAACAGGAGATTAACCTAACCAGCATTTTGATTCGATAAATTAAGGCCTTCCGCCGGGAAGCACTTGAGCTTCCAAGCCCTTACTTTAGACCTTCCGCAGGGAAGCACTTTGGCTCCCTCCTGAATAAATTAAGGCCTTCCGCCGGGAAGCACTTGAGCTCCCAAGCCCTTACTTTAAGCCTTCCGTAGAGAAACGCGCTGGTTGAAAAGAACTCCTGCTTAAGCGATTTACATAGGGAATCTGTACAGCCGTCTGCTGCGTGGCACTCTGCCCTTAGTTTCGAGTAGACACAACCACATTCATTATACGTATTATAAGTTATAGAAATTGTTAAGTAGATATAAGAGTAAAAACCAATACAACCAATCCACTGAGCTGAACTCTGCAAAGAGTCAGTGCTAGACTGTGAGAACAGTCGTTTGAAATTCGTGTGGCGGTTGAATAACTTGGAGGGTTACGAGACCCCTTTAAGCGAACCCTGGACCGACTGAGCTTCATCCAGGCTGGAAACAAAAAACTCGTTACAAATGGCGCCCGAGCAGGGACTCTCTTCAACAGAGAGTCAAGCACTTACGTTAGAAGAACGTCTGAGAGAGTCACGATTACCAGCAGAGGGAACGGTAAAAGAACTCAGACAACGACTGAGCGACTTTTTAAAAATGCAACGCACCGAGATAGGAACCACAACGACACTAAGCCCCCGGCTGACACAACACGCACTGGCAACTACGCCACTGGTGAAGACACAAGTCGAAGGCAACCCAAATAACAACAACGTGGACGTCATGAACACGGTTAGAAAATGGGGTCTCAGCTTCAATGGGAGCCGCCCACTCAGCGAATTATTAGAAACCATTGAAGAATTAGCCGATTGCTACAGAATCAATTACGACCATCTGCTCTTACCGCTAAACGAAATCCTGAAGGACAGAGCGCGAGAATGGTGGCGTTACAAAAGAATCGAAATACAAACATGGAGAGAATTCCGAACAGCCGCTGAAAAATTCTTCCAACCACCGCGACACTTACACCGGCTTGAAGAAGAAATAATGCGTAGGAGACAAAACATCCGCGAGAGAGCCAAAGACTTTATAATGAGTCTCATGTCACTGATACGGCAACATCCTCACATGCGAATGGAACAACAAGTAGAGCGAGCATATGAAGGACTCCGCCCAGAATATCGCCTCTATATAAAACGCAATGACTTCCATAACATTGACGATCTCATGACACAGGCAGAAGAATATGAACATATTCGGGGTGAAGAAATTAGAAGCAACCGACACTCCAACAACTGCATAACTTCTACACCCTACGCACGAGAAACGCACTGTTGGTCTTGCAGACAACCTTCGCACACGAGAAGCAACTGCCGAGGACGAAGACTACTCTTCTGTTCATATTGCGGAACCACAGGAAGACTATCACGCGACTGTACCTGCCATCAAAACGCAAACGAGGTACCACCAGTCACCGGCCGATTCTACCTGCAAGTCCAATGCAATAACCACACCGTCAGGGCACTCATCGACACCGGAGCTTCGCTCACGTTTATGGGCACTGACTTAAAGCAGAAGATCAAACGTCAACCACGCGCACAACAGCAAACTATTCCAGTTACATTAGGGAATGGAAAAATAATCTCGGCCCAAAACCACGGAGAGGTGATCATCAAAATAGGAACGAACCAATACCAACACCAAATATATTTCATGCCAGGAATTACCGAAGAATTAATTCTAGGAATGGATTTCTTGAACAAAGCAAGCATCCACCTCACCATTGGCAACCAGGAAGTAGTACCCAGTGTCACCAACTACCACCATAGTCTGCATTAATAAACCAAACACCAGATCACGCCAAGTTACAACAAATCATTAATGACGTAAAAACTCGAATGGAGAGAATTAACACCCCATGCAACGTCGCCCAACATGTCATACGTGTAAATAATGACATATCTTTTAAACAGAGGTACTACCCGCAATCCCGCAAACTACAAAAACCAGCAACAAAAAAACAGCCAGCAACGAAAACCAACAACAACAAAACCAAACCGAAAACAACAAACACACCGAAAGACACACCAAAATCAACAAAAATACCGAGAGACACACCGAAATCAACAAACACACCGAGAGACACACCGAAATCACCAAACACACATAAGTCAACAAACATACGGAAAAACCCGAAACCAGAAACCACACCGAACACCGCCAACCCCACAAGAAACCGAACAAAATCACCGACAAACAAAATCACCACAACACCAGATCACCATCCGACCGCAGCTGACCACCGACCACCGTACATTGCAGCGACCAGAAGAAGTAGTTACCGTCACAGTACAAGGCGGATAAGCCGAATTAACTCACACCGCCGAAGGAAGAGTGATGACCACCAACCAGATTCGCACCGTACACAAACCATTTTAAACTCAAACATTAGAAAAGGAATTGTAGGAGTTAAAATGAAAAATGAAGAAAATATTATAAGTAAAATTAAAATAGCAAGAATTAAGATTAAGAAAATATGAATTTGAATTTAATTTGAAATTATTTTTTGTTTCCACCCTGAAAACAAAATCTTTTTTTTTTCTTATCTTTCTTTTTTTTTCAAACCTTTGTAAGGATAGACTGTAACGTGCACACACGTTGCAAATAAGCTAAATATAAGATTAGTACAAATAAGATTAATTAACTAGAAATATAAGAAAACTGAAATATCAGAATATAGAAATAAGTAAGACAAAGGGAAAACAGCATAAACGCAGTCGCAGCGCAGTCGCGGCGTTAATCAACAGAATACGTCAAATAATCGTAGGTTCGAATCCCACCAGCGGCAAAAAGAAATATTCTTTTCTCTTTTTAGAAACAAACCCTAGCTTAAGAAACCGCATATCGCTGGTTCAAATCCCACCAGCGATCAAAACATTTTTTTAGCTTCGCATCAATTCTTTTAGTATGTGTGTTTGTACTCTTGTATACACGCATCAACAGAAAAGAGAAGAAACAAACACAAAAACCGGTTTCGTCATCATACATACAAACACACAATGTGATGATCGACACTAGCCGTTTGCACTCGTGACGTGCATATAATTCGCGTGCCGTTTACGGCAGCCAGCTCATAAAAGGCTACGGCAAAAACATTCAAATTCGAGTTGCACTGAGTATAAGGTAAGCCTTATACTTAAGATCTTAAACCAATCTTGCGACTTCACCTATCGGCTTCGGCCACCGGTAATATCTCTATATATTACCTATCGACTTCGGTCACCGGTGAATGCTCTATCATTCACCTATCGGCTTCGGCCATCGGTAATATTTTTATATATTACCTATCGACTTCGGTCACCGGTGAATGCCCTATCATTCACCTATCGGCTTCGGCCATCGGTAATATTCCTATATATTACCTATCGACTTCGGTCACCGGTGAATGCTCTATCATTCACCTATCGGCGCAGGCCACCGGCGTGCAACCATATTTGCACGCCACCGGTAGGAAAGTCCCTTAAACAGGAGATTAACCTAACCAGCATTTTGATTCGATAAATTAAGGCCTTCCGCCGGGAAGCACTTGAGCTTCCAAGCCCTTACTTTAGACCTTCCGCAGGGAAGCACTTTGGCTCCCTCCTGAATAAATTAAGGCCTTCCGCCGGGAAGCACTTGAGCTCCCAAGCCCTTACTTTAAGCCTTCCGTAGAGAAACACGCTGGTTGAAAAGAACTCCTGCTTAAGCGATTTACATAGGGAATCTGTACAGCCGTCTGCTGCGTGGCACTCTGCCCTTAGTTTCGAGTAGACACAACCACATTCATTATACGTATTATAAGTTATAGAAATTGTTAAGTAGATATAAGAGTAAAAACCAATACAACCAATCCACTGAGCTGAACTCTGCAAAGAGTCAGTGCTAGACTGTGAGAACAGTCGTTTGAAATTCGTGTGGCGGTTGAATAACTTGGAGGGTTACGAGACCCCTTTAAGCGAACCCTGGACCGACTGAGCTTCATCCAGGCTGGAAACAAAAAACTCGTTACAAATGGCGCCCGAGCAGGGACTCTCTTCAACAGAGAGTCAAGCACTTACGTTAGAAGAACGTCTGAGAGAGTCACGATTACCAGCAGAGGGAACGGTAAAAGAACTCAGACAACGACTGAGCGACTTTTTAAAAATGCAACGCACCGAGATAGGAACCACAACGACACTAAGCCCCCGGCTGACACAACACGCACTGGCAACTACGCCACTGGTGAAGACACAAGTCGAAGGCAACCCAAATAACAACAACGTGGACGTCATGAACACGGTTAGAAAATGGGGTCTCAGCTTCAATGGGAGCCGCCCACTCAGCGAATTATTAGAAACCATTGAAGAATTAGCCGATTGCTACAGAATCAATTACGACCATCTGCTCTTACCGCTAAACGAAATCCTGAAGGACAGAGCGCGAGAATGGTGGCGTTACAAAAGAATCGAAATACAAACATGGAGAGAATTCCGAACAGCCGCTGAAAAATTCTTCCAACCACCGCGACACTTACACCGGCTTGAAGAAGAAATAATGCGTAGGAGACAAAACATCCGCGAGAGAGCCAAAGACTTTATAATGAGTCTCATGTCACTGATACGGCAACATCCTCACATGCGAATGGAACAACAAGTAGAGCGAGCATATGAAGGACTCCGCCCAGAATATCGCCTCTATATAAAACGCAATGACTTCCATAACATTGACGATCTCATGACACAGGCAGAAGAATATGAACATATTCGGGGTGAAGAAATTAGAAGCAACCGACACTCCAACAACTGCATAACTTCTACACCCTACGCACGAGAAACGCACTGTTGGTCTTGCAGACAACCTTCGCACACGAGAAGCAACTGCCGAGGACGAAGACTACTCTTCTGTTCATATTGCGGAACCACAGGAAGACTATCACGCGACTGTACCTGCCATCAAAACGCAAACGAGGTACCACCAGTCACCGGCCGATTCTACCTGCAAGTCCAATGCAATAACCACACCGTCAGGGCACTCATCGACACCGGAGCTTCGCTCACGTTTATGGGCACTGACTTAAAGCAGAAGATCAAACGTCAACCACGCGCACAACAGCAAACTATTCCAGTTACATTAGGGAATGGAAAAATAATCTCGGCCCAAAACCACGGAGAGGTGATCATCAAAATAGGAACGAACCAATACCAACACCAAATATATTTCATGCCAGGAATTACCGAAGAATTAATTCTAGAAATGGATTTCTTGAACAAAGCAAGCATCCACCTCACCATTGGCAACCAGGAAGTAGTACCCAGTGTCACCAACTACCACCATAGTCTGCATTAATAAACCAAACACCAGATCACGCCAAGTTACAACAAATCATTAATGACGTAAAAACTCGAATGGAGAGAATTAACACCCCATGCAACGTCGCCCAACATGTCATACGTGTAAATAATGACATATCTTTTAAACAGAGGTACTACCCGCAATCCCGCAAACTACAAAAACCAGCAACAAAAAAAAGCCAGCAACGAAAACCAACAACAACAAAACCAAACCGAAAACAACAAACACACCGAAAGACACACCAAAATCAACAAAAATACCGAGAGACACACCGAAATCAACAAACACACCGAGAGACACACCGAAATCACCAAACACACATAAGTCAACAAACATACGGAAAAACCCGAAACCAGAAACCACACCGAACACCGCCAACCCCACAAGAAACCGAACAAAATCACCGACAAACAAAATCACCACAACACCAGATCACCATCCGACCGCAGCTGACCACCGACCACCGTACATTGCAGCGACCAGAAGAAGTAGTCACCGTCACAGTACAAGGCGGATAAGCCGAATTAACTCACACCGCCGAAGGAAGAGTGATGACCACCAACCAGATTCGCACCGTACACAAACCATTTTAAACTCAAACATTAGAAAAGGAATTGTAGGAGTTAAAATGAAAAATGAAGAAAATATTATAAGTAAAATTAAAATAGCAAGAATTAAGATTAAGAAAATATGAATTTGAATTTAATTTGAAATTATTTTTTGTTTCCACCCTGAAAACAAAATCTTTTTTTTTTCAAACCTTTGTAAGGATAGACTGTAACGTGCACACACGTTGCAAATAAGCTAAATATAAGATTAGTACAAATAAGATTAATTAACTAGAAATATAAGAAAACTGAAATATCAGAATATAGAAATAAGTAAGACAAAGGGAAAACAGCATAAACGCAGTCGCAGCGCAGTCGCGGCGTTAATCAACAGAATACGTCAAATAATCGTAGGTTCGAATCCCACCAGCGGCAAAAAGAAATATTCTTTTCTCTTTTTAGAAACAAACCCTAGCTTAAGAAACCGCATATCGCTGGTTCAAATCCCACCAGCGATCAAAACATTTTTTTAGCTTCGCATCAATTCTTTTAGTATGTGTGTTTGTACTCTTGTATACACGCATCAACAGAAAAGAGAAGAAACAAACACAAAAACCGGTTTCGTCATCATACATACAAACACACAATGTGATGATCGACACTAGCCGTTTGCACTCGTGACGTGCATATAATTCGCGTGCCGTTTACGGCAGCCAGCTCATAAAAGGCTACGGCAAAAACATTCAAATTCGAGTTGCACTGAGTATAAGGTAAGCCTTATACTTAAGATCTTAAACCAATCTTGCGACTTCACCTATCGGCTTCGGCCACCGGTAATATCTCTATATATTACCTATCGACTTCGGTCACCGGTGAATGCTCTATCATTCACCTATCGGCTTCGGCCATCGGTAATATTTTTATATATTACCTATCGACTTCGGTCACCGGTGAATGCCCTATCATTCACCTATCGGCTTCGGCCATCGGTAATATTCCTATATATTACCTATCGACTTCGGTCACCGGTGAATGCTCTATCATTCACCTATCGGCGCAGGCCACCGGCGTGCAACCATATTTGCACGCCACCGGTAGGAAAGTCCCTTAAACAGGAGATTAACCTAACCAGCATTTTGATTCGATAAATTAAGGCCTTCCGCCGGGAAGCACTTGAGCTTCCAAGCCCTTACTTTAGACCTTCCGCAGGGAAGCACTTTGGCTCCCTCCTGAATAAATTAAGGCCTTCCGCCGGGAAGCACTTGAGCTCCCAAGCCCTTACTTTAAGCCTTCCGTAGAGAAACACGCTGGTTGAAAAGAACTCCTGCTTAAGCGATTTACATAGGGAATCTGTACAGCCGTCTGCTGCGTGGCACTCTGCCCTTAGTTTCGAGTAGACACAACCACATTCATTATACGTATTATAAGTTATAGAAATTGTTAAGTAGATATAAGAGTAAAAACCAATACAACCAATCCACTGAGCTGAACTCTGCAAAGAGTCAGTGCTAGACTGTGAGAACAGTCGTTTGAAATTCGTGTGGCGGTTGAATAACTTGGAGGGTTACGAGACCCCTTTAAGCGAACCCTGGACCGACTGAGCTTCATCCAGGCTGGAAACAAAAAACTCGTTACAAATGGCGCCCGAGCAGGGACTCTCTTCAACAGAGAGTCAAGCACTTACGTTAGAAGAACGTCTGAGAGAGTCACGATTACCAGCAGAGGGAACGGTAAAAGAACTCAGACAACGACTGAGCGACTTTTTAAAAATGCAACGCACCGAGATAGGAACCACAACGACACTAAGCCCCCGGCTGACACAACACGCACTGGCAACTACGCCACTGGTGAAGACACAAGTCGAAGGCAACCCAAATAACAACAACGTGGACGTCATGAACACGGTTAGAAAATGGGGTCTCAGCTTCAATGGGAGCCGCCCACTCAGCGAATTATTAGAAACCATTGAAGAATTAGCCGATTGCTACAGAATCAATTACGACCATCTGCTCTTACCGCTAAACGAAATCCTGAAGGACAGAGCGCGAGAATGGTGGCGTTACAAAAGAATCGAAATACAAACATGGAGAGAATTCCGAACAGCCGCTGAAAAATTCTTCCAACCACCGCGACACTTACACCGGCTTGAAGAAGAAATAATGCGTAGGAGACAAAACATCCGCGAGAGAGCCAAAGACTTTATAATGAGTCTCATGTCACTGATACGGCAACATCCTCACATGCGAATGGAACAACAAGTAGAGCGAGCATATGAAGGACTCCGCCCAGAATATCGCCTCTATATAAAACGCAATGACTTCCATAACATTGACGATCTCATGACACAGGCAGAAGAATATGAACATATTCGGGGTGAAGAAATTAGAAGCAACCGACACTCCAACAACTGCATAACTTCTACACCCTACGCACGAGAAACGCACTGTTGGTCTTGCAGACAACCTTCGCACACGAGAAGCAACTGCCGAGGACGAAGACTACTCTTCTGTTCATATTGCGGAACCACAGGAAGACTATCACGCGACTGTACCTGCCATCAAAACGCAAACGAGGTACCACCAGTCACCGGCCGATTCTACCTGCAAGTCCAATGCAATAACCACACCGTCAGGGCACTCATCGACACCGGAGCTTCGCTCACGTTTATGGGCACTGACTTAAAGCAGAAGATCAAACGTCAACCACGCGCACAACAGCAAACTATTCCAGTTACATTAGGGAATGGAAAAATAATCTCGGCCCAAAACCACGGAGAGGTGATCATCAAAATAGGAACGAACCAATACCAACACCAAATATATTTCATGCCAGGAATTACCGAAGAATTAATTCTAGGAATGGATTTCTTGAACAAAGCAAGCATCCACCTCACCATTGGCAACCAGGAAGTAGTACCCAGTGTCACCAACTACCACCATAGTCTGCATTAATAAACCAAACACCAGATCACGCCAAGTTACAACAAATCATTAATGACGTAAAAACTCGAATGGAGAGAATTAACACCCCATGCAACGTCGCCCAACATGTCATACGTGTAAATAATGACATATCTTTTAAACAGAGGTACTACCCGCAATCCCGCAAACTACAAAAACCAGCAACAAAAAAACAGCCAGCAACGAAAACCAACAACAACAAAACCAAACCGAAAACAACAAACACACCGAAAGACACACCAAAATCAACAAAAATACCGAGAGACACACCGAAATCAACAAACACACCGAGAGACACACCGAAATCACCAAACACACATAAGTCAACAAACATACGGAAAAACCCGAAACCAGAAACCACACCGAACACCGCCAACCCCACAAGAAACCGAACAAAATCACCGACAAACAAAATCACCACAACACCAGATCACCATCCGACCGCAGCTGACCACCGACCACCGTACATTGCAGCGACCAGAAGAAGTAGTTACCGTCACAGTACAAGGCGGATAAGCCGAATTAACTCACACCGCCGAAGGAAGAGTGATGACCACCAACCAGATTCGCACCGTACACAAACCATTTTAAACTCAAACATTAGAAAAGGAATTGTAGGAGTTAAAATGAAAAATGAAGAAAATATTATAAGTAAAATTAAAATAGCAAGAATTAAGATTAAGAAAATATGAATTTGAATTTAATTTGAAATTATTTTTTGTTTCCACCCTGAAAACAAAATCTTTTTTTTTTCTTATCTTTCTTTTTTTTTTCAAACCTTTGTAAGGATAGACTGTAACGTGCACACACGTTGCAAATAAGCTAAATATAAGATTAGTACAAATAAGATTAATTAACTAGAAATATAAGAAAACTGAAATATCAGAATATAGAAATAAGTAAGACAAAGGGAAAACAGCATAAACGCAGTCGCAGCGCAGTCGCGGCGTTAATCAACAGAATACGTCAAATAATCGTAGGTTCGAATCCCACCAGCGGCAAAAAGAAATATTCTTTTCTCTTTTTAGAAACAAACCCTAGCTTAAGAAACCGCATATCGCTGGTTCAAATCCCACCAGCGATCAAAACATTTTTTTAGCTTCGCATCAATTCTTTTAGTATGTGTGTTTGTACTCTTGTATACACGCATCAACAGAAAAGAGAAGAAACAAACACAAAAACCGGTTTCGTCATCATACATACAAACACACAATGTGATGATCGACACTAGCCGTTTGCACTCGTGACGTGCATATAATTCGCGTGCCGTTTACGGCAGCCAGCTCATAAAAGGCTACGGCAAAAACATTCAAATTCGAGTTGCACTGAGTATAAGGTAAGCCTTATACTTAAGATCTTAAACCAATCTTGCGACTTCACCTATCGGCTTCGGCCACCGGTAATATCTCTATATATTACCTATCGACTTCGGTCACCGGTGAATGCTCTATCATTCACCTATCGGCTTCGGCCATCGGTAATATTTTTATATATTACCTATCGACTTCGGTCACCGGTGAATGCCCTATCATTCACCTATCGGCTTCGGCCATCGGTAATATTCCTATATATTACCTATCGACTTCGGTCACCGGTGAATGCTCTATCATTCACCTATCGGCGCAGGCCACCGGCGTGCAACCATATTTGCACGCCACCGGTAGGAAAGTCCCTTAAACAGGAGATTAACCTAACCAGCATTTTGATTCGATAAATTAAGGCCTTCCGCCGGGAAGCACTTGAGCTCCCAAGCCCTTACTTTAAGCCTTCCGTAGAGAAACACGCTGGTTAAAAAGAACTCCTGCTTAAGCGATTTACATAGGGAATCTGTACAGCCGTCTGCTGCGTGACACTCTGCCCTTAGTTTCGAGTAGACACAACCACATTCATTATACGTATTATAAGTTATAGAAATTGTTAAGTAGATATAAGAGTAAAAACCAATACAACCAATCCACCGAGCTGAACTCTGCAAAGAGTCAGTGCTAGACTGTGAGAACAGTCGTTTGAAATTCGTGTGGCGGTTGAATAACTGGGAGGGTTACGAGACCCCCTTAAGCGAACCCTGGACAGACTGAGCTTCATCCAGGCTGGAAACAAAAAACTCGTTACAGTATGTATACTAAATAAGAATCCAGCATGCAGAGAAACCGGCCCGAATGTCGATGTACACCCACTACAACATAAGAGACGCAGTCATACTACAACACCACACCACAACAGGGCGACGAAAAACCGCCCAAACAACTCGAGGAGAGAAGGGTAGCTGTACCAATCAGCTGATCAGCGTAGCGGTAACCATCGCGAACAAAGATAGAATTGTTGCAACAAACAAGCAAATCCTTGCAACAGCATTCGACAACAAAACACGAAGTTACCTTCAAAGAGGTCCTACAGCAGCAACCACGATAAGATAACTACATGGTAAACCCGCGAAGAAAGTTAACAATTCATCGACGGATACAACTCAGTGTCCACTCAGCAGCGAGATCATAGTCAATCATGATCGCTATAGGCAATTCATAGGCGGATACAACTCAGTTTCCGCTCAGCAGCGAGATCATAGTCAATAATGATCGCTATAAGCCAACAATTTAAGACAACATCAATTTCAATTATTGCATCATCGAGTGGCGGCGACGGTGATAAACCACCAAGTAGATGAACGTAAGCAGTTACAGGCCCGCTAGTCCAATCTACTGCTGCCCATGCATCTTACAACAATAGCAGCCACAAAAGCAAAATTAAATTGGCAGCGATATAAGAAATGCGACGCAACAACAAGTGAAGCAGCGATACCAGCGCTTGCGTACTCTACAAGCGAAAATTCTGGCGAGAATCGCACCTTCCACCAACAACCATCAACGAACAAGAACATGTGATGAAAATCAGCACAATTGAAATAGAAATTTAACAGCGACCGTTTCAACCACAGCACATATAACACAGCTACTACTAAGTCGGCTACACAGCAGCAGCATTCCTACATAACACTCGTCAAGAAGGTATTGATACAACGGAGTATACATCAAGAGTAGCATCAACATCGAATTCGACATCAACGTGTATATCAACAGTAACAGCAACGCCGACTTCAACATGAACATTCCCAGCAACGTCGAGATCGACGTCGACGTCGACACCATTGTCAACAGCAACGTCGAGATCGACAGCGACGTCAACGACAAAAATATTTTTATTATCATTATCACACTTGTATTAAATTAAGAACACAGCAGCCATAAGACAAGTTTGAAGTTTTATTGAGCCTATTTTTGTATAACGTTATATTAATTCAAATAACAAATTGTAAATAAAACTAAAGGCTATAACGAATTGTCTGAAAAACATGTAACAAAACAGTATCTCACTAAGGAAGAAAAGATAAATGGTTGTTAACACTAATTTGACAAAAAAAATCAAATAAGGATAAGACAAATAAACCAAAACAAAAACATAAATGTACAAGAAAAATTTAATATCGTTTTATACGATACTAAATTTTTCTTCCCCTAGGGTGGAGGGATGTTGTATGTCGCAATCGCAATTTCCAGTCAAGCTTTCATTAACGTAAATTCGAAAGCCAAACCAGCAACCACAGCACTTCGCTTGGTAGCCAGAAGCTTTAGGTTAGGTTAGGTTAGGTTATTTAGAGGGACTTCATAGAGTCATCCGGCTGCAGGCGACCGGATGCACTTAGGCCATAAGGCCAATTGTACGCCTCCTAAGGAAAGGAAAGGGGAGAGGAGGAAAGGGTAGGGGAAAGGGTGCCATTCTCCACTCTAGTCAAAGAGCCCCGTGCCCAGCACGAAGGTCTTTATAGCCTTCCAGCTCTTGCGGCCGACATCCTCAAGGGCAGTCATCTGCGTGGAACCCAGTGTCTGGAACCTTACCCTGCAAAAGGCAGGGCAGTCACATAGGTAATGCTCCAGTGTTTCTGGGTATTCCAAACAAGACCTACACAAATCAGATTCCAGGTTACGTATTTTCCGTAGGTGGCCTCTGAGTTCATTGTGTCCTGTCAGAATCCCTATAATGATTCTTAGTATACCTTTACTTCTTGCCAGAAGTTTCCTAATTTGGGCCGCGTTTGGATTACCCCATAGTAACTTAGTTACCCTGGAGCCCTCCGACGCGGTCCAGCACCTGTAATGTAGACTGTCTGCGCATCCCGCTATGTGGTTTTTTAGGGCCTGAAAAGGCTTTTTGGCCGCCATGGTTACCTCGTCCAACAAGGTGCCCTTTCGCGCTAGCTCATCAGCCCTCTCATTGCCACTCAATATTCCGATGCCCTGGCACCCATATCAGCTGTATCGAGTACCTCTGCGCCAGAAGTGTTATAGCTTCTTTACAGCTACGCACCACTTCTGATGTCACCTGGTCATTCGATACTGCTCTGATAGCCGCCTGGCTGTCTGAAAAGATTTTACAGCTCCTGCCTGGCATGGCATTGCTATTTAGCCATTTAGCACCTTTCATAATCCCAACAATTTCAGCCTGAAAGACTGTGTTAGAGTTATGTAGTCTGATGCTTGCTCCATAGTTGTTATTCATACAATAAAAGCCCGCTCCCGTGCGCTTGTACAATCTCGATCCGTCCGTGTATAGGTGAACGCTATGGCTCATTTCGCCTATCCCTGCCGTGTTCCAATCGCATCTCTTTGGAATGATTGATTCGACTGGTGTTCTGGACTGGATCTCCGTAATACGGTCGCATTCCCATTCGTCGGGCCTTACATTCATATGGTCAAGTATGGTCTGATGTCCTGTAATGTGGTTCCTTTCATACCAGGAGCCCAGAACTCTCAGTCGTGCTGCTGCTACAGCAGCTTCATACTTGACTTGTATGTCTATTGGGCGTATGGAGAGGATAACTTCCATCGCCCTTGTTGAAGTAGTGCTTAACGATCCGCAGATCCCGATGCAGCATGACCGCTGCACCCTTTCAAGCGGCTTTATGTTGCACTTGGTATTTAGCGCGCACCACCAGACTATTGAAGCATAAGTTAGTATTGGGCGGATCACGCTTGATAAATACTGAGGGAACCTACCTGTGGCTATGATTACTATGTCGTCGGCATAGCAGACCACTTGAAGGCCTTCCTCCGTTAGTGTCCTCAAGAGGCTGTTAACTACAGTGACCCACAGCAGTGGTGGTAAAATGCCCCTTGCGGGGTAGCCAGAAGCTTTAGTCAAGCTTTGCAAAGCTAGGCCAGCAACCATAGCACTTTGCACGGAATGGATTGTGGAAGCTAACTTTCAGTAGGAAGCTCCCAAACCATAAACACAAAAAAGCTTAGCTTAGAAAAATAGAAGATCCAAAACCAAACGCGAAAGAATTAAATTGGGAACGATTTAATTCTGCCGATATTGATATTGCGAAATAATAAAATTGCGAAATAATGGAAATTGCGACACGCGCCAACACCGACCCACCTTGGCTCGGTCGACAGATGCATGAACCGAGCCAAGGGGAAAATCAGAAAAAGATTCGAACGGGAGTCTAGAATTTATATCAGAACGAGGAGGTCGTCGTCTTTGAACCACGTATAAAGTCGCGTTAATAGTGTAAAGTAGTGTTAGGTCGCGATTAAGGAAATCGAGATAGCCTAACCTAGTATAACTTAAAAGTAGTGAAAGGACGTATTAGTGTCCCTAAAAATATAATACGAAAGTAATTATATAGAAATAAATATAAGTGCAATTAAATAAACGTAAGCCAACGCATTAAAGAAGCATAGTAATAATAAAAGAGTGTTAGTACAAAGCAGTGTAAAGTAAAGTGTAAAATACTAAAGGAAAGATAGACAATAAACATTACAAATAGAAAACAAGTGCAGTTTTAATTGAAGTCCAGGAGAGATAGTAGAAGACCACCCGTAAGGAGACACAACATCACTTTATCACTTTAGCGATACACCAAACATCCACCATATAAAAAGACTCAAAAGTATGCTACGCTTTTTTCTTCCCTATTTATTGTTAAATGAAACAATAAAAATAAAATCAATTCCCACCAAAGACACAATCACACCTTCATTCCTAGCAAAAAAAAGACTCAAAAAGTATGCTACACTACAAACTTCGCACTAACGCCATCTACTTCGGTATACCAAACGATCGGTATTCCTAAGTCTATATCCCAGACACAAGCCTAAATGAACATTCCAAAGCACTTATCCAGGATGGCCATCTAGTGGACGACAGTATGGTTACAAACCTATAGGCTAAAACACAAAAAATTACGCTAGAAAACACCCCTAAAACCATATTTTTAGCAAAGACACAATCCTAAAGTACTAAAAATGCAATAATCATCCAAAAACCCTAAAATTATACTTTCAGCAAGGACAAAAAGAAAATTATAGCAAGGACACAACCCAATTTTTAGTAAAGGCACACTCCTAAATACCGCTCCCAGTAGCTCCACCGTTTCCTTTGTGCCAGAACCGGCCTATAACCACTACTAGAACAGATACTGCTTGACCGTCATCGATCGGTACACGAGATGGCCTAAGACCTTTTCGCTACCCAACATGACTGCAGAGACAGTCGCGACGAGTCTGATCTCCGGCTGGATGGCACGCTTCGGAATATCAGCGCGCCGATCTTGGCCGGCATGTTCGAGTCAGACGTGTTCAGACAACTGAACAAGCTCTTAGGGATCCAGAATTTCAAGATAACGCCACTCACAGGCGAACACACAGGAACTCACAGGATCGCGCGATGGCATCGAACGCTGAAGGCGGCGAACACCTACTACAAGGATGACGACAGGTGGAACAAGACGACATCACCAACGGCACAGCAGAAATGGTTTACGGCACGAGCCTGAAGCTGCCGGAGAGTTGTTGGCACCATCCATGTTGGCCGGTCTAAACCAACGAGAACGACGACAAGTCGGTAGGCGAACGAGCCAGCAACACAGACGAGGAGCGGCAGACAAGTCCGCCTCCCAGCGAAGTTCGGCAACAACGTGTATTTTTTTAACTTACTTTGATTTTGTTTAATATTCATTATATTGCTTATAAAATATATTATGTATTGTAAAATTTGTTTCTATATTTTTAGTATTTTTTTGTTCAAGTTGTTTGTGTTTTCCGACCGGGTAGATATATGATGTATTGTGGAACGATTTTCAGTCATCCGTGTCAAATTTGGTTTGGAGACAAACCGGTTTCGGCGTTGTGCCATCTTCAGTGTCTTTTTTCGTTCTCGACGTTATAGAGCAACGATATGCATATCTACGACGACTTTACGTTAAGCGAAGCACTAAATACGTTCACAATTTTTGATCGCCATTGCATTCCGCCGGCTAGACAGATTAGTTAACCCGCTGCCGGCGTCGAGTAAGCAAGCGCTTGTCGTGGACGTTCGCTGGTATCGTTTTCGGCGCTGCTTTCCTTTCTGTTAACGATGGCAGAAAGCGGAGTGCGTAGAAATACGACACCTCGGCAGCTTTACCGACAAAGTAACGGAAAAATATGCATCATTGCACCATTGGCGCGTTATGTATCGTAGCCCTCTGCTACGCCGCGGCTAAGTACATACTCAACTGGCTATGGTGGCATACCCTTTGGGATATACTGCCATGGCCATAAGAACAGAATCGTTTCAGCTCTCAAGAGTTTCGCTACTTTACATTCTCTCCCCCAGTTAACTCGGACGTTAGAAAATTAGGAAAATACTTTTGTACTTATATTTAGCTTCGTGTACCGACATACGCTTCGACAATGAATAACGCAAAGTGAATATACCCTTAACCTTAAGGTTTAGGGTATAATAAAATAGAGAAATAATGAAAACATTTTTATATATGTACATATATATTCACATACATAACTAAAATTTAAAGTAAATCTATAACTAATAAAATATATATAAACTAGCACGTGGTAGAGTAGTGGGCGATGGTATAGTGTGAATATGTGTATCTAATTTTTCAATGTATGTATGAAACATAAACATTTCAACCATTTCCCATTTTCAACCATTTAGAGGTCGATTTTTTATAAAATAGGTAGCCTATGTTCATCCCCAGGGCCCAAGTAACTCCATATAAAATTTAACCCAAATTTGGTGCAGCAGTCCAGCTTGAAAGCCTTATAGTTTCCTCATTACGGCGACTGAAATCATTGCCACGCCCATTTCAACCATTTAGAGGTCGACTCTTTATAAAATATGTAGCCTATGTCCATCCCCAGGACTCAAAGTATCTCCATATTTCAATTTCAATTTATTTAGATAACTTTGGTGCACAATAAGATATATATCTTATATAGTACAAATGTGTTACGGATAATCAAATAACAATAGATGACAATATATAAATAATTTTAAAAATTTTAAAAATACATTTACATTTAAAAAACAATATTCAAAAAACCAAATAAACAATATAATGCACATAACATTTATATAAAAAAAAGAAAAAATAAAAGGAGGAAAGAATGAAAAAAATAAATTTGGATTTAAGAAATCAGAAGTTAAAGTGATATCACTTTAACTCACTTTAAAATAGGAGTAAATAGTAAGTTAAAGCTGAAAGAAAGAAGGATAGTTTGGTGTTAAGGAAAGCTGACCTTAAAGTATGTGACGATGGCCTGCCCAAATTTTTCCACCCCAGGAATCGTCTTAATATTGTTAGGTAAGGAATTCCATAGCCTGACAGCGTTGACAAAAAAGAATCTGCTTGAATTCAATAATCTACATTCTGGTGTAATAAGCAATAAGCCTCTTCGCTACTGACCAAAGTGTAATTTTTGATAAAGATAGGAGGGTGTCTTCGAGTGTATCAATTTATGCAAAAATAAGCATGTTCTTATCCAAGTGCGTGAAGTTAAATACGTCGCGAACTTTAACAGAATTCTGTTCTCTGTTAAGATCGCGACGTCCCGAACTTTAACAGAGCACTGTTAACTGCGCTGTTATTGACTTTTAGCTGCGAGTGTTCTATACAAGATGCCACCGTTCGTAAACCAGGCTTAGTGCGTTGATGAAACCTTCGGTGGCTGAAAGCCAATGCATACAGCCACTAACTGTAGAAAAATGGTTGAGACGGTTATAGCCGAAATTTTGTAAATCGCGTTTGAAGTTGGCCATATATCACATACACGGTGGCCGGTCAAGGAGGTGTATACAAGATGCCACCGTTCGTAAACCAGGCTTAGTGCGTTGATGAAACCTTCGGTGGCTGAAAGCCAATGCATACAGCCACTAACTGTAGAAAAATGGTTGAGACGGTTATAGCCGAAATTTTGTAAATCGCGTTTGAAGTTGGCCATATATTACATACACGGTGGCCGGTCAAGGAGGTGTATACAAGATGCCACCGTTCGTAAACCAGGCTTAGTGCGTTGATGAAACCTTCGGTGGCTGAAAGCCAATGCATACAGCCACTAACTGTAGAAAAATGGTTGAGACGGTTATAGCCGAAATTTTGTAAATCGCGTTTGAAGTTGGCCATATATCACATACACGGTGGCCGGTCAAGGAGGTGTATACAAGATGCCACCGTTCGTAAACCAGGCTTAGTGCGTTGATGAAACCTTCGGTGGCTGAAAGCCAATGCATACAGCCACTAACTGTAGAAAAATGGTTGAGACGGTTATAGCCGAAATTTTGTAAATCGCGTTTGAAGTTGGCCATATATCACATACACGGTGGCCGGTCAAGGAGGTGTATACAAGATGCCACCGTTCGTAAACCAGGCTTAGTGCGTTGATGAAACCTTCGGTGGCTGAAAGCCAATGCATACAGCCACTAACTGTAGAAAAATGGTTGAGACGGTTATAGCCGAAATTTTGTAAATCGCGTTTGAAGTTGGCCATATATTACATACACGGTGGCCGGTCAAGGAGGTGTATACAAGATGCCACCGTTCGTAAACCAGGCTGAGTGCGTTGATGAAACCTTCGGTGGCTGAAAGCCAATGCATACAGCCACTAACTGTAGAAAAATGGTTGAGACGGTTATAGCCGAAATTTTGTAAATCGCGTTTGAAGTTGGCCATATATTACATACACGGTGGCCGGTCAAGGAGGTGTATACAAGATGCCACCGTTCGTAAACCAGGCTGAGTGCGTTGATGAAACCTTCGGTGGCTGAAAGCCAATGCATACAGCCACTAACTGTAGAAAAATGGTTGAGACGGTTATAGCCGAAATTTTGTAAATCGCGTTTGAAGTTGGCCATATATTACATACACGGTGGCCGGTCAAGGAGGTGTATACAAGATGCCACCGTTCGGAAACCAGGCTGAGTGCGTTGATGAAACCTTCGGTGGCTGAAAGCCAATGCATACAGCCACTAACTGTAGAAAAATGGTTGAGACGGTTATAGCCGAAATTTTGTAAATCGCGTTTGAAGTTGGCCATATATTACATACACGGTGGCCGGTCAAGGAGGTGTATACAAGATGCCACCGTTCGTAAACCAGGCTGAGTGCGTTGATGAAACCTTCGGTGGCTGAAAGCCAATGCATACAGCCACTAACTGTAGAAAAATGGTTGAGACGGTTATAGCCGAAATTTTGTAAATCGCGTTTGAAGTTGGCCATATATTACATACACGGTGGCCGGTCAAGGAGGTGTATACAAGATGCCACCGTTCGTAAACCAGGCTGAGTGCGTTGATGAAACCTTCGGTGGCTGAAAGCCAATGCATACAGTCGCTAACTGTAGAAAAATGGTTGAGACGGTTATAGCCGAAATTTTGTAAATCGCGTTTGAAGTTGGCCATATATTACATACACGGTGGCCGGTCAAGGAGGTGTATACAAGATGCCACCGTTCGTAAACCAGGCTGAGTGCGTTGATGAAACCTTCGGTGGCTGAAAGCCAATGCATACAGCCACTAACTGTAGAAAAATGGTTGAGACGGTTATAGCCGAAATTTTGTAAATCGCGTTTGAAGTTGGCCATATATTACATACACGGTGGCCGGTCAAGGAGGTGTATACAAGATGCCACCGTTCGTAAACCAGGCTGAGTGCGTTGATGAAACCTTCGGTGGCTGAAAGCCAATGCATACAGTCGCTAACTGTAGAAAAATGGTTGAGACGGTTATAGCCGAAATTTTGTAAATCGCGTTTGAAGTTGGCCATATATTACATACACGGTGGCCGGTCAAGGAGGTGTATACAAGATGCCACCGTTCGTAAACCAGGCTGAGTGCGTTGATGAAACCTTCGGTGGCTGAAAGCCAATGCATACAGCCACTAACTGTAGAAAAATGGTTGAGACGGTTATAGCCGAAATTTTGTAAATCGCGTTTGAAGTTGGCCATATATTACATACACGGTGGCCGGTCAAGGAGGTGTATACAAGATGCCACCGTTCGTAAACCAGGCTGAGTGCGTTGATGAAACCTTCGGTGGCTGAAAGCCAATGCATACAGCCACTAACTGTAGAAAAATGGTTGAGACGGTTATAGCCGAAATTTTGTAAATCGCGTTTGAAGTTGGCCATATATTACATACACGGTGGCCGGTCAAGGAGGTGTATACAAGATGCCACCGTTCGTAAACCAGGCTGAGTGCGTTGATGAAACCTTCGGTGGCTGAAAGCCAATGCATACAGTCGCTAACTGTAGAAAAATGGTTGAGACGGTTATAGCCGAAATTTTGTAAATCGCGTTTGAAGTTGGCCATATATTACATACACGGTGGCCGGTCAAGGAGGTGTATACAAGATGCCACCGTTCGTAAACCAGGCTGAGTGCGTTGATGAAACCTTCGGTGGCTGAAAGCCAATGCATACAGCCACTAACTGTAGAAAAATGGTTGAGACGGTTATAGCCGAAATTTTGTAAATCGCGTTTGAAGTTGGCCATATATCACATACACGGTGGCCGGTCAAGGAGGTGTATACAAGATGCCACCGTTCGTAAACCAGTCTTAGTGCGTTGATGAAACCTTCGGTGGCTGAAAGCCAATGCATACAGCCACTAACTGTAGAAAAATGGTTGAGACGGTTATAGCCGAAATTTTGTAAATCGCGTTTGAAGTTGGCCATATATCACATACACGGTGGCCGGTCAAGGAGGTGTATACAAGATGCCACCGTTCGTAAACCAGGCGTAGTGCGTTGATGAAACCTTCGGTGGCTGAAAGCCAATGCATACAGCCACTAACTGTAGAAAAATGGTTGAGACGGTTATAGCCGAAATTTTGTAAATCGCGTTTGAAGTTGGCCATATATTACATACACGGTGGCCGGTCAAGGAGGTGTATACAAGATGCCACCGTTCGTAAACCAGGCTTAGTGCGTTGATGAAACCTTCGGTGGCTGAAAGCCAATGCATACAGCCACTAACTGTAGAAAAATGGTTGAGACGGTTATAGCCGAAATTTTGTAAATCGCGTTTGAAGTTGGCCATATATCACATACACGGTGGCCGGTCAAGGAGGTGTATACAAGATGCCACCGTTCGTAAACCAGGCTTAGTGCGTTGATGAAACCTTCGGTGGCTGAAAGCCAATGCATACAGCCACTAACTGTAGAAAAATGGTTGAGACGGTTATAGCCGAAATTTTGTAAATCGCGTTTGAAGTTGGCCATATATCACATACACGGTGGCCGGTCAAGGAGGTGTATACAAGATGCCACCGTTCGTAAACCAGGCTTAGTGCGTTGATGAAACCTTCGGTGGCTGAAAGCCAATGCATACAGCCACTAACTGTAGAAAAATGGTTGAGACGGTTATAGCCGAAATTTTGTAAATCGCGTTTGAAGTTGGCCATATATTACATACACGGTGGCCGGTCAAGGAGGTGTATACAAGATGCCACCGTTCGTAAACCAGGCTGAGTGCGTTGATGAAACCTTCGGTGGCTGAAAGCCAATGCATACAGCCACTAACTGTAGAAAAATGGTTGAGACGGTTATAGCCGAAATTTTGTAAATCGCGTTTGAAGTTGGCCATATATTACATACACGGTGGCCGGTCAAGGAGGTGTATACAAGATGCCACCGTTCGTAAACCAGGCTGAGTGCGTTGATGAAACCTTCGGTGGCTGAAAGCCAATGCATACAGCCACTAACTGTAGAAAAATGGTTGAGACGGTTATAGCCGAAATTTTGTAAATCGCGTTTGAAGTTGGCCATATATTACATACACGGTGGCCGGTCAAGGAGGTGTATACAAGATGCCACCGTTCGTAAACCAGGCTGAGTGCGTTGATGAAACCTTCGGTGGCTGAAAGCCAATGCATACAGTCGCTAACTGTAGAAAAATGGTTGAGACGGTTATAGCCGAAATTTTGTAAATCGCGTTTGAAGTTGGCCATATATTACATACACGGTGGCCGGTCAAGGAGGTGTATACAAGATGCCACCGTTCGTAAACCAGGCTGAGTGCGTTGATGAAACCTTCGGTGGCTGAAAGCCAATGCATACAGCCACTAACTGTAGAAAAATGGTTGAGACGGTTATAGCCGAAATTTTGTAAATCGCGTTTGAAGTTGGCCATATATTACATACACGGTGGCCGGTCAAGGAGGTGTATACAAGATGCCACCGTTCGTAAACCAGGCTGAGTGCGTTGATGAAACCTTCGGTGGCTGAAAGCCAATGCATACAGCCACTAACTGTAGAAAAATGGTTGAGACGGTTATAGCCGAAATTTTGTAAATCGCGTTTGAAGTTGGCCATATATTACATACACGGTGGCCGGTCAAGGAGGTGTATACAAGATGCCACCGTTCGTAAACCGGGCTGAGTGCGTTGATGAAACCTTCGGTGGCTGAAAGCCAATGCATACAGCCACTAACTGTAGAAAAATGGTTGAGACGGTTATAGCCGAAATTTTGTAAATCGCGTTTGAAGTTGGCCATATATTACATACACGGTGGCCGGTCAAGGAGGTGTATACAAGATGCCACCGTTCGTAAACCAGGCTGAGTGCGTTGATGAAACCTTCGGTGGCTGAAAGCCAATGCATACAGCCACTAACTGTAGAAAAATGGTTGAGACGGTTATAGCCGAAATTTTGTAAATCGCGTTTGAAGTTGGCCATATATTACATACACGGTGGCCGGTCAAGGAGGTGTATACAAGATGCCACCGTTCGTAAACCAGGCTTAGTGCGTTGATGAAACCTTCGGTGGCTGAAAGCCAATGCATACAGCCACTAACTGTAGAAAAATGGTTGAGACGGTTATAGCCGAAATTTTGTAAATCGCGTTTGAAGTTGGCCATATATCACATACACGGTGGCCGGTCAAGGAGGTGTATACAAGATGCCACCGTTCGTAAACCAGGCTTAGTGCGTTGATGAAACCTTCGGTGGCTGAAAGCCAACGCACTCAGCCTGGTTTACGAACGGTGGCATCTTGTATACACCTCCACTCAGCCTGGTTTACGAACGGTGGCATCTTGTATACACCTCCTTGACCTTTACAAAATCTAAACAGAACTCTGTTAAAGATCGCGACGTATTTAACTTCACGCACTTTCTTATCCTTTGATAGCAAAAGATATCGTAGCCTAATATCCCATTTCTATATTGCCCTAAGTGGTCATAAATTCGGATACCAAACACATACCTCGTGACGTGATTATATGCAATAGATAATTTTAAGGAGGAACGAAAGTCTAACTTGCTATAAACTTCAGCAAAATATGTTATAAAAGGAAGAATTAGTTGGATAGCAAGCTTACGTCTGGTATCAACCGGAGTGTACTTAGAAAAATACCTCAACTTTCGTAGGGTGGAATAAATTTTTCGAATTACAACATTAATATGGTCAGTGCAAGTAAGCGAGTTATTAATATGATAGCCAAGATTCTTGGCAGTTGTTACCATGTTTAATTGTTGATTACCAATTAGTACTTCCGGAGTGTCCGAAAAAGTAAATTTACTATTAAAAACAAGGAGTATTTGTGTTTTGGAAACATTGATTTTAAGGCCATTATTTAAATCTGGCTAGGTCCTCATTGAGACGATAGACTAAGTCATCCTTTAAATTGCTCTCACCAGATAAGTACACTTGGAAATCGTCCGCATAACCATGCATTGATGAATATTTACAAACGGTAAAAATATCATTAATAAACAACGAGAATAAAAGAGGCCCCAGAACTGAACCCTGCGGAACACCCCTGCTGACTGGTCTAAAGTCTGAGTAATAATTTTTGCTCATGACCCGCTGCACTCTTCCAGTCAGGTAGCTATTTAGTAAGCAGATTGCACCTTGCCCAAAGCCAAACAGATGCTTCAGCTTACAACATAGCAATTCATGATTCACAATATCAAATGCTTTCGAGAAGTCTATCAAACATAAGAGACTAAAGAATCCATTATCATAATATGGTCTCAGGTCTTCAAATACTTTTAATGTAGCAGTAGCACAGCTGTGTCCTTTGCGAAAGCCAGACTGAAGCGGACTTAAAAGACTATTATTTTTTAAAAAGATTGATATTTGTTCAGCCATGATCGATTCTGCAATTTTTGCCAACGGCGAAAGAATGCTAATCGGTCTATAATCCTCAACACTAGAAGCATTTATCTTTTTGGCAAGAGGTAGTACTATCGCAATTTTCCACAGCGAAGGAAAAATAGAAGTTGTGAAGCAATGGTTCAATAAATGAGTGAACGAACCAACAACGTACGTACACTATCTTAAGAAATCTCAAGCTCACTCCATCCACACTAATCGAGTTAGACTTCAGTTTATATAACGTTTTCATAACCTCATCCTCATCCACATGTGTAAACTGAAAGGAGTTAGTCAAAGAAGACGGCACAGCTGATATATGTTCAACAGTACTATGAGTGATATCGTCATCAACATCAACGTTAAGTCGTACAAAGTGATCATTAAGAATGTCCGGATGAATCTCACATGGTTTTGTCTTGCAAGTACCTAAGCCAAGCCGCCCCAGGTTCTTCCAGAGTATCCTAGTTGGAATGGACGAATTTAGGTTTCTGGAATAATATTTAATTTTAGCTAACCGAAGCAAACGGACAGACTCATTCCTAGCGGACCTATAGCTCTCCCATCGCTCAGGGCTTGGGTTCTTTCTCCAGTTGCCACGTAACCTGTTTCGTTTACGAATTGAGTCCAAAACCTGACACGTAAACCACGGGCATGAATTGCTTTTAACTACTATTACCTTTGACGGAACATGCTTCAGAAATAGTTCATTTATTGTATTAGTGAAGTAATTCAATTTTTCATTAACAGATGGTAAAGTCCATATATCCCTTAGTGTCAACGTTTGCAAATCATGAGTAAGATGACAGAGGTCAATAGAATTAAAGTCATAGTATGAAATAGAGGTTGCAATGGTCGAGCCACTCAATTGAACGTTAAAATTACAAAAAATTAAGTCATGATCTGACACGAAGTATAATTGATCAAAAAGATTGACGCGATTGATATCGGAAACAATGAAATAATCTAATAAGCTAGGAACATCATTAGGCGCAAATCTGGTCGGTTCACTTACATTAACAAATCGCAAGCCAAGAGAACTGACATATTCAGTAAGTGAAACTACATAAGAATCATTATTCAGGAGATAACATAACACTGAAGTCGCAACAGACGATAAAAAACGCGAAGTCTATTATGCTGTTTGATATATTGACAAAATACTCATCTAACGGGTTTAATCTGGATGGGTTATAAACACAAGACACAAAGATCTTTGTGTTGTTGTCAGAGACGCAAACGTTTACATACTCAACATTACTCGACGGCAATGACTTACCAATGATCCTAGCGTTTAGATTTTTCTTAATATAAATACCTACTCCACCCCCTTTTCGACCACATCTATCGTTTCTGTAAATATTATAATTGTTCAGTCCACAAACACTATCTGTAACATCACCACAAAACCAAGTTTCAGACACACAAATAATATTAACCGATGAATCTTCAAGAGTGTATTTCATATAATCCAGCTTGTCGGCATTTAAACTTCTCGCATTGAAGTGAACGACATTCAGTCCACCGTGCCTATTGCACAAAATGTTAAGAAGCATCCGCAGTGAACGCCGCCTCTGCATGTATTAGCAGCTGTCATAGAGCAGAAGTGGAGCTGAGCAAAATTTGAACAGAGCACATGTACACACACAGTCAGAAGTCAGAGAAGATAAAAGAACGAAAAAGGAAGAGCAAGAAATTCATATAGAGAGGGAATAATATTAGTGGTGCAAAGAATAATGAGAGAAGAATAAGAAGACATAAGATAACTTAGAGAACAAAGAATTTTAAGAGAATACAATGTACTTATTGAAGTAAATAACAAAAAACAATAATTCTTAATCAATAGAGATTCCTAAATTTCAGCTAGTGCTGGCTAGGGACTGGATGCTAGGAATATCATTAACAGGAATCGGGTTATCATCAGGTGCCAATTTAATAAATATTTTTCCGCGGATAGTAAATGCAGCATGCAGCTTGTTTTCCCGTTTTTGTTGAAGAGCGAAACGCAGCACTTCTCTCATTGATTTAGTCAGACTTTCATGAATGTAGGACCTTGCTTTCACCATGCAAACCCAACTCACTCAGAGTAAGTGCTTGATGTTTATGTCGACAGTGTGACGAAATGCTTCGCAGGAGCTTTGAGCGATCATAGGGAGACTGCAGTTTAACTATGATTTGCCTACTCTTGACATTCTCTTTGTTGTTGTTGTTGTTATTTATTTTGTGAGTAGTAATTCGAAAAATGTCTCGTACAGTAGGAGAATCATTATTATTAAGACCAACGGCATTGCATAAATTAGAGAAAACCGTGTTTAGGTTCTCATTATTATCGTATGGGATACCAGAAATAATCAAATCTGAAGAAACAGCAGCGTTCTCAAGCTCCATAACTTCACTCTTGAGATTAGCAACTTCAGATTTAAGCACGGTAACTTCAGTTTCAGCACTTGATATGCGAATAAACGCTCTCTTCAAATCCATTTTGATGTTGGAAACGTCTGCCAATAACTCACCAAATCTGGACATTATGCGCTCTTCAGTTCCTTTCATTACGAGAGTAATCTGATCAATAATGCTCTCCCTTAATTGAAACAGTTTTAGATCTAAGTTACACATGATAGATGACTCATCAACTCGAGGTGTAGATGTTACAGGCGTAACGGGACTTGCAGCAACACTGTGAGAGCTGACAACTGAGAGGGTCGTACTTCGTGTCTCTCTTTTTGCAGAACCAGCAACATTATTACCGGCAAACTTCTTGTTATGGGCAGACATTATTCACTTAATAATTATAATTATTTTTTAACAACGAAAAAATATGCCAAGTCTAAAAAGCACTGCTTCCACAGCTGTCCCGCAGCAATCACAAATTACTTGAAAGAAACTGAGAGTTCTCCACAACAGTGAAAATCAAAAATATATGAGTAAACAGCACCAGCCTAGCAAGAACACGTCTAGTCAGTACTCATGACAAAACTCAACCTTATACAATATACAATACAATACAATATACAATACAATACAATATACAATACAATATACAATACAATATAAAACAATATATTTCGTAAAAATCGGTGCATCGGTTTAGCCGTGAAAAGGTAACAGACAGATAGACTTTCGCATTTATATATTAGTATGGATAATAAAATATATATCAATAATGAAAGAATAAGAAATAATTCATTTAATTTAATTGTAAATATGTAAAATATCAACACCAATTTAGATAAAAGTTATTTAAATTTCCCTTATTAGCATAAGATTTAATATATATTATAATAATTAAACTAATTTTAATTTAAATATTATAATAATAATTTAAATTCGCCTTCTTTTTAAATTTTTAAAAATACACAAATTATTATTTATAAATGTGAAACAGAGTACAAATTTATGTTTATAAGCATGTACTAAGCAAGTTAAGAGAAACAGAATTTTGTAAAGAAATGTATTCATGTTAAATAATTACACATTAGGATTAATAAAATTATTATTGATTAGGATCAATAAAAACCGCCGGTAGCCTAATTCTATAACGGAAGATTCACGTACTTTGCCTGAACAGCGTCAGAAAACATGCCTTTTACCATTACAGGGAATCGTCGATGAATTGGCAAATCACAGATTCAGTAACGATTATAACAAATTCCTTTGACATTCACATATGTGAAACGTTTCATCATAATAACTAGGAAACATACCTGCAGGTCCAATACCAGCACAGGAAATCACCGATATATTGCACAGGATTTGTGCCATGTCGGCCAATTATTGCTGAGCAATTAATGGGAGCATTGCCAGCTGACCGAGTGTCTCCATCACCACCATTCAAAATCACTGGTATTGATTACTGTAGCCCGTTATTAATTACCCATCGAGTTCGCGGACGGGCGCCGCAAAAGGTTTACATGTCCGTCTTTATATGCTTCTTTTCGAAGGCGGTTCACATCAAGGTTGTACATGATTTGACAACAGATGCATTCATTGCTGCTCTCAAGCAATTTATTTCTAATTTATTCGGACAACGCTATTTGCAGTGGGCAATTGGGACATTAACACTAGAAAGGCGGGAGCTTAGTATATACACCCGTGGCCAAAAAAAAAAGCCGCACTAGTAACATTTCATTACTCATGCAAAATTTAATTAAACGAGGAAAGCTACCTGCAAGTTTTTATTTTTTTTATATTATTTGATCCCTATAGCCTCTACCAAAAAAAAATCTTTAAGAAAAGAGAAAAGGGTTGGCCGGCAGCTCGATTTCCGCTAAAGAGGTGGAAAAACCCAAGATCTAATTTTTTTGACCTTTTTTAAAAAAAGGGTAATAAAATAAAAAATGGTGTTTTTTTTTGGTTTCTGCTATTTTGATTATGTTCAAATATTCTTAGAATTCAAGAATTTTCTGTATACCCTGTTTTTCTTCTTTAAATTTTTTTCAATATTTCGTTGATCCTCTGGACATTGACATTGAATGGACATTGGACTGGACATTGAATCATAGAGATTTTGGACCTGGTTCTTGTTTTTTTCGTCGTACCACACTTTCTTTATAATAAATTGTAACTCTTGGATGGATTTTGGAGACATCTCTTGAATTTTTCGGTGCATAATTCCCCACAAATTTTCAATGATATTAAGGTCTGGGCGATGTCCTGGCCAGGACATGGATAATATCCCCAGATTTTCTTTTAATTGTGTTACCTGTGAATGCACCATGACCATTAGAATGCATTTTTAGGTAAAACTTAAAGGTTTACTTACAGAGCGAGCTCGGTGCACTATCGTCTTGAAAAAGTGTGTCTTCAACATGCCAGCTCAGCCCCTCGATTTTTGAACCACGCCCTTTTTGATAGCATTTTTATACTTTTCTGCATTCACGGAACCTGAACGGAACCTGGAGACAGTTCTTCTGCTGATTTGCATTCCCAACTTTCCCTGAAGGTCTCTCCTTAGTTCTCTAACAGTCTGGAACCGATTTCGAAGGCACATTCGTTCCAACGATCGATCTTCCCGCGGTGTAGTGATTCTTGGTCTCCCACTTTCGGTTTCCCTCTGTATGCTTCCGGTTACTTGAATTTTTTTTTTTTAAAACGTAGCACTGTGCTTTCATTACACCTAATTATTTGAGAAATTTTTCTATTGGAATAGGTTTCTCCACTCAGTGCTACAATACGGCCTTTTTCTTCTTCACTTAATACCATATTTCATTTCATTTCATTTATTTTATTATTATGGTAGTTATACAGCAAGACTTAATATATGTCTTATAAATAGTATAACATATAACAAAGGTTAAAAATATCGCAAGAGGAGCATTGCATAATACTGACAATATGTTAAAAGAGTGAAGATAGTAATGAAGCGAGAGAAGAGAAGGCGAGAAAGAAGTAAGAGAGAAAAAGAAAAAACCAAGAAAAAGGAGGTAACTAAGTTCTTCATGTTAGGTATCGTAGTAGTTGCTGCCTGAAGTGCGATGTACAGGTGATCCTTTGTATGTCGACCGGTAGATAGTTCCAGAGCCTTATAGCATATATGAAGAATTGACGCTCTGAGATTAGGAATGTATGCATAACGGGTATAATACTATTGGTACGGCTTGAGCGGGTGAAATTGAGTTTGCTATACAAGTACGACGGCTCATGCGAGCAGATAATTCTAGATAGGCAAAGTAACGTCCGAAAAACTAATAGAGAATCGAGTGACATCCCATAGATGAGTGTACGATATTCAGAAATATGGTCGTATCTCTTTAGCCCATATGCGTACCTAACAATAGTATTATATACTCTAATGAGCCTACTTCTACAGACTGAATCACAGTTTGCATATAGCTCACAACCAAAAAGCAAAGAGGGCATAAGATACGCCTTCACCAATAACAACCTTATTTTCAGAGGAGTAACGTACTGAGTACACCATAGCGCACGAAGTTTGGCATATGTATTACCAATCACGTGATTCACATGGTCACTCCAAGACAGAGAGCTATTAAATATAATGCCAAGATTTTTTGCTTTGTTAACATACTCGATTACATTGGAATTCAATTTTAGCTCTGGCAGACTAGATGTACATAGGCCTCTCCTGCAAATAACAAGGCATTTGGACTTCAGCGGGTTGAGACAAAGACCGTTTTAACGGCCCACAAACTGATTCTGCTTAACTCATCATTTAGATCCATACAGCACGAGGCTGTACTACTGACGTCACAGCTGGTGTAGATTTGCACATCATCAGCATACATGTGTATATTACACCGTTCTAGTACCCCAGGTAGATCATTTATGTACATAGAAAACAAAAGTGGCCCAAGAATTGAACCTTGAGGTACACCTCGAGTTATAGAAAGAGGTTGAGATTCAGCTCCATTGCAAGAAACGACCTGTGTTCTATTGGACAGATAAGAATTTATCAGGTTTCTTGCAGCAGAGGAAAATCCAAACATGCTATGTAATTTTGCAATCAAGGTTTTATGATCGACGGAATCAAACGCCTTAGTGTGATCCAGAAGAACAAGAAAAGTTATATGGTTTCTTTCTATGTTATTACGAGCATCCTCAACTACATCAAATAGCGTTGTTGTACAGCTACGCCCCTTCCTAAAACCGGATTGCCTATCCGAAAGTAACCTGTTATCCTCGCAAAAATTCGCAATTTGTTTGAAGGCCAATTTCTCAAACACCTTAGATAAGAACGGGAGAATAGAGATGGGACGAAAGTCAGCCGAAGTCTTATCAGATTTCGGTACCGGGATAACTCTAGCCCTCTTCCAAGCAGCCGGAAAAACTGAGGTTGTAAATATACTATTCATGATATAACATACGGGAGGTAATAAAACTGAAAGCAACATTTTTAAGAACCTAGGATGTATTCCATCAAGCCCAACTGACTCCGACTTAACTCGAATGATGCTGTCTAGCACCTCGCTTTGGTCCACACAACGGAAATAGAACTGAGAATCAGAGATCTGGCAATGCCGGTCACAAGAATACTGATTGGACGTGAGTACTGGAACACTGATGTTTAAGAATTTTGAGTTTAGAGTATCACAGTCAACATCCAATCTTTATTACTACAGGATGCGTCGTTAACCAGACCAGCATCATGTATAGCTTTCCAAGTATGCTTGGATCCAATAGCCCTCGAGAATTTAATGCTAAAAAAGGAGCGCTTCGCCTTCCTTATGGACTTCACGACCATCCTTCTCCGCATCTTAAATTCTTGGAATAGAACGTCAAGTCTATACCGCTTCCAACGATTGAATGCAATATCTCGTAATAACATCAATTTTTTTATGTAGCTATTAATCCAGGGCTTATGGGGGTTTCTGTCAGCGCTACGTTTAAGTGCCACAAACCTGGGAAATAATTCGTTAATTTCCCGGTTGAAGAAATTTAGTTGATCATTTACATCTACCATATTATGTATTGCGGCCCAATTGATCTGAGAGACCGCAGAGAGTAGTTCCGGGTAATCAACTCGACCAAAGTCTCGAAAGACAAAAGAGTTAGGTGAATCGCTACAGTGAAAGTCATACGTGAGTAAAAGCATATCATGTCTTGAGAACTTCGGCGCTGACAACTGATCATAAAGGATAATTTTATTAACATTGGAAACGAAAATAACATCGATGAGTGTAGCGTTGCTACGGGAAAAATGTGTTGATAGATTCAAGTTAACTGGATAGAGTGCAACACTCTCCATAAGGTCGACGAGGCTGTTATCAACAAGTAGGTTTCCATTGAGGTCCCCAACAATCACCATGTTTATATAACAAGGTGATAAATAACCAATTTCGGAAATGAAATCATTCATGCTAAATCGATTATTCGGCCGATAAGCACATCCGAGCAGCAACTTGTCGGCAGACATAGAAAGCTCAACAAAAATATACTCAATACCTGAACCAGGGCAGGACATGAGTTTAACCCTACAATCAATGTTATTCCTAACATAAATCGCAACACCACCACCATGCGTAGCCCGATCATTTCGAAAGAGCCGATACCGATACCGAACACGAAACAAACCATCATGGAGTCCATTGCAGAGCCATGTTTCAGAGATACACACTGCATCTAGCCCAGATCCCTCAAAAACATATCTAAATTCATCTATCTTATTGACCAGGCTTTGAGCATTGATGTGACAAATTTTTAGTCCATTCTTATAATTCGCTATGAGCCGCACCAGACCATTTACATAGGCTCCCGAACTGCTATAGCTATGACCATTCGTCATGACAATTTAAATAAGTGGATATCACCCAAACAGCAACACCAACCACTACGCAATATATTCTCCATCGAGAAAATTAAGATTGTTACTCCAGAGGAAAATAGAAAAAGAAAGATTGAGAAACAGGTTATATACAATAGGTAAGAGATAGCTAGAAATAAAGCATTATTAATAATTTCACAATATAAATACATTTCAGAATTTTACTTAAGCAACTTAGGTCCTGTCAACAATGGCCTGCAAGCTCCCGCCATCCTGAATGGTTATCCAACTGTCTTTGTCGTTGAGTTTCACCACTGTCAAACCTTTCCGTGTTGACACAGCATGAATTCGTTTCTATTGTTTAAAGCGTACGGCATGTTGTAAAATTTATCTATTTGTTTCAGTCAGGCACTCGTTGAAAAAAATATTTTTGTTGGAGTTCATGCCCATGTCCGCAAGGCATAGTTGACGATGCTCCTGCTTCCGAAAATTAGATAAGGAGCGTAACATGGCATTTCTTTCAGAAGGTGTGCCAAATTTTATGATTATCGGTGGATCCGTAGTCGGCTTTTTGCGTGGAGTACGAAAAATTGACACAAAATCCGGCTCAGCACACTTTACCGTGATACATATTTGTCTGACTAAATCTTTTAGGTTCTCGTTCTCAAGCACTGGAACTCCAGAAAGGATAACATAAGCTGCAATTGCACGTCTTTCGGCCACATCACAACGAATTTTTAACTTGTTTATCTCACTCTTGGCAAATTCATCGTTGTTGGAAATCAAAAGCTCGGAATTAGCGTGGATATTCTCAACGTCAGTAACACGTTGTCTCAGAACAGATAATGAGTTATCAAACTCAGACATACGCGTAGAAATATTGGTCTCAACTCGAGCTAGCTGCCCAGACAACTCACTGCGAAGACTGCCCAATTCAGGAGAGAATCTACTCATCATCCGATCAACTTGTTTATTTAACTGTTCTTTAAATTCGTTGTTGGTGAGAGATTTTTCACGATTAGAGTCGCTCTCAGGAAGAGTAGGTGACATCTCATTGTTATGCTCCGCTGAATCGAGACAAATAGTGACCGCGGCCTCAGTTTTTTTTTTGCTCTAGAGCTGCTGCTAGATTTTTTCATGATGTATGTATACGTGTATATGTATTGTTAGGTCCGTTAATCAGCAATAGCGACAATATTGGACGCATAAATTAATATATTGTCGAGCACTTTATTTCTTTTTTATTCAAGTAATTAATTTACAAGCACTTTATAATTTTGTTTTCAAAGTATAATCTTATTTATGGTGGCGATATAGGACAAATTATTATTTTGTACCAGTACTACGTTCGAACTGCGTGCACAAGTAAAACTAAGCGAAAGAGCCGCAAGCCACACCAAACAGAACAAAAGTATAAGACGACCGCTCACTCTGACATCACAAAAGAGAATTTTTTAAAAAAGAGAATTATTTAAAACTTCTAAAAACTACTTCGGATGGACCTGATCTGATTTCTCAAATGTTAATGGACAATTGAATGACAGAGTGTGTCATTTTTTAGCTAAAAGTAAGTATAAACAGGTAAAAGAAAATTATGTATCAGTTGAAACCCTTTCCTAACATTTTTTACCTGCCAAGTGAAAAATTTGCGAATTTTCCAGGTGCGGCTTTTTTTTGGCCATGGGTGTACCTATATTGCCTGAAAGCAGTCAAAATGACTGCATTGTGAAAAAATAACTAATACGCAAAGAAATTTGTTTAACAGTAATTTTTAATATATTTTATATCACTTACAGTGATAATCCAAGTAATTAATAAGTATTAACAATAAAAAAATGTATTTCAGTTCGAAAAATAATTTATATTGTACCATTATCTGGACATTTTAAGCAAATGAAAGTGCAAATCTTTTTGGATGTACATCTTCTTATTAGGCATATATTATATAAACTTGCACCTAGATTTTGTTGGAAATAATTGTTCGTCAACTGTTATGTTTTGCCCTGGTTGATAGCAAGCTTGACAGTTTTCAATAAACTTGTCCCATATTTCCAAGGCAAATATTTCCAAAGGCGAAACCAAGGCGAATTTATTTGTCAATAATTAATTAATCCATTTATATGTTTTAGAAAAAGTCACAAAATTATAAGAAGCTGTGCCATTATTTAAATAATTATTTTTTAAATTGAAATTCAAAAGCAGTCAAAATGACTTGCTTAGGCAATCTAGTGTTAAAGAATTACTAATTAAACACACTAGAATCGTTACAGAGACTCAATACTGAACCAGAAAATTTGCTTGTTACGGTGATATCGGATTGTGCAGTGGACTCTACAACATTTATGGGAACGTTGGTGCAATGACTATATAAAACAACTCCAAATAAGAACCAAATGGAAGACGGACCACTCTAATTTACGAAAGGACGATCTCGTGCTTAGGAGAAGGATGAAGCAACTCCGCTTTTAAAATGGTTAATGGGGCGCTTAGTGAAGCCCGTCACAGGTGCCGATGGAAAGGTTCGGATGCTATCATTAAAACAGCTGCAGGAGTACAAAAACGGGCCACTACTAAATTATGCAAGCTGCCCATCGACTCGACCAGCGACGAACAAGGATGTTGACATCCTAGATTTCAAGGCGGGGAGGATGTTGAATCACTGTCGATTCCACAAAGGATATTGCATACATGCACTTTGACTTCGCAACTTTAGTTTAGGCTTAGTTTTGTATTCAATGTTTCTTGCTCGAATTTGTTTGCTAGTTGACAGTCGCTTACTGCTATGAATACCGCTATTCAACATCCAAATCTATACAAAAAAATGCGTGAAATGGAACGAGAGTTTTTTGTTGCACTATAAAAGTAAATTTGGACTATTTAAGTGAAAACGAATTGACTAATAGGAAATGTCTTCCACCATGACAACGCTCGACCATACTTCTTTGATGACCCGTTGTTGTGCATGTCGTTATGCATCTCGTCTAGAGCTCTGTAAGTGTTCAACGAATATGCTTCTCGAGTAGAATGGGTCGACCATTAAGGTGTCCGGCGTGGAACGCCACCGAACAGGATACAGTGCCTGCAATGAAGTTGGCACTATATTTTGTATTACGCCTTGCTAAGTCGCTGGCGGAAAATTGAAATAAAAGCCCGTTTGTGCTGGCTGTCTTGTAACAATTCTTGTCTTTATTCTGGATTACATGGGTTTTTATACAATAAGTGATCCCATTCTTTTTCTCAGAGTGAATATGTTGACATATTACAATTGACAATTTTACATATGTTTAATCTATTCTTACACACTATGGTATCGCTCTTCTCGTTCTTTACATATTTGATCTCACTCAATATTTTGCATTGATTGTAATAAATATTGATCTATTATTGAACCATTGCCCAATTATAGGTTTGGCTTAGAATTGGGCGGTTCACAAAAAAGAAATTTGATTTTATTGCTGTATAGTAAAAACGAGCACCTTAAATGTTGGAATAAACACAGTTGCTCAAGTTTGTGTTATAAAAATGTGTGTGTGAAATAGTCAGGAGCGGAGTTCGGGTATGCTGATACACTACACCGTCAAAAATTGCGAGAGTTTAATTGGGAAGTTTTGACTCATCCACTCGTATAGTCCAAACATAGTACTCTCAGACTACTTCTTTTTCCGATCTCTGCAGAACTCTCTGAATGAAATTAAGCTGCTTTCAAAAGAAGACTGTGAAAACTAGTTGATTAAGTTCTGCAACCAGAAACCATAGATTCTTCACCGATAACATCATGGCCCTATCCGAAAAATGGCGAAACATTGTATGTGCCAGAAAACAAATACACAAGAGTCTGGGCAGTTTTGGGCAAAAAAGAAATTTGATTTTATTGCTGTAGAGTAAAAACGAGCACTTTAAATGTTTGAATAAACACAGTTGCTCAAGTTTGTGCTATAAAAATGTGTGTGTGAAATAGTCAGGAGCGGAGTTCGGGTATGCTGATACACTACACCGTCAAAAATTGCGAGAGTTTAATTGGGAAGTTTGGACTCATCCACTCGTATAGTTCAAACATAGTACTCTCAGACTACTTCTTTTTCCGATCTCTGCAGAACTCTCTGAATGGAATTAAGCTGCTTTAAAAAGAAGACTGTGAAAAATAGTTGATTCAGTTCTGCAACCAGAAAACATAGAAGTTATTCACCGATAACATCATGGCCCTAATCGAAAAATGGCGAAACATTGTATGTGCCAGAAAACAAATACACAAGAGACTCCGCCCGGTGCCCAGACTCCGCACCGCACCGCATTTAAGCTCACCACCACTAAAAAAGGAATGAACATCGTGCTGGAAACAGATTAAAGCATGTTGACTCGCTTAGCCGCTATTTAATAAAGCTAGTAATGAATCACATCATAAATAACGACACAATTGAGAAAAAGCCAAAAACGCAATGAAGAAAGAATTTTTTTTCAAGCAATAAAAGAAATCTTAAAAGAAAAACAATATGCAGATTATTTACTAAAAGGAGGACTTATTTATGAAATGGTTGATGGGAACGAATGTTGTATGTCGCGATCACAATTTCCATCCAAGCTTTCATTAATGGAAACCTGAAAGCCAAGTCTGCAACCGCAGCGCTTTGTTTGGTAGCCAGAAGCTTTAGTCAAGCTTTGGAAAACCAAGCCAACAACCATAGCGTTTAGCATTGGTATTGATCGTGGAAGCTAGCTAGTAGCGAGCTCCCAAACCATAAAAATCATAGCTCTTTGCAGTGACCATAAAACGCTTGGTTTAAAGAAATAATAAAAGTAATCCAAAACCAAACGCGGAAGAATTAAATTGGGAACGATTTAATTCTGCCGATATTGATATTTCGCAATACAAAAATTGCGACACGCGCCAACACCGACCCACTTTGGTGCGGTCGACGGGTGCGTCGACCAAGCCAGAGTGGAACCAAGAAAAAGATTCCAACGGGAGTCTTAGAATTATATCGGAACGACGAGGTCGTCTCACCTTTAGAAACGCGTATAAAGTCGCGTAGTAGATAGAGTTAAATCTAAGTTAGTGTAATTATATAATAAGTGAAAATAGTGCTAAGGAAAAGAAACTCTGAGTAATATCCATAAAGATTAAATTAAAAGTTTATGTTCGAAAAGAAAAACAACCAACAGGACTTTTCATTTGGACCCCCTAGCAGCCTGAAGATACACCCAGCAATTATTATAACATACAACAAATTACATACAACAAATTGGCGCAGCCGGTAGGATTTTAAGTCGCGGTAAAGTTAGTGTTAGATTAAGATAGTTAATATAATAGTAATATAATACACAAAAATAAATATAGAGGCAAGTTAAGTGCAATCAAGAAAACGTAAACCGACGCGTTAAAGAAACTGAGTAACTAAACAGAATATCAGTATAAAATAGTGTAAAGCAAAGCTTAAATACTTAAAAGAAAAGTATAAATAAATAATTATTAAAGATCGTAAACAAGTGCAGTTTAATTGAACGAAAAGAAGGAGACAAGAAGACACCCCCGAATAAATACAACACGAACTACTGGTTGTACCAAACTCAATAATAGCAGAAGTTATACGAAATGCACATGAAATAACATACTTCTCTACGGAAAAAACAATGCACAACATCAAGTAGACGTACTTTATCCCTCATCTAGAAAATCGAGTTGCTAAGCTTATAGCAAATTGCATACTGTATCACACAATAAGAAGCTGAGCAAAAAAGGATATCTGCAATGCATCGACAAAGGAGATCAACCTTTATACACGCTTCACTTAGATCATTTGGGACCAATGGACGCAACGGCAAAGAAATAAAAGTACATTTTGGCAATGGTAGATGGCCAAAAATTCTCCAAATTTGTCTGGTTATTTACTACAAAGTCAACAGACAAATTTTGATGAAATTAACAGAATGGTCTCATACTTTCAGTCAAAAGAATTATGACCAAAAAAGGAAGAAAGGCCCTATCTACAAAATGGGAGAATTAGTCGCAATCAATAGAACACAATTCGTCGCAGGACAAAAACTATCCAGCAAATACCTAGGTCCATACAAAATTGTTAAAATCAAGCGAGGTGATCGTTTTGATGTCCAAAAAGCAGCAGAATTTATTGAGCCTAATAGAAAATCTACATTATCCGTCAATTTGAAACTTTGGAGATATGTGGAAAATAATTATGACTTAATATCATCTGAGACAGATGATCAACAGAATGGCCGAATGTAACATAGTAGTCAGCCGTTGTCGGCAGTCTTCAGTTGCGTACAGTTGCAGTTGTCTTAAGTCGTCGGTTCGGTTGTCTGCAGTCGCAGTTTTGTTATTTTATTCATTACATTTATAATAATACTAATTACTTCATTCATTACATTTATAATAATAATAATTATTTCATTCATTGCGTTTATAATAATAATAATTATTTCATTCATTACATTTATAATAATAATAATTATTTCATTCATTATATTTATAATAATAATACAGTGGACCTTCGGTTAACGTACACAATTGGTTCCAGCATCTTGTTCGTTATACAAAACGTTCGTTAAGCAAAATCATTATTCCCATATAAATCAATGTAAAATGAATTAATGCGTTCCAGGTCGATAAAAATACACTCTAATATGTTTCAATTTGAACTTTTATTGAAAGAATGTAACATAAAATGCATCAAAAGAACTGAAAAAAATACACCAATATATTTAAAGTTCAGCTTTTATTGAAAGAAAGTAAATGAAACGTATAAAATTTGCAATTTTTATAAAAACAAAATTAAAAATAGAACATTTGTATGTTTCAACACGTCTTGTTAATTTTACGAACACAGGCAATTATGCACAAAAATAAAACAAAATGCACAATTATGAAACAAAAGCTAAACACAGACAGCACTATAATGTGTATTCGGGGTTTCCCCTGTTTCGTTGCTTAGCACAGACAGAAATTTTACATGCAATTAAGGTTTCCCCCTTTTTCGTTGGTCGTTATGCGAAACATCGTTCGTTAAGAGAAACTTTTTTTCCCAAAAAAAAGTGTTCGTTATGCGAAATGTTCGTTATGCGGGGCGTTCGTTAACCGAGGGTCCACTGTAATTATTTCATTCAGTACATACATAATATATATTTATTACATATATATGCGCCAAAAGTTGGCCTAAAAATACTGTTATTAAATAGTCCAACACCGGGACATACTAAAGGCCTCATTAGTCGTACTTATAAGCACTTCGAACAACTTAACGTGCTGTCAAAATGCACTTCTGGCTTATGGAAACCTGTGTATCTGATCAGTCGTACTTACTTACAAGGGGAATATCAAATCGATTTTGATATTTTACTAAGTTCGAACTAAGTGACAGCCAAAACGAGTGGCCAGATCGAACTTGACGCTATTTTCGAAGATGTCGTCTTTGCTTGCCGAATTTATAGTTTAATGTCATTTCAATATAATATTATTTAAACAATTAATTTATACGAAATCACCTCTACTATAACAAAATACCATAATAATATAAATAATGTAAATATAAATACTAAAATGTTGCTGCTGATTGCAAATCGAAGGCAATTGCAATCTATATCTAATGAAGTAAAATCCCAGAAAACCAAAAAATACCCAATTTCGAACATTAGGTCAACTAGTGGCTACACTAGAAGTGCCGGTACCCCCTGCAACCCGTAAACAACTAAGTTCTTCGAAACTTATAAGTGCTAAGTACTTATAAGCACTTCGAAGTCTTCACCTGCAGTCAAAATTTATGTTTGGCTTATGGAAACATGTGTATCCGATCATTATCCGATTAGTCATTCTTACTTCCGAGGGGAATATCAAATCACTTTTGATATTTTGATAAGTTCGAACCAAGTGATAGCAGAAACGCGTGGGCAGATCGAACTTGACGCTTTTGTCGAAGAAGTCGTCTTTGCTTGCCGAATTTATAGTTTAATGGGATTTCAATATAATATTCTTTAAACAATTAATTTATACGAAATCATCTCTATTATAACAAAATAACATAATAATATAAGTAATGTAAATATAAATACTAAAAATTTGCAAATGCGTGAAGTTAAATTCGCGCTTTTGATAGCTACACTACCGGCCAAAAGTTTCGAACCACCACTCCTGTTCATAGAAAATCGTGTGGCATTTCTTTATTATTGTATAAATTTTGATTTTTTCTTTTTTAATAGGATGGTTGTAAAGTGATAATTGTAATATGGAACCCAAAATGGATTTACGGCGTTCATTGTTTAACTGCATGCTCAAACAATACACTAAGTCAAGAAATTGGGGTTTTTTGTTTATTGCACTTGCCATACAAAATCGAGAAAAAGGGTTATAAAAAACGTTTTTCAGGTACTCAGGGTATTTTTTTTTTATGGGGTAATTACTACAGGTAATTATGAATAATTATCACCTTCCATTTTTTACCCTGGGTCAAGTATAAAAGGCTGACCTAGAATATTGACACCATTCTTTGTTCCTCAAGATTCAAACTGACCAAACGTTAAAAAAACCGAAGTCATGCCAAAAAATAAGATTGATATAAGATCTGCAGTGATTACTCTTCATAAGGAAGGCAATTCCGAGCGGATAATAGAGCAAAAATTAAAAATTTCGACTAGTTTTGTGCATCGCACCATACAAATGTACAAGGATTATTGAACTCTTGAGGTCCTTCCGCGGCCCGAAAGGCCAAGATCGACAAGAAATCGTGAAGAAAGAGCAATGAAAATATCAAGCAGACGGAACAGAAGAAAAACGGCTCCAGAAATAGAAGCCGTGATGGATTACAGTCGATCAAACCCGGTGTCATTAACGACTGTAATAAGGCGGCTAGAGATGCTGGTCTTTGTGGAAGGATTGCTAAAGAAAAACCCTTACTTCGAACACGAAATAAAAAGAGAACACTTCAATGGATACTAACCTATAAGAAATTAACCGAAGAGGACTTAAAAAATGTTCTTTGGAACGACGAATCACAGTTCGAGCTGTTTGGGTCAAATCGGTGAATTTTCGTCAAACGTAGTGCCCAAGAGAAGACGCTGCCGGAGTGTGTAATCCCAACGGTGAAGCACGGCGGCGGTTCCGTTATGGTCTGGGGATGCTTCTCAAGCAATGGAGTAGGCGATTTAATTCGAATCGACGGAATTATGCGAAAGGAGGACTATAGAAGGATACTGGAGCATAATGCCATACCATCAGGCCTACGATTGATCGGCGAAGGATTCGTGATGCAGCAAGATAACGATCCCAAACACAGTTCCAAATTGTGCAGAGGCTATTTAGAGATGAAGCAAACATCTGGAATATTAAAAAATATGATTTGGCCTGCCCAGTCACCCGATCTTAATCCAATAGAGATTCTATGGGTTGAGCTGGGCCAAAAGGTGCGAGAAAAAGCGACTACGTCGAAAGAGGAAATGTGGAATGCATTGTTGGAATCCTGGAACAATATACAACAGGAAACCATAAAGAAATTAATCGCCAGAATGCCAAGAATTGTAGCAAAAGTTATTCAGTGCAAAGGGGGCTTTTTTGATGAAAATTCAGTTTAGACATTTTTGTAAAAATTTTGATAATAAAAATGTTTCTAAAATTTAATTTTAATGTAATTTGAAAGCAAATATAATAAACTTTAAAATGTATAATGAAACTTTTTATTTTTAAAAGCTTTGGATAACTATTAGTAAGATTTGTTGAAATTTTAAGGGTGGTTCGAAACTTTTGGCCGGTAGTGTAAATTCGTAAACAGCGGAGACACAAACCACAAACACGAATTTCAAATTCGTGTTTTTCACACATGCAAATTCACACATCGTTGAAAAGAGGACGCCGAGATCTTTCTAACGATATCGGTTTGATGCGTGCACTCGTAGAACTTTGGCGTCAGAGGTCACCTAAACTTAGTTTATGCGCGATGCATATCAGAGCAAACTTTGAATGAAAATTTCGATATATCCAAAAAATAACTTTGATATATGCTATACATCGTTGGAAAGAGGACGCCGAGATCTTTCCAACGATATCGGTTTGATACGTGCACTCGTAGAACTTTGGCGTCAAAAGTCACCTAAACTTAGTCTATGCGCGATGCATATCGGAGCAAACTTCGAATGAAAATTTCTATCAATCCGAAATATAACTTCGATATATGCTATACATCGTTGAAAAGAGGACGCCGAGATCTTTCCAAAGATATCGGTTTGATGCGTGCACTCGTAGAACTTTGGCGTCAGAGGTCACCTAAACTTAGTTTATGCGCGATGCATATCAGAGCAAACTTTGAATGAAAATTTCGATATATCCAAAATATAACTTCGATATATGCTATACATCAGAGGTCACCTAAACTTAGTTTATGCGCGATGCATATCAGAGCAAAATTTGAATGAAAATTTCGATATATCCAAAATATAACTTTCATATATGCTATACATCGTTGGAAAGAGGACGCCAAGATCTTTCCAACGACATCGGTTTGATACGTGCACTCGTAGAACTTTGGCGTCAGAGGTCATCTAAACTTAGTCTATGCGCGATGCATATCAGAGCAAGTTTTGAATGCAAATTTCAATATATCCAAAATATAACTTCGATATATGCTATACATCGTTGAAAAGAGGACGTCGAGATCTTTCCAACGATATCCGTTTGATGCGTGCACTCGTAGAACTTTGGCGTCAGAGGTCACCTAAACTTAGTTTATGCGCATATCAGAGCAAACTTTGAATGAAAATTTCGATATATCCAAAATATAACTTTGATATATGCTATACATCGTTGGAAAGAGGACGCCGAGATCTTTCCAACGATATCAGTTTGATACGTGCACTCGTAGAACTTTGGCGTCAGAGGTCACCTAAACTTAGTCTATGCGCGAATGTATAGCATATATCGAAGTTATATTTTGGATTTGGAAATTTTCATTCAAAGTTTGCTCTGATATGCATCGCGCATAGACAAAGTTTAGGTGACCTCTGACGCCAAAGTTCCACGAGTGCACGTATCAAACCAATATCGTTGGTAAGATCTCGACGTCCTCTTTCCAACGATGTATAGCATATATCGAAGTTATATTTTGGATATATCGAAATTTGCATTCAAATCTTGCTCTGATATGCATCGCGCATAGACTAAGTTTAGGTGACCTCTGACGCCAAAGTTCTACGAGTGCACGTATGAAACTGATATCGTTGGGAAGATCTCGACGTCCTCTTTTCAGCGATGTATAGCATATATCGAAGTTATATTTCTGATTGATCGAAATTTTCATTCGAAGTTTTCTCTGATATGCATGGCGCATAGACTAGGTTTAGGTGACCTCTGACGACAAAGTTCTACGAGTGCACGCATGAAACCGATATCATTGGAAAGATCTCGACGTCCTCTTTCCAACGATGTATAGCATATATCGAAGTTATATTTTGGATATATCGAAATGTTCATTCAAAGTTTGCTCTGATATCCATCGCGCATAGACTAAGTTTAGGTGACCTCTGACGCCAAAGTTCCACGAGTGCACGCATGAAACCTACATCATTGGAAAGATCTCGACGTCCTCTTTCCAACGATGTATAGCATATATCGAAGTTATATTTTGGATATATCGAAATTTTCATTCAAAGTTTGCTCTGATATGCATCGCGCATAGACTAAGTTTAGGTGACCTCTGACGCCAAAGTTCTACGAGTGCACGCATCAAACCGACATCGTTGGAAAGATCTTGACGTTCTCTTTTCAACGATGTATAGCATATATCAAAGTTATATTTTGGATATATCGAAATTTTCATTCAAAGTTTGCTCTGATATCCATCGCCCAAGTTTGCTCTGATATGCATCGCGCATAGACTAAGTTTAGGTGACCTCTGACGCCAAAGTTCCACGAGTGCACGCATGAAACCGATATCATTGGAAAGATCTCGACGTCCTCTTTCCAACGATGTATAGCATATATCGAAGTTATATTTTGGATATATCGAAATTTTCATTCAAAGTTTGCTCTGATATGCATCGCGCATAGACTAAGTTTAGGTGACCTCTGACGCCAAAGTTCTACGAGTGCACGCATCAAACCGATATCGTTGGAAAGATCACGTTCTCTTTTCGACGATGTATAGCATATATCGAAGTTATATTTCGGATTGATCGAAATTTGCATTCCAAGTTTGCTCTGATATGAACAAAGCATTTTTGAAAAACACGAATTTGAAATTCGTGTTTGTGGTTTGTGTCTCCGCTATTTACGAATTTAACGATAAAAAACGCGAATTTAACTTCACGCACTTAAAATTTGCTGCTGATTGCAAATCGAAGGCAATTTCAATCTATATTTAATCCCACAATCTAAAATCCCACAAAACGAAAAAAATACCCAATTTCGAACATTAGGTCAACTAGCGGCTACACTAGAAGTGCCGGTACCCCCGCAACCCGTAAACAACTAAGTTCTTCGATACTTATAAGTTCCAAGTGCTAAGTACGACCACAGAATAAATAGTATACAGAAGTTGCATCTCGTACAAAGCAAATTTTGTTCTAGGGTTCCAATATTGGCACCCTATCAATCGTTTTTCTGTCGGCTATTCTCATATACACGACAGCACTCGTCGTTTTTTCACACCGGCATTAGCGATCGTTCCTATAAAGAGTAGTCAGTCGACGTGTAGACATCAAGCAAGCAAGATCGTACAGCGGTTTTATAAATGCACTGTGAAAAATGTTTAATAAGGAATGGGAGAACCACTTTTTGCTTTTTGAAAATAATTTAAGCGAAACACAATGTCTGATTTGTTGTTCAATATTGACTACAATATCAATCATTCCCATTAATGTTTATGATTATTTTTCCTTTTTTTTTATTGGTGCGCCACCTGTGCTTCCATCTTTTCAGTGTACCTCAGAAAGAGATTTCTTTCGCAAAACTAGCTCTCTCGAAGCTTCACACGTTGTTTAAACTTCCCCTCAGCTGTCTGCCCATTCCATAAGTTGGAGTTAATAAAAAAGAAGTGTTTGGGATTGCTCATGGATGAAATGGCGATTAGAAGGGAATTGCGATACAATTCCAAACTAGATTTAGAGGATCGGTTTGAGGAAAATGGAGTTGAAAAATTTACTTCAGAAAATGGACTTTCTGCCAGTACTTATACTAAAAAAGATCATTTTACGAAATTTTACATTTTTGAACAGTTTTGGCATCATAGTTAAAGTTGTAACTTGTGACCAAGGGTCCTCTAACAGGAATTGGGAGTTACATAGTTTCAAAATACCCTATTTTGTGTAAATTGCCGGCAATATTTAATTTTTCTCTATAGTAATTTTTTACTAGAGCACTACAATTAACCAGTAACTCTTGTTGATGCTGCACATAGCTATGCAATGAAAAATATGAAACTTTCAAAGGAAGAAAACCAAAATACAGAAATCTAAAGCTTGAAACAAAATTTTGTCAACACCACGTGAATTCACGACGCAGTCTAGCAAAACAGATGTACGCACACACAAACGTTTTCTGCTTGCTCTCTCGTTGTTTCTCTTTGTTCGTGATTGCTTCTCTCTGTTCACGTTTGCTCTCTCATAGTTTGAGCTTCCTCAGTTGTTCCGACCGCACCATAAAGTGAAAAGGTATGGCAGGCCGAGATGCAACTTCTGTATACTATTTATTCTGTGGTACGACTAATCAGGCCTTAAGGGTACAACAAGCGCGGCCGTAGGCTGAAGGCCGAAGGCAGGAGTATATCGATATCATAACCCCTAAACCCTTTGTTAAAAAGTCAGCAGACATCCCGAGTAGAAATCTATTTAGTTTCAAATAACCTTTTTTTAATAGCATTTCTAACATGGTGATAGCGTTCTTTTCAAATAGACATGGTTCATAATTACCATTCTTAACCAAAAGTCTTTCAAACCAAATTAAAGAATACTGTTTTAACCCATTTACAGCACTTCATATACGCTACACATAAATTTATTAATATTCAGTTAATATTCACTTTGTCCTCAAATGTTCATAAACTGAATGTGTTACTTAATACTCTTAGTCGATATGTGTATGGAATAAAACTGTTTGAGAGCTTAGCAGAGCTAAGATATTCGTTACTTGGATGTGATAATAGTAATTACAATACCATAATTACCGAAACTGTATATTCTTACATCGCCTTATCTATACTGGCAGTCCCGACTACCTTTTCCAAAAATTCAATAAAATTTTTTATTTTCCTATGACAATAAAATAAATTTTAAAAAAATTAAATGAAGCTCAACCCAGAAAGGGTGTTAACGTTGGTCTGGCCGAAGTTCATATACATTACACTCGTATGATAAGTTTAACGTTGACTTCTAATAATTTAATGAACCAGCGTTATCCGTTAAATTATTATCTCTGGTCCAATGCGTGCCAAATTTGATGTATGTACATTAGGGTGGACCTTATTTTTCGACCATAACATTTTTACCACGCCGCCCTCTAAACTTGTACTATTTCATGGAAAAGTAATTTGTACAAAATTTCAGATCGATTTGACATCGGGAAGACGTGGCACATCGACCATAAAGTTTTGAAATAGAAATAATTGCGTTTCTATATTTATTTTATATCACAAAATAATAATGGTTAGATCAAGATAACTTTTGCTTGCTGATTTTCAAAGTCCGCTTCTTAAAATCCTTTTTAAATTAGGTTCCTACGTCAAACAGTTTTTGAGAAAATTAATGCCGAAGTTAAAATTAGGAATAAAAATTCGGAAAAAAATTTTTGGTCGCAATTTCAAGGGATCAATGTTTTGTAGTTTCCGAGAAAAGTGGAAATTACGATCTAAACTCCTTCCCTAGAGCAGTCTTCTTTCATATTTTTGCACCAGTAATAAAACACAAGTAGCCAAAAATTGGTATTTGAAAGGAAAGTATGCTTCGTAATTTTCATTTTTCTGGGAAACTACAAAACATAGAACCTTCCGGTTTGAAGCATTCTCTCTAGAATTGATTAGAGAATTTTATGGTCGGAAAATTATACTTAATACCGTAATTTAAAAAAAAAATGGCGACCAAAAATTTTTTTTCGGAATTTGTTTCCCAAATTTTAACTTTGGCATTAATTTTCTCAAAAACTGTTTGACATAGGAACCTAATTTAAAAAGGATATTAAGAAGCAGATATTTGGCTTTGAAAATCAGTAAGCAAAAGTTATCAAGATTTAACCATTATTTTTTAATATTATTTTTTTCGATGTTAAGTCGGATTTTCATAAAATGGCCCCTCCCGCCTAAACGGAGGGAAATTGACCCACCCCTCCTTCCATACGATTTTTTTCTTGTCACGACGCATCCTACACGTCCTAGTCTTTTGACCACTCTTATGCGAAACACCCTGTATATACCACCTGAGTCGATTTAGCAATGTCCGTCCGCCCGCCTGTCTGTCTGTTGAAATCACAATCACAGAAATCACAAAGAACCGGTGAAGATATGAGTTAATGTTCCAAATTGGGTATTTTTTGGTTTTGTGGGATTTTACTTGATTAGAAATAGATTGCAATTGTCTTCGATTTGCAATCATCAGCAAAATTTTAGTATTTATATTTACATTATTTATATTATTATGGTACTTTGTTATAATAGAGATGATTTCGTATAAATTAATTGTTTAAAGAATATTATATTGAAATCCCATTAAACTATAAATTCGGCAAGCAACGACGACATCTTCGAAAATAGCGTCAAGTTCGATCTGGCCACGCGTTTTGGCTGTCACTTAGTTCGAACTTAGCAAAATATCAAAATGGATTTGATATTCCCCTTGTAAGTAAGTACGACTGAACGGATACACAGGTTTCCATAAGTTAGAAGTGGATTTTGACAGCACGTCATGCTCTTCGAAGTGCTGCTAAGTACGACTAATCAGGCCTTTAGTTATAACAACAAAATTGTATTTCTGGCCAATGAGTAGCATTATCCAATATGCCAAATATGGGCGTGATTCGCCCACATTTCGTTCACATAGGCCAAAAAGGATTTTACATGAGTTATATTGATAACTATACAAACTTTTTTAATAGAACTGTAAATAGCATTTTATGAACAACAACTTCATCTTCTGCCCCCCTGATTTCTGAGTTATAGCCCTTTGAAATTTGAATTTATTTGCTTATCTTTCTTATATCTCTATATGTAGATGTATACCGTTAGAAAGGTAACTTAACTCTCATTTATGTAAAGTAAAATTTTGCCGACAAACGCAAATTTTCGCAAACGCAAACGAAACTTTTTAGAGAAAACGCGATTTTAATATTTTTAGTACTTTTATTTTAGTACAAAAAATGGACTTTCTGCCAGTACTTATACTAAAAAAGATCATTTTACGAAATTTTACATTTTTGAACAGTTTTGGCATCATAGTTAAAGTTGTAACTTGTGACCAAGGGTCCTCTAACAGGAATTGGGAGTTACATAGTTTCAAAATACCCTATTTTGTGTAAATTGCCGGCAATATTTAATTTTTCTCTATAGTAATTTTTTACTAGAGCACTACAATTAACCAGTAACTCTTGTTGATGCTGCACATAGCTATGCAATGAAAAATATGAAACTTTCAAAGGAAGAAAACCAAAATACAGAAATCTAAAGCTTGAAACAAAATTTTGTCAACACCACGTGAATTCACGACGCAGTCTAGCAAAACAGATGTACGCACACACAAACGTTTTCTGCTTGCTCTCTCGTTGTTTCTCTTTGTTCGTGATTGCTTCTCTCTGTTCACGTTTGCTCTCTCATAGTTTGAGCTTCCTCAGTTGTTCCGACCGCACCATAAAGTGAAAAGGTATGGCAGGCCGAGATGCAACTTCTGTATACTATTTATTCTGTGGTACGACTAATCAGGCCTTAAGGGTACAACAAGCGCGGCCGTAGGCTGAAGGCCGAAGGCAGGAGTATATCGATATCATAACCCCTAAACCCTTTGTTAAAAAGTCAGCAGACATCCCGAGTAGAAATCTATTTAGTTTCAAATAACCTTTTTTTAATAGCATTTCTAACATGGTGATAGCGTTCTTTTCAAATAGACATGGTTCATAATTACCATTCTTAACCAAAAGTCTTTCAAACCAAATTAAAGAATACTGTTTTAACCCATTTACAGCACTTCATATACGCTACACATAAATTTATTAATATTCAGTTAATATTCACTTTGTCCTCAAATGTTCATAAACTGAATGTGTTACTTAATACTCTTAGTCGATATGTGTATGGAATAAAACTGTTTGAGAGCTTAGCAGAGCTAAGATATTCGTTACTTGGATGTGATAATAGTAATTACAATACCATAATTACCGAAACTGTATATTCTTACATCGCCTTATCTATACTGGCAGTCCCGACTACCTTTTCCAAAAATTCAATAAAATTTTTTATTTTCCTATGACAATAAAATAAATTTTAAAAAAATTAAATGAAGCTCAACCCAGAAAGGGTGTTAACGTTGGTCTGGCCGAAGTTCATATACATTACACTCGTATGATAAGTTTAACGTTGACTTCTAATAATTTAATGAACCAGCGTTATCCGTTAAATTATTATCTCTGGTCCAATGCGTGCCAAATTTGATGTATGTACATTAGGGTGGACCTTATTTTTCGACCATAACATTTTTACCACGCCGCCCTCTAAACTTGTACTATTTCATGGAAAAGTAATTTGTACAAAATTTCAGATCGATTTGACATCGGGAAGACGTGGCACATCGACCATAAAGTTTTGAAATAGAAATAATTGCGTTTCTATATTTATTTTATATCACAAAATAATAATGGTTAGATCAAGATAACTTTTGCTTGCTGATTTTCAAAGTCCGCTTCTTAAAATCCTTTTTAAATTAGGTTCCTACGTCAAACAGTTTTTGAGAAAATTAATGCCGAAGTTAAAATTAGGAATAAAAATTCGGAAAAAAATTTTTGGTCGCAATTTCAAGGGATCAATGTTTTGTAGTTTCCGAGAAAAGTGGAAATTACGATCTAAACTCCTTCCCTAGAGCAGTCTTCTTTCATATTTTTGCACCAGTAATAAAACACAAGTAGCCAAAAATTGGTATTTGAAAGGAAAGTATGCTTCGTAATTTTCATTTTTCTGGGAAACTACAAAACATAGAACCTTCCGGTTTGAAGCATTCTCTCTAGAATTGATTAGAGAATTTTATGGTCGGAAAATTATACTTAATACCGTAATTTAAAAAAAAAATGGCGACCAAAAATTTTTTTTCGGAATTTGTTTCCCAAATTTTAACTTTGGCATTAATTTTCTCAAAAACTGTTTGACATAGGAACCTAATTTAAAAAGGATATTAAGAAGCAGATATTTGGCTTTGAAAATCAGTAAGCAAAAGTTATCAAGATTTAACCATTATTTTTTAATATTATTTTTTTCGATGTTAAGTCGGATTTTCATAAAATGGCCCCTCCCGCCTAAACGGAGGGAAATTGACCCACCCCTCCTTCCATACGATTTTTTTCTTGTCACGACGCATCCTACACGTCCTAGTCTTTTGACCACTCTTATGCGAAACACCCTGTATATACCACCTGAGTCGATTTAGCAATGTCCGTCCGCCCGCCTGTCTGTCTGTTGAAATCACAATCACAGAAATCACAAAGAACCGGTGAAGATATGAGTTAATGTTCCAAATTGGGTATTTTTTGGTTTTGTGGGATTTTACTTGATTAGAAATAGATTGCAATTGTCTTCGATTTGCAATCATCAGCAAAATTTTAGTATTTATATTTACATTATTTATATTATTATGGTACTTTGTTATAATAGAGATGATTTCGTATAAATTAATTGTTTAAAGAATATTATATTGAAATCCCATTAAACTATAAATTCGGCAAGCAACGACGACATCTTCGAAAATAGCGTCAAGTTCGATCTGGCCACGCGTTTTGGCTGTCACTTAGTTCGAACTTAGCAAAATATCAAAATGGATTTGATATTCCCCTTGTAAGTAAGTACGACTGAACGGATACACAGGTTTCCATAAGTTAGAAGTGGATTTTGACAGCACGTCATGCTCTTCGAAGTGCTGCTAAGTACGACTAATCAGGCCTTTAGTTATAACAACAAAATTGTATTTCTGGCCAATGAGTAGCATTATCCAATATGCCAAATATGGGCGTGATTCGCCCACATTTCGTTCACATAGGCCAAAAAGGATTTTACATGAGTTATATTGATAACTATACAAACTTTTTTAATAGAACTGTAAATAGCATTTTATGAACAACAGCTTCATCTTCTGCCCCCCTGATTTCTGAGTTATAGCCCTTTGAAATTTGAATTTATTTGCTTATCTTTCTTATATCTCTATATGTAGATGTATACCGTTAGAAAGGTAACTTAACTCTCATTTATGTAAAGTAAAATTTTGCCGACAAACGCAAATTTTCGCAAACGCAAACGAAACTTTTTAGAGAAAACGCGATTTTAATATTTTTAGTACTTTTATGAAATATCGCACGATTTTTCATAACAATTTTTCGTCTGCGGCGCTATACTGCTATCAAACATTCAACTCTTTGATTAGACAACTTTTAATAAAAAAAAAATAAGTATGGAAAGCTAATGACGAACAAAATCTGCCCTTGGACAGACTAATTGTTGTTGGTTTTATTGTTTTTGTAGCTACCTACACAATACAAATAATTGTTTTGTAGATAGCTACAAAAAGAAACACCGCTGTTTAGGAGTTATGAGCTTTCAAGGTTTGAAGTTTTATTCCCAATATCACCATAATCCCGGCAGGGCAAAAGAATTTAACATGATTTCTTGTTGAGGTACCTCAGCATTTGACAGTGGTTATTTTAATAAATAATATAATCATACCTTTAGGAAAACGTAGTTTTGGCTAATTTTTATGTTCGTTTTCTCCCGAATTAGAGAACCGATTTCAATCAAAACCAGAAAGAGTGCTAATTTCGGCCTGGCCGAAGTTCATATACCCTAAACACGTTTACTTAAAAATTGGGCGTGGCAATGGTCTGGTACTGATATCAAACATTCAACTTTTTGATTATACAACGTTTAATAAAAAAAAATATGTATGGAAAGCTAATGACGAACAAAATCTGCCCTTGGACAGACTAATTGTTGTTGGTTTTATTGTTTTTGTAGCTACCTACACAATACCTAGCTACCTTGTTTTGTAGATAGCTACAAAAAGAAACACCGCTGTTTAGGAGCTATGAGCTTTCAAGGTTTGAAGTTTTATTCCCAATATCTCCATAATCCCGGCAGGGCAAAAGAATTTAACATGTGTGATGACGCAAAATTCTGCGTCACACATTATTTCACACTATTTGAATGTTCAATACTAAACTTGTATTTTTCCTTATACTACATATATACATAATCTAATCTAATAAAAATAATGTAATGAATTTAATAACGTATTAATATAAGGCAATAAATATAAGTGATAGTGAAATAAGAGGAAAATATGTTAAAATAAGAATTAGTCATAAGGAATACAAACGGTGGCCAGAACAAACAACGCAGAACAATTCACGGAAATAACGGGACCAACAAGCACAAAAGCATTCCTACGAGAAAGAGCGAGAGAAGAGTGGACAAAGACATGCGTACACAGCGGAATAAAATCCGCGCACAAACATATAAAAGGAACGAGCTCAACCACAAGTCATTCAGTTGCCAGCCTCGATGCGATCAACATCAGTCAGAGCTAACACCGTGGAAGTAAAGTACACAGCCTATCCTCCTCCCCTCCTCCTTCTCTTATTAAACTGCCAGACTTGATAAGTTTCCAGAAATAAGAGAAGTACACAGCCTATCCTTCTCCCCTCCTCCTTCCCTTATTAAACTGGAGACTTGATAAGTTTCCAGAAATAAGAGAAGTACACAGCCTATCCTCCTCCCCTCCTCCTTCTCTTATTAAACTGCCAGACTTGATAAGTCTCCAGAAATCAGAGAAGACTTCCTACCTACTCTCCCTCCTCTCCGACCAAGTGGGAAGATTTGATAAATCTTCTCGGTCTCCTGTCCTTCAATCCTTCGTACTTACTACCCGGGTGAGCACTCAGCAATCGTAGTCGGCACAGTCATCGAGCACACCGTCAAAGTACAGTCAACGGCTACGTCTACACTCTCGGAGCCTAGTCAGGGGCCCCCACAGAGTTCAGTCAACGCCTACAGAGCACAGTCAACGGCTACGCATACACTCTCGGAGCCCGGTCAGCGTCCACAACAGAGTCAGCGTACAGCCAACACCTACAGAGTACGGCTACGCAGACACTCTCGGAGCCCGGTCAGCGTCCACCACAGAGTCAGCGTACAGCCAATATCAACAGAGCACGAACAACGGCTACGCAAACTCGCAGAGCACGATCAACGGCTACACAAACTCTCTCAGAGCGCGACAACGGTTACGCATACTCTCTCAGAGCACGACAACTGCTACGCCTACTCTCTCGGAGCCCAGTCAGCGTCCACCACAGAGTCAGCGTACAGCCGATAACTCTCAGAGCACGAACAACGGCTACGCAAACTCTCTCAGAGTACGAACAACGGCTACGCATACTCTTTTAGAGCGCGACAACGGATACACATACTCTCTCGGAGCTTAGCCAATACCCACGCATACTCTCTGAAAGTACAGTCAGCGCCCACGTATACTCTCGGAGAACACAATCAACGTACACACACCCAACGCTACGAAGCCTGATTCCACGACGCAACAACACTGCTTACATGCTTCAGCGTTCGTTCGAAGTCACCGTTTGTACACACCATATATGTACCCAAACATTGAAGATTAGTTCAATAAAGTTAAATTTATACTGAAGAGTACCCAAAATACAAATCTTTTCCTTTAACGAAATCCTGGACTCGCTGAGTTATATCCCGGCCTAAGAAACATCGTTACAATATAGGAACGATATATACATCGTTGGAAATGTAATTTTAATATCTATAATTTATCTTTTAGGGATTTTTTGGAAAAGCTTTTAGTTTCCCCGTAAATCGCATTTATCATTTTTACTACTATTTTTTATAGTTAATAGTAGTTAGTATTAATTTTTTCCAAATAAAGTTCTTCACAAACCTGTATCAACGTGGCATTTCAACAAAGTAGAGTTAATAAGGTATTTACAGTTGTTTTTTATTGAAATCAGTTCACTATTTCGATTAATAACGTTCTTTAAACCTGAACAGCCTACTCCCTTTGTCAATGTTGTGTAAGTACTTTTTGTACGAATTTTTTTGTCGGACTACTTTTTCAAACATTTTGTGCGAATCATGTTGTGTACTTATAAGTAATGTAAATAAAAAATTATAAAACATGTAAAGTTAACTTGTTTTGGTTGTAAATTGGCGCCGCAGACGAAAAATTGGATAAGATTTACCCTTGCCCGGTATGATTGTTGTAGTTTTTGTTTTTGTTGTTGTTGTAGCTACCCAGAAAAACAAACCCCGCCCCTCGCCCCGCCCCCGTTTAGGAGTTATGAGCTTTCAAAGTTTGAAGCTTTTATGCCCTATATCTTCATAATCCCGGCACATTTAGGAACGATATATACATCGTTGGAAAGGTAATTTTAATATCTATAATTTATCTTTTTAGAGATTTTTTGGAAAAGCTTTTCGTTTCCCCGCAAATCACATTTATTATTTTTACTACTATTTTTTATAGTATTTATTAATTTTTTCCAAATAAAGTTCTTCAGAAACCTGTATCAACGTGGTGTATGTGGTGTGGATGGTGAATGTGGGGATGGTGATGAAACACTCGCGAGTCGATCACAAGGAAAGAATTAACACAACGTAAGCCGGTCGAGATCACTAAACGCAAGCTTTATCACGCGAAATTAAAGGTAAAAGTTAAGGTTGTACACGCGCTAGTCAAAGTCACAGTAAGAAGTCTAAGTTAAGTTGGGGGCGGAAGTCAGCAAAAACTCATTGACCTGTCAAGAGTTGACAGGTCGCAGTCGGGGAGGTTGGCTGCGCTGACCGACGTGCAATGCATGTGCATCTACAGGGGGGTAGATGGCGCTGCTTTCTCTGGGAGTGCGAAAGAGCAGCGCTGGGGTATGCGGTCGCGTCAGAATTAGTGTTTGGCGTAAACAATATTAAAATTATCTTTCCAACGATGTATATATCGTTCCTAAATGTGCCGGGATTATGGAGATATAGGGCATAAAAGCTTCAAACTTTGAAGGCACATAACTCCTAAACGGGGGCGGGACGAGGGGCGGGGTTTATTTTCATGGGTAGCTCCAACAACAACAAAAGCAACAACAACAACAAAAACAACAACAATCACACCGGGCATGTCTTAAATATAGCCAAAATAGTAGTAAAAATAATAAATGCGATTTGCGGGGAAACTAAAAGCTTTACCAAAAATTCTCAAAAAATAAATTATAGATATTAAAATTACCTTTCCAACGATGTATATATCGTTCCTATATGTGCCGGGATTATGGAGATATAGTGCATAAAAGGTTCAAACTTTGAAGGCTCTTAGCTCTTAAACGGGGGCGGGGCGGTGTTTCTTTTCCTGCGTAGCTACAACAGCAAAAACAACAACAAAAACAATCACACCGGATATGTCTTAAATATAGACAAACTGGATTTATGCCAAAAAAATTTCGAAACACCTAAACCTTATGTACGCCTAACTTAAACCTACCCTCTTTCGTCAATTGACGCAACTCCGTGGTACGCTGAAAATGTATATCCATCAACAATCGCTGTAAGGGCGTCTGAATTTTAAGTAAAGTTTTAGCAGCAAGTGCCAATGACATATTATATACTTTCTGTATTTTTTTTTTTATCTGTATTTTTCTTTGCACTATTAGTTGTTAACAGCTTTAAAGGTAAGTCTTACAGGTTGTGTGGTATATCATATAAAATTTGATATTTTCTTCGGCACAACAAAATTCCCATAATTTTTAACACAAAAATTTAATCAAAAACACGGTTGCACAGAACGAATACAAAACGTACTTCTAATCAGAGATTAACCGGTCTATTCTGGCTGTGAACCACTTAACTATTTGTTAAGGAGTTCTTGTTTATAAAGTTGTGAACCTTAGTAAATTTTCGTATTCTGCAAAAGCATTCACTATACAAAAGCTATAAAATTTCACCACATGTGGTGAAATATGCGCCACACGATACAGCTGTCATTTCATATGAAATTAAAAAATGGAAAATATTGAAACGTAAGTATTTTTGTTTGATATCCATTTATTTCCCTTAAAAATAAAATAAAACTACTATAGCAAGCAAAAATGTCAACGGTGCACTGAGGAGCAGCTGTCATTTTATGTGGACTTTTGCCGCAAGCATCCGGAAATGCGAACTGGAAAAAATAACCCCAGTTCTCCGGCGGTGCTCCAAGATTTATGGCGGGAGTTGACTGCAAAATTAAATGCTCTTAGAGGGCCAACAAGAACTGCGGCCAAATGGAAAGAGGTAAATATATAATATGAAATTTGTACGTGACTTATTCACTTAAGCATTTTACAGAACTTGGCGGTGTGGAAGTCGCAGTTGCGCGGCCGTGCCCGTAAAAAAAAGGCCGACCTAATGCTAACTGGTGGAGGAGCCAGCAGCAGCAGAGTTTTGACTCCGCTCGAGGAGAGTGCTCTAAGCACCTTCGGCACTGCGGCTGTGGACGGACTAACCGGAATTGAGACATTGGGGATAGAGGTAATATAAATTTATTATATATGTGTTGCTTTACATTTAAATTTATTTATATTTTTTTCTAATATATTGTGCAGAACTTCAAAAATTCTTCCGCGTTTCGACCGATAACCCCAGAAAGCGTGACTGAAATCTCTGTTGGAGAAGTTTCAGTCTCGATGGCTGACCTGTTGGATACAGAAATTGTTGCAGAAGTTTCGCCGGCTACAGTTGGTTCCTCACCAGTTTCAACAGCGGTGGTTGGTAATGGATTATCGTCGCCGCTGGTGGGTGCTGGAGAAGCTTTATCGCCAGTCCCTAGGACGAGTGCAAGAATACCCCAGAACGTAATTGACACCGTCCTTTCGAGCATCGAGAGAAGGGATGCCAATGAAGAAAGATCAATTCAAGCGCAGCTTGCTACTGCTACTGCTCTGCAAAATTTGAGCAATAGTATGGTAGCGGTAGCAAGTGCGCTAAGGCCCATATTACATTGCAAATGCGGATATTACACTACGAACATTGTTCGAAATAAATGTAAAATTGTTTTTGCTTTCTGTACAAAACTGTCAACCTTACGCTCTCAGATTTCAGAGTTGAGTTCATCCAGAGAGGATGAACTTTTGCGAAGCAAAACAAAGTGTTTGTGGTCGTCGACAACAAACTTCGATTAAAACGGTGTTCTAGTGTGCTGAAACAAAATAGTACTCGCGTTTAGGATTGAAATAAGTGCACTTTTATTGATAAAAGGTATTTCATGTAAGAAAAATAATCACAAAGCAACTCCGTAACTTTGCTTTGTATTTGTAAATATTGATATTTGTTTGCACTATGTGTAATCACAATTCTGAACAAAATTTTGAGAGAGAGCAAAAATGGTTCATCGACAACAAACAATGTTTATAGTGTAATATCCGCAAAACAGTTGTTCGATCGAACAGTCACATTGTTTTTGTTTTCTGTATAAAGCTGTCAACTCTCAGTTCATCCGTGAGAGAATTGAAACGGATGAACTGTTCGCATAGCAAATACTCTGTTCGCAGGCGATGAGTGCAAACTACAAACTAACAGGGTTGTTGTGTGGTGTAATAAAGAAGTATGCATGTTTTGGAGTGAAAAAGCTCCACTTATATCGGAAAAAGGAGGATTGCGTGAAAATAATTGCACAAAGCAACTCCAAATATGTATATATACTACGGAAAGTGTTTGACTGTTGTGTTTGCAATGTAACATAGCAAGCGAACAGATTTGACGGGAGAGTAAAATAGTTCGTTTCTTTGGACTGTTCGATCGAACAACTGTTTGCAATGTAATATGGGCCTAACGGATCTAAAAAACTTTTTAAATAAATTAAATTAAAATGAATTAATTTTAAATTATTTTTTTTCTTTTAAATAAAAATTTGGGTCGGTTTCGCTTAGTTTAGCAGTTATAGGCCTCAAAATTTCTAAATGTTGGGATATCTCGAAAACCAAGAGAGATATCAGCATGAGGTTGGTGTTATTTGAAAGCGAAGAATGCCTGTAAAATGCCTTATTAATTTATTAATTCAAAAAAGAGGGTTTACAGAGACTTTGAAAACCGTTGGTGTAAATGAATATAGAAAATATCATAGCGTTGATGATCTCCCCTTCTCTTAAATTGCTGCCCTGATGTGTAGTTTCCGCATCATTTAAATCTGCAATAACCTCCTCTTCATTGATAGCTGGGATTTCGCCGTTTTTTATTAGTATATTGTGCAAAATTGCACAAGCATATACAATGTTGGCAGTCCTCTTGTGGTTATAATGTAGGACTCTGTGCTTCGACAAGCAAGCGACTTTAAGACACCAAATGCCCTTTCTATCACGTTTCTGCTTCTACCGTGCAGCTTATTATATTTTATCTCCTTTACTCTCTGAGGCGCACATAGAGGTGTAAGAAGCCAAGGCTCCAGAGGATAGCCTTGATCACCTAATAACCATGTGTCTCGCCGGACGTCATCGTTCTGCATCATATGCGCACGCACTGGCGAAGTAGTCCATATACCAGAGTCGTGGCATGAACCTGGATACTTTGCATTTATCGATGTGAAAATTAACCGGTGATCACAAATCTTTAAAAAAAATGTCAATTTTTATTCGGGAATTTATTAGGAACTATAAACCTACCGCTTCTACATTGACACTGTAATTTCCCTTTCGGTTCATGTACAGATTCAGAGGAGCTTCAGTGCTTCAAGATGGAGCCACGATATTAATATGGGTGCAATCTATTGCACCCACAGTTCCTTTAATTCCAAAATTGGAAAAAAATCTGTAAGGAACAAATTTAATTTAACAAATCAAATTTTTATATTGTTATTTATACCCTGATTTCCCAGCCATTTTCTCCTCCAATGATATTGGCAACTTTATTTCCTTTCCCTTTACTAATATTATCAACTTTGTTATCGCATAAATACTGCGGGAGACCGAAGCTTGGCTCATAGGCAGCATGCAGTTGGATCCCACGCATTTTTGGTACGATCCATGCCCGAAAAAATATAGTGCGGCTAAAAACCTCGCCACAAAGGGCAATGAGGATTTTTGTGTATCATATGGACGCAATTCATCAATTATTTGGATACACAAATATTTTTTTAAGCGATAATGCTGGATGAACACATCGTCGCTCAAAGAAAACGGGTCGCCATCATCGCGTAAATGTCGTAAATATCTTCGTCTTTCATGTTTTTCTTTATTTTCATTTTCTTCACTTAAAAGTAATAACAAAAATTCTTCCATAATGCCCAACAAGTATTTTTTGTACAAAATTTGCTTAATTTTTACAGAAGAATGACACACCACCACAGCTTGCTATGAAATTTTGCTTTATAATGACTTGTCAAGACGTTTTCTGTCATTAGCAAATAGTGAATGAAAGAGCTTTCAAAAAAATCATTAGAATTCCAATATTAAGAGCTGTTAAGTACTTAACTAGTTTCCTTTGTGTTTGTTTTTGTGGTGAGTATATTTTGCTAAGTGGTTCACAAGCAGAATAGACCGGTAAGTGTATACGCAGATCGAAAGCGTCAACATCAAAAAAATAATTTACTGTACAAACCTTAATAGCCTGTTTCCATAAAAATATTTAATCCGGTTAAGGTGTTCGAAAATCGATCAGCTGATCTAGTGTTTCCATACATAATCCGTTCCGGGCTGTCAAACCGAAAAGAAGAAACAAATAGCTGTTGTTTTGTTTGTATTTTTACGCAGATAGTTTTAAAAGTGTGCATCGCTTTAATTTATAATACAGTGAATAAAATAACAATAATATTCAAAAATGTTGAAATGTATTTTGGTATGGTGATGAAATTCGCAAGTTTACAGAATTTGGAAAGCGAAAAATCGTACATCATAAATAACAAACTCCTCTCAGTATGTCGAGTTTTTTTTGGCATTTGGCAGAATAGTTTGGTGACATAAATTATCTCTTTCTAACTTATTGGCACTAGAAAAGGAGAAAGATAGTGTGTCTGCAATTCCGAACTTCGAAACAGACTTGCAAACTAAAAACTGAGGCTAAAAACCAAACGCATTTTGGTTTAGCGCTGGAATAGCAACAACAATTTCACGGAAGTTAAAACAGTTTACGAGTGGTTTTGGGGCTTAAAACAGTTTATTCCAAAAACCTGAAAAAACCATTTTATGGAAACACCTTATAATAGTACGTTTACACCGCCTGTTTTATGCTGTAAACACAACACAATTTCGCAAACGATTGCGGCCGGAACGAACTGTCAAAATAACATAGGGTCTTATGGGAAACCAGAAAAAAATAGCTGACTGCTCTGCTGTCGTCAACGACTGCGAAAATTCTGTAAATTTTTACAGAAAAATCGCAATCGTTAGCGATTTTTGACAGTTCGTTTGATTTAGCATTGTTTACATCTAGGTGGCATAGTTAACAACTTGGTGAAATTTTCTTGCGTGAGTATTTAGCTGTAATATTTTGTTAATATTTATTAATTATATATTGCACATAATTTAATTTGCTTACAGATATCGATTGAAAAATGGATGATCACTTAATCGAGGAGGTGCGCCAAAATCCTTGTTTATATAGTTTGGAAGACTCAAACTATAAAAATTTATTCTATAAAGAGAAGGTTTGGGCCACCATTGCTGAACGACTCAACATCGATGGTAAGCATTTCATATAATTGAAGTGTAGATTGCACTTTCTAATATTTTTAATGTTCAGTGGAACAGTGCAAGAAACGGTGGAGAAACTTGAGAGACACGAAGCGGCGGTCCTATAATAGGATGCAGTTGCCTTCGGGTAGCGCTGCACCCACAAAAGGGCCGTGGATACATGCGGATGCCATGGCATTTCTGGACGATACGAAGTGCTGTAGAAGGTGAATTTTATAGATATAGATAGTTATTTATTATATTTAGCGTATACTGATCATGTTTATTTTCAGAACAATCGGAAGTTTACCGCAGCCAGAAGGTCTTGAGGATCAGGATAAGGAGCCGATCCCAGACTTCTCGCCACCAATGGCACCACATATTGCCTTACTTCATGTGTCTCCACAGGTATCTGATTCGTCACCATTACCGTCACCGTCACCAGTACCGTCACCATCACCGTCGCCTTCTCCAGGCTTTAGCCACCAGACTAGCTGGCAACGTCGCAAGATGCGAAAAGAGGCAAATGTAGGCTTCTATTGGTTATTAAGTTTATATTTTTATATTTTTATGATAACATATCTATAAACGTTACAGGAAAAGGCGGAATTCAACAATTTCCTGAGTGCGGCGTCCGGGACTATTAACAGCCTCACGAGCTCTCTGGCAGGGACCGTTACCACCAAAACTAGTACTACCCGATTGTATTTTGCAGCAATGGCCGAAGAGCTAGAGGAAGCTAATCTCCCACCAGAGATGCTCCGGTCCACCACCGATGAATGTCGGCGATATATTCGTAATATAATAGATAGCTACAAGCAAAATAATAGCAATTAAAAAAAACTATTATACCTGTATAATAATAAAAAACATTAACAAAAACATTCAAAACATTATTTATTATTATGGATTGTTTCGAATTAAAAACTCTTTTAAATCATCCCTCAATGCGAAAGCGGCCCTTGCAGAACGAATCCTGGTTGAGCTAATGGAGCGCAGGGCAGCAGTCTCCCTTCTCCAAGTTCCTTCCATTTCAACTCCATTTTCAACCCTATTCACCAACTCAGCATTGTAGCAATTGTTGTCGCGTTTTGAGCATCAAAAAGTTGTGCAGTACTGTTATTGCTGAAACAATCTTGTCTGCATTTTTCGGGCAAGCATATATTTTTGTGTGGAGTACTCGCCAACGGTTAGCCAAAATTTCAAACGCATTTTCAATATGAACGCGTGCTTTTGACAAGTGTTTATTAAAACATTCTTTGTCGGCGGGTAAATTTCGGCCAGGAAATGGCCGCATTAGATTGCGTTTCAATGGGGATGCGTTATCGGCTACAAAATAGTACGGGAATTTCCGCGATCCATCCGGTAACCAACTTTCAGGAGGAACTTCCAATGTTTCGTATAAAATTCTTTTACCAAACGCACTACGTAGGAAGATACCACCATCGCTTTGACTACCCAAAGCTCCAATGTCCACAAAAGTGAAGGTGTAGTTAGCGTCGCAAGCTGCCAAAAGTGAAATGCTAAACGATCGCTTTTAATTGAAATACAAGGATCCACTTTTTCTTGGGCAGACAATGCTTATATGCTTGCCGTCGATAGCGCCCAAGCAATTTGGCATACCACTTTTGTCATAAAACAAATTAGCATTGGCAATCCAGTCAGTATGATTTGGCGGAGCTATATACACCTCATGAAGCTCTTCCCAAATCGACTCACAAGTTTCGTATATTATTTTTCGAACTGTGGAAATCCCGATCTTGTGGGCCCAAGCTAAAACTTGGACATTACATCCTTGCGCCAAATACCTAAAATTTTTAGCTTTACAAAATGGTAATAGTAATAGGTAAATAATTTTTACGCTTACAAAATAGTAAGAGACAACCGTATTTCCGGCACAATTGCTTTTCTTTTGGAATATCGTTGCAGCCTATTTCGCAACAATTGCAATAGCACGTTGAAATTTTCGGGGTCCATCCGAGTTGCTTTAAAAAAGTGCTCCTTGTCGCTTAACTGCAGGTTTTTAGTGCACACTTCATAAAATCCTAGTCTATCGCGCGTCAAGTTGTCTGGGCGAACCCACCACCTCCTTCGGCTACGCCGTTGCTTTAACATATGTATATGCCTATTAATTAAATATTATTTTCGATATTCCTTCTTGCACAATATAATTCTTACTTCATATACAATAGATACAATTAGAGTTATTTTCAGTATTACTGATATTGTACGTATAATTAAGTCATTCGTTCCACATGGGTCCATCTTCTTTAAATTTATATTATTTATATTTTATTATATATAAGTAAACTTCACAAAATATTATTTTACACAAGAAACTATTTTGTAAACAAGCTCAGTTGCTTTCTGCCGACGTCCTACGCGAGCAGATTTCTGACAGTTCGTTCCGGCCGCAATCGTTTGCGAAATTGTTTTGTGTTTACAGCATTACTTCCAATGTGCTTATCACTAAGCAAAACCGTTTACACCGCCAAACATGTTTAATATTTTTGACAGCTAATCATTTGTTTCTTCTATTGTGTACGTGGTGTAGTTATTTATGATTTGCGAAGACATAATTCAAGCACAGTTACTGAAAATGCAACTAGAAGCATAGTAAGAAATTCTATATTAGCTCGGCTAAGGAATGATAAAGTGTTAATGGGAATGTTAACCCTTCTGTCCATAACCATTTTAAAACCTTTCTATCCACGGACTAGGTCTGACTGGACCTATATACGTTTTGTATGAAAATAACCGGAAAGGAGCTAAATAATTTACATTTTTTTATGGTTTTAAAGTCTATTAGCAAATCTTTTCTTTATTTTCTTACTTTTTTATTATTTGACATCCATATTGTTATAAATATTTGAAATTATTCATTAAAACAGCTACTACATTTAAATATCTTAATGCTATGCTGTAATGCGGATATTACACTACGAACATTGTTCGAAATAGCTGTAAAATTGTTCTTGCTTTCTGTACAAAACTGTCAACCTTACGCTGTCAGATTTCAGAGTTGAGTTCATCCAGAGAGGATGAACTTTTGCGAAGCAAAACAAAATGTTTGTGGTCGTCGACAAAAAACTTTGATTAAAACGGTGTTCTAGTGTGCTGAAACAAAATAGTACTCGCGTTTAGGATTGAAATAAGTGCACTTTTATTGATAAAAGGTATTTCATGCAAGAAAAATAATCACAAAGCAACTCCGTAACTTTGCTTTGTATTTGTAAATATTGATATTTGTTTGCTCTATGTGTAATCACAATTCTGAACAAAATTTTTAGAGAGAGCAAAAATGGTTCATCGACAACAAACAATGTTTATAGTGTAATATCCGCATAAGCAAACAGCATCTCCGCAAGCATTGCAGGAAAATCTGGTTTTCCTTTGAATTTTATCCTTCGTTCTACATATTCTGCACGACATTTTCGAGACTGATGTTGGGTTACTGTTACTAGGTTGAGCTATTCTGGTTCCTATTGGTGCTCCAAAGAAAGATGTTTCTGTTATTTTGCACTAACAATTGCAATTTTTCTTTTGCTTCTCTACAATAACAAACCGTGTTCCGCCGTCCGTCTGGGTTTGCTTTAAATTTTGCATTTTAGGGTTTTTGAAAGAAATCTTGCTTTTTGCAACTTTGTTCTGCTTCTTGTTCGATGTCCAAGCTTTGTAAAGTGCTGACACGATGTACGTTGCGAGCATAACGTGCTGTTTAAGAATTTGTATGGGCATAGATGATATGTAGTTGGCATATCATTTTACTATACTAATTGTAGATCGCGTGATGTTGATGTTATTCGCATTTTAGGTCAAGTGCGCCGCAACTTTAGAGAGCTTGAAAATGATTTGACAGCTTTCCATAATAAATTGAATGACTATGAACGTTTTTTCAACCAATTTAAACTCATGGACCAAACCTCACCAAAGCGAAAAAGCTCCAATAAAAACACTCGCGACCCACCATCACTGATCAATCTACTAAGTCCGGCCGTAAGTGATTTGAACTTGGTTTCAAATCCCTCATTAGCTCTGGAGCCAATCGGCAATGTGGCTGCCTCGGAACTTGGAAATCCGCAATCATTATCCATTGAACCAAATATAATTGCAGCTGAAGCGAGACCTGAAGCTCAACCTGAAGTTCAAACTATAGTTCAAAGTGGACTTCCAGCATCAGTTGCACCTGATTCAAGTGGACCTTCAGTGGTAAAGAATACATTGGTAACTGTGCGTAACACCGACGCGATTCCAAAATCATCGAATGCCTCCTTACCCGTGCAGCCTGCTCCAACTTCCGTAAAGAGATTGGTGGTTGTGCAACCAAAGAAAACTGTATTCGTATCGCGTTTTGCTCCGGATACGACAGTTGAAGACATTCGTAATCATATCTGTACTCAACTAGAGCAACGTGATATTGATTTATCTATATCAAAATTTAATTTTCGTGCAAGGAAATCCTATGCATCATTTAATATAAACCTACCAGATCAATTGCTAACGCGTGTTTCGGATCCCACTTTTGGCCTAAGAATGCAATTGTACATTAATATGTGTTTAGGCCTAGAAATACCGCGGTGAACCCTGCAAACTCTGTTACAGCTGCAACTCGTGCTAGTGCTAGCTCAAAAAACTAGGGACGTGTGCTTCTGAAATCCTTTATCAAAATGTCAGAGGACTCAATACTAAAATGACTGACCTCTTATTAAAAAGCTTTGACATTGATTATGACGTCATTGTTCATACCGAAACTTGGCTTAAACCAAATGTACATAACTTGGAGATATTGTCTGAAGCCTATACTGTCTATCGTAAAGACCGTGACCCATCTTTAACTCATTTAACCAGAGGCGGAGGTGTTCTGATTGCAGTTGACTCTACCTACTTTTCGCGAGAGGAAGTAATTAGCTGCGATAAGGAAATAGACTTCTGCAGTGTATACGTGAAGATTGGCTCTTTAAATATCTTTGTTACATGCTCCTACATCCCACCTAATTCTCCTTACAGTATGTATATCAAGCACATCGGCTGCATAAGTAAAGTGGCTGATAAACTGGGACCTACCGACCATCTATTAGTGCTGGGCGACTTCAACTTGCCTCATGTTAGTTGGGAAAAATGTGATGATTCCTTGATTCTATTACCGGCTTCTGATATTGAAAATTACACGACTCTTCTGAATGACATTTTATCTAGAGGTCTGTACCAAATAAACTCTATAAGAAATAATTATGGCCGCTGGTTAGATTTAATCTTTGTCGATGATGTAGATATTTTTGAGTTATCGAAGACGGCGCCTTTAGTACTACCAGAAGATATTTACCACCCTACGTTGAAATTAACAGTTTCACAGCACCCAGAACATGCTCATAGATCCAATAAATGCAGCACTGCTATGAGGAGGGAATTTTGTTTCCGTAAAGCCAATTTCGTGACAATGAAGTCTTACCTCCAAAACATTAATTGGGAATCTATATTTCATGTTACGTTAAATTTGTCCACAGAGATTTTGGATGCCGCGGTCTACTCATTTAATACCACCCTTCTGAATTGTTTTAAATATTCAGTACCGTTACGAAAATTATTGAGCTCTATTGTACCGACTTGGTATACATTTGCATGTCGGAAATTAAGGACTTTGAAATCTAAGCATTATAGATTGTATTGTACGAGGCGTTCACCTGCAAGTTTTGCTATGTATGTAACTACGAGATGTAAATATCAGAAACAATGCAAGGAAGCTTATGCCAATTATTAATTAAGAATTAAACTCAATTTGAATTCCGATCCAAAGTCATTTTGGAAATTCGTTAATATGAAAAGAAAGTTGTCTATGTATCCGTCGGTTATGAAGCTTGACCATCGTGAATCTGGTGATGTTGGAACTATTTGCAATATGTTTGCTAACTTCTTTGAATCTACATATTCATCCGTAAATTGTAGTTTAGTGGAATACCCATTCCCCACTTCTTCGGGATGTATAAGTCTGCCAATAATCGATGTAAACATTGTTCTAAATGCTTTGAAAACTTTAAAGTGCAACTATAACCCTGGACCTGATGGATTACCAGCATGCGTTCTTAAATACTGCGCTGAGGAACTAGCAGTGCCTATCACATCATTATTCGAGCATTCCATACGATCTGGCTACTTTCCAAAAGCTTGGAAATCTTCATTTATTATACCGCTTCATAAATCTGGTAATAGATGCGATGTAAGAAATTATCGCGGCATTGCAAAAATTAGTGCGCTGCCGAAGTTATTTGAGTGGATAATTGCTGAACAAATATCACGGAGTATACATGCTTTGGTTTCTCCAGCACAACACGGTTTTTGTAGGGGAAAATCAACTACAACAAATTTACTCGAATTCGTGTCGATAATCATGAAAAACTTCAAATCTTCTATGCAAACTTTCAAAAAACAGCTAAGCTTTTGATGTTGTTAATCATAAGCTTCTTTTTTTAAAGCTGAAGTTGTTTGGCTTTCCTAAACCGCTACTAAAATGGATACTCTCTTATCTCAGTAATCGGACTCAAAGGGTGGTGTTCAATAATACAACATCAAATGATATTTTTGTTACTTCAGGTGTACCTCAAGGGAGCCATTTGGGACCACTGTTATTTCTGGTTTTCATTAATGATCTACCATTGGCTCTTAGGAATGGGAATGTGTTAATGTTTGCGGACGACGTGAAACTTTTTCTGTCTTATAAGGATGAAATTGGCGCCAGTCTCCTACAGTCGGATTTGGATTCCCTGACCGCATGGTGTAATATCAACTGCATGGACCTCAACTTAACGAAATGCAAACAATCAACTTTTTTCCGTTGTCATAGTCCTTTTTTCTGTAATTACACTATTTGTGGAAGGAATTTGGAACGAGTTGAAATTGTAGATGATCTTGGAGTAGTTCTCGACCGAAAATTACGCTTCAATAGTCATATTAATCGCATATCTAGCAGAGCGAACAGCGCATTAGGTTTTATAAAGAGATGGGCAAAGGAATTTAATGATCCATATATTACTAACAGACCTCTACTTTATACATCACTAGTCAGACCTATGTTGGAATACGCCTCGCCTGTTTGGAGCCCAAACTATAATTGTTACATTGCTGAGATTGAATCGGTCCAAAAACAATTCCTACTTTTCTGTCTTCGCAACCTACATTGGGATGAATCCGTAAACTTACCACCATATGAATCCCGGCTTATGCTAATAAACCTGCCATCACTCCCTAATCGTTAAATGCTAGAATGTTAAATGCTATTTTTATCCTCAACATTCTGTATGGCGTTACTAATAGTGCATATTTATTATTCAACATCCATCTTAACGTTCCTTGCCGCACATTGAGGCGATATGAACCGCTTCAGCTAAGCTTCAGCAGATCTACACACCAACCTCTTCGGAACGCCTGTGTCGATTTTAATACTGTATATCCTGTAATTAATTTCTCCGACTCAGCCTATTTAACTAAACAAAAGATTCTACAATTCTTATCCTTATTTTGAATGTTCTTTCAAACTATAAAGCAATATGCTTAGTTTATACCTAATAAATAAATAAATAAACAAATGTTTCATGCAATCTCTTTACGAATATATGCTCGTTGCTGGTTCTTCCTATTTTGCAGTATGCGGTGCCAGTTTGGTATCCACACTTCAGCTGCTATATCAACAAACTTGAATCAATGCAGAAGCAGTTCTTACATATCTGTCTACGAAATCTTTGCAGGGATACATATCTTTGCTGTTGTTGTATGTCGCGATCGCAATTTCCATCCAAGCTTTCATTAAAGTAAACTTGAAAGCCAAGTCTGCAACCGCAGCGCTTTGTTTGTTAGCCAGAAGCTTTAGTCAAGTTTTGGGAAACCAAGCCAACAATCAGATGGTTTAGCATTGGTATTGATCGTGGAAGCTAGCTAGTAGCGAGCTTCCAAACCTTAAAAATCTTAACTCTTTGCAGTGACCATAAAACGCTTGGTTTAAAGAAATAATAAAAATAATCCAAAACCAAACGCGGAAGAATTAAATTGGGAACGATTTAATTCTGCCGATATTGATATTTCGCAATACCAAATTGCGAAAGAATGGAAATTGCGAAACACGGCATACTGACCCAGTTTGGTTCGGTCGACGGATGCGTCAACCGAGCTAAGGCGGAAAAATAGAAAAGATTCCAACAGGAGTCTTGTAGTAAAATCCGAACGAAGAAGTCGTGTGTTCAACGCGTATAAAGTCGCGTGTTAGTAATTATTTAATAAGTGTAAATAAACTTAGTGTAATCCAATCCATAGTGAATAAGGACAAAAGGTGTCAAAATTTATATATATTTAGAAGTGTATTAAATAAAGAAGAAACAACACCCTAAAAGGATCGTTGTCATTGGAGCCCAGAAGAGCGGCCCGAACTTTAGAAGACCTCCCTACAGTAACGTACAACAAATTGGCGCAGCAGGTAGGTAGGAAAAAAAAACCAAAATAAAAATTTAAATATTTAAAGTAAAGCGTTAAACACTTCATATCGAGAAACAAAGCCACGTTATTAACTTCTTCAATAAGAAGCAATTACAATTACTTGCTTATAAAACAAAAAGCAATAGAAATCAGTTAGCGAAGAATAACTCAAATGAGCTCGCTTATTAGATTGTTCGAACAAGAGATTGCAAACCTTGCAGTTTTGTTTTTGAGGTTTTAACTTACCTCAGCAAAGGCGGAAAAACAGTTTTGACGCTTCGCCGTCATTTTAAATAAAGGAGTAGCGAGCTCAAGCTTTAAGAAAAAAAAAACCCCAGACTATTAATAAAAATATTAACAAATAACTATTAGTACATTATTATTAAAAACAGATCGAAATGTCATTACTAATAAAAATGGAAATTTTAACAATTAACAGGGAAAGGAAAATCGCTGAAAAAATTCATCAAACAAATGGAGTACATTCCACAAAACGTGACGGAAACTAAAGTGCAACCTCCGGAGTACATACCATCGGAGATAAAGAGGCAGGGACCAGCCAGACTAACAATCGAGGAATACCGAAAGCGGCAACAAATTCGGAAGGAAAAAGAGGCTACAGCAATACCGCAGCAAGAGGGACGATCGGAACCGAAGCAGCGACGCGGAGGCAAACTAGTAAAGGCAAGGAAGCGACTAGGATATTTAAAGGCACTGGTAACCAATGACGTAAACCCAATCCCGTGGGACAGGACACACCAAGTTTGGGAGGAAATAGATCAACTAGAGCAAAGTTTGAGGGAACGCAGACGGAAAGGTGCTAGAAACATGAAGATACAACAAATTGGCGCAATTGACCAACAAAGAACTAAGAAAGGAAACCATCATAATCGTTTTTAAATTATTACAAATTGTTAAAATAAAATATATATCTGAAATTGCAGACCTTAAAATTTGGAAAGAATAATTAGAATTATACAAGTAAATTTAGAAGTATTACTTTAAAGCAAATTTAATGTGATGAAAAAATAAAATTGGAGTTATATTAACACAAACAAATTTAGAAAACAAAAAAAAAACAATTCCACTATGTTATATTAAGCTTTGGAAATAAAAAGAATTCACCAAACGTATTCCTTATTTTTTTTTTATACCCTGCACACGAAGTGAGAGGGTATATTCACTTACTGCTTCCGTTTGTAACGCATTAAAGGAGGCGTGACAGGTATAGGAAAGTATATATATTCTTGATCAGCGTGACCTCCTGAGTCGATTTATCCATGTCCGTCCGTCTGTCTGTCTGTCTGTCTGTCTGTCTGTCTGTCTGTCCGTCTGTCCGTCTGTGGAAATCACAATTACAAGAGAACGAATAGAGATATCTTCTTCAAACTGGACACGAATATTGTCTATCATTAGAAACTCATCGCTATTGCAAATGGGCAAACTCGGACCATTACCACCCTTTTATAGTGAACTACTACTACTACTTTTTATAGTGAATATAAATTAATCCATGCTTATAGCTCAATTTCGCAGCTTGTAAAACGAATTTGCGGTTGAAATTTTGTCCAGAAGTAGACTGTCTCCGAGCAAAAAAAGATTACCACAAATGGGCGTGGTCCGCCCACTAATTAAATAAAATTCAATTACAGGAGAACGAATAGAGGTATTTTCATCAAATTTGGCACGAATACTCTCTGTCATCACAGGCTATTTGAGATTGAAAAGGAAAAAAATTAGACCATTGCTACGCCAATTTTTAAGTAAACGTGTGTAGGGTATATGAACTTCGGCCAGACCGAAGTTAACACTCTTTCTGGTTTATTATTCATAGCGACCAGGCCAACAGCAATAGCTGCAAGCATTAAACGAAATCGATTCTGCTGTAGTGGCAAAAAGAAATAGGTCATAAACTTGAACTTGAACTTCAAGCAAGGCCAGAATTGTCAAACTACAAGCAGCAGCTGGTAGCAAAAAACAATACAAAAATAAAAGACAATAAACACAAAAGTACGTCAGGCAACGGGCGAGCATAATTAAGCAACGAGCTCGGATTACACAAAAAATTAATAAGAGAAGCAAAACAACAAGCGTACGAATGTATAGCGAATGTTTACAACGCGATTGAAAAAGAGAAAAAAAAGGGGGTGTCAATGAGCCGTATTAAAGCTGAGTAAGCAAAAGTTAATTGCTTTTAGAGAATCAATTAAAGTTTTAATTGATTCCAAAATTATCCAAATTACGTACTTATAACAATAAGTATAGGATAATTAATGGCCGAATCGCTACAAGAACAAACATATTTAGCCTTAGAAAAGAACCAGAAGGATTTGAAAAGGCAAATAGAAGACTTTGCATCAAAACTTTGGAGAATCCTGAAAAGCACTGTTTCCAATAAGGAAAATTTAGACTTAATCAAGACTAGAATTCAAGCACTAGGAGAAACATCAACGTTAGAAAAAGCAGACGCATTCATAGAGGAATTGCTAACATTTTCTAAAAATATAATAGAAAGTAAAAACCAAAGCATAAGGGATTATTCGTCAGAATTTAACGCGTTAAAAAAGAAATACGATACTTATCTAAACGAAAAACATTTTCAAGAGAAGATAATAAAGACTTTGGAAGACGAGAACGAACACCTAAGAAATTGCTGAATGACGAAGGATTAACAGAAGAAACCTTAAATAAAACGTTAGAACTGGAATCAGCACAAAAGTCAAGGGAAGTCCAGAATCCGAGAATTAAAAGAGGAAATTTTAACAGACGGTTAAAACAGGAAATAGAGCTAGCGCACGACCAATCACTATACCATAAGGAACCCACCCCAGCCAGTCAAAAGGAATATAATCCAATTTCATTTCCTACATACATATAAACAGCCAGCGGCAGATCACAGCAAGATGGGTATAGCAGAAATAGCAAAAATAACAAGCAGTATTGTTCCACTGTTTGCGAGAACGCAGTCACCAGATTTGAGAGGTGAAGTGTATAAGTTCATACAGGCGTGCGAGTTAGCTACAAATGAAGCAACTGAGGCAAATAAACCACTTTACATAGAATGCATCAAACAAAGATTATATGGAGACGCTTATGATCTTGTAGGCACACAACAGGTCAATACTCTAGACGAATTATACCTAGCGATACGAAGGGTCTACCTACCAACAGCTGCATTAGACGTAACGTTGACAGAACTCCAGAATTGCAGCCAATTGCACAATGAGGACGTCCGGCAGTTCGCAAGACGCCTCAACATGAAAAAAACCCAGGCATTGCAAATAGTAAGAGACACCTATAAGGGAGTAGGTGACAGCGCATATCCATGATATCCATGGTAACGACGTCGGCAAATAAGGCGTTTAGAACAGGGTTAACAGATGCAACGTTACGAACTCACATGTTAAATGTTACAGGGAAAACGATAGAGGAAATGACTGAAATAGCAGTAAACACGCTGGTGGAAATACAAAGAAGTAACTCCATTCATCAACCAACAATTACACCAATAATTAATATGAATACGGTTGAACTCCTGTAAATTATCGCGTGGATTACCCAAGACCAGAAGAAAGGCGGAACGTCTCGAGAGCTCCACAGGAGAAAATAGTTTGTTCATTTTGTAATAAACGTGGGCATACGAGAGAAAAATGTTTAACTAGAGAAAACACCGTATTGTCCAAAGTGTCTAACATATGGTCACGAGACATACTGGAGGTGCAACACCAATGACTACAACAGAAGTGGAGCGAACAACAAGAATCAAAGGCCTACCAACCAAAGTCGAGGAAACCAACAATGGAACCGACCTCATCAAAATTGGCAATCGAACCAAGTACAGCAAAGCTGGGACCAAAATCAAGTACAGCAAACCTGGCAACCAAACCAACCCCAGCAAAATTGGCAACAAAAACAGGCACAAAAGAATTGGAATCAAATGCAAAAGAACCCCGGAAATCAAAAACCGAATCCGTTTAAGGGGGTTCAAGGGAACCAGAGCACTATAAACACGCCGAACGGCAAGAACCCAACAATATGTAATTGGTGTAACAGACCAGGACACATAAAAGCAAACTGTACAGCTAAAAGAAGTTGGGAAACTCTTTTAATGAACTGAAGATCCAGTTCATTAAAAGAACGACGAGGGAAATTTCGCTAAAATCGACATCGCGCCCAACTTCATTGTATAATCTTTCATACGTAGAGTAATCTGAATCGCGTTTTTTTAATGAACTATACAGGTCTTCAAACAAAATAATTTTTCAATTTAATTTTTTGACGTTTTTCAAAATTTGTGAAGTTGGCTATATTCAAAATAGAGGGAAATCTTAAAATTTCCCTATAACCCAGATAGAGACCTGGGTAAAACCTGAGTAAGTGTCAGTTGTATGGCGAAGATCTATACAGTTCATTAAAAAACGCAGCTAAAATAAAAATAATAAAACAGAATGATAAAGTAAATGAAACAGTCAGTAACATAACAAATAAAGCAAAGAAAATAATAGAAATGGGAGCAGAGTTTTTAATAATCACCTTGCTAATTATACAGTTAGCATGTACATCGATTGTAAAAACAGTGTTTCTCAATTTTCAACATTATAAAGCAAGGAGCACTAGTCTTAATATAGCAGAATATATTACAGACATAAAAGCACTTGCAAGTAACATGAAATCAGAGGTATTAGCGAAATTTAAACATTTCAGCACAAATATACAGAACCAGGACATGAAAACAATATGTTCGTGGTTAACGTATGATTTAAATAATAATTATAAAAACACTATAAAGGAAGTATCTAACTGGGATTCAGCCACGTTAAGTGATGTGTTCATTGAACTGCCTTGTGTAGAGGCGAGAAATGGAAAACTCATGTTACTGGTGGATACAGGAGCGGATACAAGCCTAGTAAAAGAATGCGCATTAAAGGAAAATGCCATTATAAATAAAAAGGTTAAAAGGGAATTAAGTGGAGCATTTGGAGGCTGTATAACCACGATAGGGTCCACCAGCATATGCCATGATGAGGTACAGCCCTTACGTTTAACGCTACACGTAGTGTCACTTAAACAAGGGGTACCGGCGGACGGCATACTGGATAGAGACAACATGTGGAACAGATCCATTATAAACGCACTCAATAAAAAGTTAACCCTATTTAATGAAAATAAAGAATTTATAGTTAAATTGCCACTGAAAGGCATCCAAAATATAACAGAACAAAGAACCAAAAATAATATAGCAATAAAAGCAAGAACGGTTAGAATAACGCCGTTAAAAATTAAAACTAAAGTTATGACTGTGGTAGTGCATAAACAAGAGATTGCAGGAGTGTACCTGGGAGAAACACTAGCAAACGTGGAAAACAAAGAGGTCAAGGTACCAATCCTAAATTCAACGGCAAAAGATTTCATTCTTAGTGACAACTTTGTACCGAAATTTAGTGATTTTCACGAATACAAGCTAAGTGATGTTTCGTGCAATCAATGGACTACCATCAACAGTATAAGTAATGCAGACATAGCGTAACGCATTAATACTTTAATGAACGATTTGGATTTGGAACCTTCTTTAAATAGAGAGGAAAGAGAATCCATAACGAAACTATGTACGAAATACCATGATATTTTTCTTTTAGAGGGTGACCCATTGACATACACCCCAGTACTAACGCATAAAATTCCAATAAAGGTGGATCAGCCACCAATTAACCAAAAACAGTACCGAATTCCTCAAACACATAGGGAAGAAATGAATAAACAAATTCATAAATTACTAGAAGAGGATTTAATATCCCCAAGTGTATCTCCATGGAACTCACCACTACTTCTAGTTCCAAAGAAGAGAGAAAAGAAATGGCGCTTAGTAATAGATTACAGAAAAGTAAACGAAGCGACAATTAAACAAGTTTTTCCACTGCCTAGGATAGATGAGATATTGGATCAGTTAGGCAGTAGTAGATATTTTTCGACGTTAGACTTGGCAAGTGGGTACCACCAAGTTTTAATTGACAAAGCGGATAAGGAAAAGACCGCATTTAGTTCAGCTTTAGGACATTTTGAGTTCAACCGAATGCCTTTCGGGTTAACCGGCGCCCCAGCAACCTTTCAACGTCTTATGAATCATATTCTGACAGGACTTCAGGGTATAGATTGTTTTGTCTATTTAGACGACATAGTCGTGTACGCAACAAACCTGGGACAGCATGAAGAAAGGTTAACTAAGGTTTTCGAGGTAATTAGAGAAAATAACTTAAAATTAAACATTAGCAAGTGCCAATTCCTACGACGAGAAGTCGTATATTTAGGGCACAAGTGTTCAGAACATGGAGCACTTCCAGACCCTAGCAAGGTGGAGTGCGTTAAAAACATTCCGCCTCCTAAAAATAAAAAGGAAGTACAAGCCTTCCTAGGCCTTGTTAATTATTATAGAAAATTTATACCGGGAACCGCAAAAATAGCACTTCCCATTAACAAATTGTTAAGAAAAGATGCGAAGTTCGTCTGGAGAGAAAGCTGCCAGAGAGCGTTTGAACAATTAAAAGAATCGGTTATGTCACCACCAGTGTTAACATACCCAGATTTTTCAAAAGAATTTCTTTTAACTACCGACGCAAGTAATGAAGCGTTAGGCGCGGTCCTTTCTCAAGGAAACGTAGGCGAGGATAGGCCAATAGCTTTCGCTAGCCGAGCGCTAAGCGATACAGAACAAAGATATTCCACAATAGAAAAGGAATTTTTAGCAATAGTCTGGGCTACGAAAAATTTCAGAGCATATCTCTTAGGCAGACATTTTAAAATTTTTACTGATCACCAGCCATTAAAGGGAATAGCCAATTTAAAGAATCAAACTTCTAGACTGGCAAAATTCAGACACAAGTTGTCAGAGTATGATTTCGAAATCATATACATATAAGCCAGGCAAGAAAAATTTGAACGCAGACGCATTGAGTAGAATTCCTCAAAACCGTAATGTAGTAACAGCAGTCCAGACCCGCTCTAGAACCAAAGAAATAGAAATGATTAACGAAGGAAATAGCGAAAATTCAAGAACAATTCCGACGCCTGTAGAACCTGACACTCCAGGAATAAGACAGAACGAAAACACAATTTTACTAGGAGATGCACAACAAATAGAGACAGTAATCAAAGATTTTCATAATACACCATTAGGAGGTCACCAGGGAGCAGTGAAAACTTACCTAAGAATCAGGCAACAATATAGGTGGCCAAGGATGCAAAGGCAGATAAAAGATTATGTAAAAAATTGTCGTAAATTTCAAGCGAACAAAAGTTCGAGATTAACAAAAATGCCCATGATGCTAACAGATACACCAATGCGGCCATTTGATAAAGTCTACATGGATATAGTGGGTATTTTACCAGAAACTGTGTCAGGAAATAAGTACATACTGACTTTTCAGGATGATTTTTAAAAATTTATGGCATGTACTGCTATCCCAGACGCGGAAGCAAGTACTGTCGCCAGAGCTTTCTACGATGAAGTAATTACGCGTTACGGAATTCCACGAATTCTTATTACGGATAACGGAACTAATTTCATTTCGAAATTGTTCTCAGATACGTGCAAATTATTAGGTATCAAAAAATTACACATAACACCTTACCATCCACAGGCTAATGGCTCATTAGAGAGAAGCCACAGACCGTTAGCGGAATATTTGCGCAGTTTTGCTAAAGAAGATGGGTCGAATTGGGATCAATGGTTAATCGCAGCCATGCACGTTCACAACCTCACACCCCACATTACGACCAAGCAAACTCCGTTTCGTATTTTATTTGGATTCGATACGGAAATGCCGACTAACCTAAAAAGAAAGTGTAGTTCGGTTTATAATGCCGAAGATCCGAATAAAGTCCTGAAATTCCAAATACAGAGAGCTCACGAAATCGTGAGAAAGAATAAAGATTTAGCGAAACAAGTAGCTAAGAAGCAGTACGATAACAGATTAAATTTAGTAGAATTTAAGGTAGGAGATAGGGTATTAATTAAGAACCAGACTAGGAAAAATAAGTTTTCTCCAATATGGATAGCGCCATATAATGTAGTAAAGATTAAAAGCCCAATTACTACTGTTTTAAATATTAAGGGAAGGAAAAGCCATTCCACAATAACTTACTTAAGTTATATAATAGCAATTAAGGGGAAAATAGGATTAACTAGATAATTATGTAAGTAATCTTTAAAAGCACTTAAACAAGGAAAATTTTATAGGAATAATAAGAAAATTAACGTAAATTAATCAAAATAGGCACCTTATTAGGATTAGGATAGGATAAATATATATAGAATAGGATTGATAATATTTAGTATAGGATAGTAGGAAACTAATATTTTTTTAATTTTAATTTTACTACGAATAATTTTAATTTAACTTCAGTCTTAAGGCTGAATAACGAATGAAATATTGAAAAAATTCAACAAGAAAGTAAATAGTTCAGAATAGCGTTTCAGTAAGCAACAACTTGTTTATATAAGCGTAGAAATATAAGAAAAAGAAAACTTATAGTAAAAGAAATAAAAATATAGTAAAATAAATTCGTAATTAATATCGAAGTCATTTCTTTTGTAAAATTTTGAAATTGAACCCTTGGTATTCATTTTTATTGGTAATATACGGTACATGAAAAGTAGCTGTTTCGTTTTAAACAGTCATGACTATTCCATTTGCATTTATTATAGGAATAAATGCACATGAAATCTATGCATAAAGAGTTAGTTTATGCATAACCATAATTTACACATCATAAATACATCTAGTTGCAATCGTTGCAATAGAAAATGTAATATAAATAAATCTAAAATAAGAAAGATTTTTGTTTCTTATAAATATTCTACACATATATAAACAAATAATATATTACAAATATATAAACATATCATATAAAATGTAGTACATAAATATTCAATGTAAAATATTAGCGAATTCGCGGTAACAACAAACAAAACAAAAGCTAAAAATTGAACGATTAACGCAAGCACTGCAACAAAGCAGGTGTAGAAGTAGAGCAACTGAACACGAGCAGAATGCAGTGTCAGTTTAAGCAATTAATGAAAAGAAAAAAAGCAAAAACAAAAGTAAATCACTTTTAACAAAAGCAAAAAATAAAACAGAGAAATAATGAAAGCGTTGTTATACACGTACATATGTATATGCAAGATTTAAAGTTCATTTCATCATTAAAATACATTAATTAAATTTTAATTGAAATTCAATTCATTTTAAATTTGTAATAAACAAATTATATTAAAAAATTATATTAAAATGAAATATACATTGTAAAAATATAAATAAAGAATTAAAATATGTAAAATTTGAATGCGTAAGCATCAGTACAAAATGTAAGATACATAATAAGAACCCATCATGCAGAGAACCCAACAGCCATCCCGATGTACACCCATCACAACAACAGAAGTGCAACAACACACCACAACAGTTACGAACATTTAAAACAGGGCGACGATTAGCACCCAACCAACTCGAAGGGGGAAGGGTAGCTGGAACAGCTGATCAGCGTAGCGACAACAACCATCGCAACCAAAGATGGAATAGTTGCAACAATCAAACGCATCAATGCAACGATGCAACAACATTCGACAAAAACACGACACTACCTTCAAGGAGATCCGACAAGAGCAACAGTTGAACATCAATATTATCGAGTGATAGTGGTGACAAATACACAGTACCTTGAGGTCACGTGAAGACCAAAATCACCGCAATGAGACACGCAACAAAATAGAGACCTAACCCAGCTGCAGCAGCTAACTACAACCCAGTGGCTGCGCAAAAGCGAAATCCTCATGAATCATGATGGCAGCCTTGCAGCTTAACTTCAAGCGAAAGTTACGTCAAGCGTAAAGGATAGCATCACAACGTCGCGGCGATGAAGCAGCTAGTAGACAACTACTAATGCAGTCACAGTTAAATTTACGGTACATTATCCCGTGGCACAAATCACACTCTACAACATGACCTCAAGAGATAACGATTTAAAACGCGTCACCACTATCGACAAGAAAAATGCTGAAGGCGTTAGCAAGATGTTACAAATGATGATGTTGGTAACATCTCAACCATCAACTACCGTGAAGCGAAAACCAATTGATCCCAATTGCGGGACAACATTACTACCGACAACGAACGTCTGCATCTGATCATCAAGCATAGCACCTACCACGTCAGCTACCCCCCAGCAACATTCCCACAACTCATCGAGAAGAAGACATCGAGACAACGGGGTGTACATCAACGTCAAGATCAACATCAACACCAAATCATCATCAACATACACACAGATGACACCGAAGGAGTGCAGCTACCGTTTGTATGAGACTTGCTACACCATCGTATTATGGTATTATTATTGCAAGTGGTTTTATTGTAATTATTTATTATTATTGTAATTATTGTAATTGTTACTAATAATTAATTGTATTGTTGTATTAACTAATCTCACCTCAACCAATTAACATAACACATAAGATATTCATAAGAGAGGACAAAAAAAAAAAAAAACAAACAATAAGCAAAAATTAACATAAACATAAGTCCACCCACAATTCAACAAACCATAAATGTACTAGAAAAATTTAATATCGTTTTATACGATACTAAATTTTTCTTCCCCTAGGGTGGAGGGATGTTGTATGTAGCGATCGCAATTTCCATCCAAGCTTTCATTAAAGTAAACTTGAAAGCCAAGTCTGCAACCGCAGCGCTTTGTTTGGTAGCCAGAAGCTTTAGTCAAGTTTTGGGAAACCAAGCCAACAACCAGATGGTTTAACATTGGTATTGATCGTGGAAGCTAGCTAGTAGCGAGCTTCCAAACCTTAATAATCTTAACTCTTTGCAGTGACCATAAAACGCTTGGTTTAAAGAAATAATAAAAATAATCCAAAACCAAACGCGGAAGAATTAAATTGGGAACGATTTACAAGAACTCAATCTGCTGTGCTCTCTGATCCACCTTGTGCTCTCTCAGTGGCTAGTGCACCTAACACAAAACTTGCGGGGAAGAAAAAGAGTGCAAATAATGACAAATCGCTTACTGTACAAGTTCTTGATGAGCATTTAACTAAGCATGCTGACATGCTAATGAGTTGTCTATCAGCTGAATTGCGAGTTTTTCGTGGAGAGATTACTGAGAAAATTACACAGATTGAAACTAGTGTTTCCTTGCGTTTTAATGATCTTGACAGATCTCTTAACGATTTGCAGAAGCGGATTGTGGATGTTGAATTGCGGCAAAAACCTTTCGAGGATTTCAGTATTTATGATTCTAATATTAAAAAAGAGCTGTATTGTCTTCGACATCGATGTGACTTGTTCGAGCGACGTGAGATTGCTGCGGATGCAGTACTTACGGGTGTTCCTCGGCTTAAGGATGAAAAACTAAACGAAATTTTTGATAAATTATGCCAAACTGTTGGTTGCCGAACTTCGGTGTTTACTTCAATATTTCGTCCCCGGAGCAAAACCAAAAATGTTGATATGAATATAATTATTAAATTCAGTTCTGTGCCTATGAGGAACGATTTTCTACATTCAGTAGGCGAATTCTGTAAAAGGGAGAAGCGACAACTTTGTTTGATGGATGTTGGCATGGAATCGAATAGTAAAATATACTTAAATGAAAGTTTGACAACTATTTGTCGTCAAATTCTGCACAGTGCTGTAAACTTAAAGCATTGTGGCAAGCTGTATACAGTCTCAACGAGGTATGGATCTGTGGCTATCAAAACTAAGAAAGACAGTAGTTGGAATGTAGTACGTGAGTTAGGAGCCCTGCAGTCTACAGCACAAGTGACCAGGATGCAATGATTATAACTGAATCTATTTTATCCATTTGAATTGCGATCGATAATCTGTAATAAACTTATTAGATTTATGTTCACGCTATCTAAATTCATTATATACTTTTGGAAATTCTGTACTTTAATTCAAAATTTTTTCGATCGATAATTTTTAAAAAACTTATTACATTTATGTTCTCGCTATCTAAATTCATTATATACTTTTGGAAATACTGTACTTTAATTCAATATTTTTCTATGATAAGTTACAAAAATCTACTACTTACTTTACTAAATCTTTTCTTTTTATACTTTCATAACATATGTATCCTCACAGTCAATGTGGCAATGACTGCTTCTAATCGCTTAAATCGTGAGTTCCAACATAGCTCACTAAGTACCTTATTGCAAATACTCAGCGCCCAAAATAAAGGGCTTAATATTTGCCATCTAAATGCGCAGAGTCTGTCGTGTAAAATAGACGAGTTTAGACGCATCTTTACAGACTCTAGTGTTGACATAATCTGTGTCTCGGAGACCTGGTTCCACCCTCAAATAGGTAACTGTTTGTACAAACTAAATGGGTTCAAGCTTTTTAGGTCAGATCGCTATGGACGTCAGGGGGCTGGTGTGGCAATTTATGTTAGGCAAAGTCTGAATTGTCGGCTTATATCCAAATCTGATGAAGGTTCTCCACTTGAATATATTTTTATGGAGATTTATTCAAAAACCCGCAAAATTATGCTCTGTTCAATATATAGACCCAATAAAGGAATATGTTTTGATGCCTTCCTATCATCTCTTCAGGAGCTCTCCTGCAGCACATCCGAAATTATAGTTTGTGGAGACTTTAATTGTAATATATTGAACAGCAGTGAATCGTACCAATTCATACAATCCATGCAGTCCCTAAATACGTATTTAGCCAACAAGATCACACCCTCGCATTTTTCTAATAGCTCATGTAGTCTCATAGATTTGGTCTTCATTAGCGACATGCAGAATGTACTGCTATATCAAGATTTGGATGCTCCGGGCTTTTCCACTCATGATCTGCTGTTCATGACCTATTCATCGCAGGTCAAACGTTAGGGAAACGTTTCAGTATAGGAACTATAAAGGTATGGATTCTGTGTCTTTACTACATGATTTAAACTCAATAAATTGGGAATCCTTGTTTTATATGCCCTTGGTTAATGATCAGGTTGACTTCTTAACGCAGAATCTTAACTGGTTATACGACAAACATGTACCTATCGTTTCTAAAGTGATCAAGCATGATGTGCCTGTATGGCTGACTTCTAATATACTTTTACTCGTGCAGCAGCGTGATTCTGTACATAAAAAATGGAAGAAATTTAATCTTCAGGAATATCTTGTAATGTTTCGTCAATTACGCAATCAAGTTGTAACTAAAATAAGACTTTCAAAGAAAAAATTTTTTGAAACGTAGTTTAACCACACACTATCCACTAAATCATTCTGGAACAAGGTTAAAAATATCGGAATTGGAAAAAGTGTATCGGAAAGCCCTCCCAACATAGACTGTGACGAACTCGATGCTAGATTTCTGTCATACTCTTATAATTCCCCTGAAATCTTTTTGGAAACGAGTATTACCCCTATTCAACATGACAATGATTTCTGTCTATCAAACATATGTGAGCAGGAGGTATTAAACGCACTCATGTCAATTAAATCCAATGCTACTGGTCTTGATGGTATTAGTCCAAAATTCATTAAATTAATAATACCTGTGAGGTCGGTTTCTCCCTAACTGGCGTCGTGGTGAACACCACCGCCTCGATGTAATTACATTCGAACTCGACACGAGATCGGGTGAGTACCGTGTGCAATATCATGCCATCTTACGGGACCCGCTTCGCTTAACATTGGGAATGCAAGAGCGAGAGAGACGGCGAGAATAACGAGACCGCGTGTTCTGTTCTTTGGTGGTTGAGGTAGGTCGGCAACGAGCGCATCGAGCTCGCTTGCTTTTTGGATCGTTGACGCGTGCACACGCGTATCAGAAAAACTCGCCTTGGTGCTTCGCGAAAAATAGTTAAGTTAGAAAAATAATGAGTGTAACTTTTCGTCTAAACGATTTTCATAACGACTCGTGTTGAAAGTGAATCTGTTGGGTCAGTAATACATTTTTGAACACCGTGTAGCGTGAGTGAACATTGTAAAGTACACAACCATACCAAGTGCTTAGTTCCATTGCATTAGTAATGGCTAAATCACATCGACCACATTTCTAAATTACAACTTAAAGTGGTAAAAATTTCATACGGTGAAACCAACCACCCAGAGAACTGATTTACTGTAATATCCATACCATTCCGCTACCATTATGCAAAAGTGCAGCAAGGTGTCTTTACAACACCCATGAAATTACCCAACAACAACAACACCAACGAAAATCACACAACAACAACACCAACGAAAATCACACAACAACACCAACGAAAAATCACCCAACAACAACACCAACGAAAAATCACCCAACAACAACTCCAACGAAAAATCAACAACAACAACATATACATCGAAGTTATCCGCATTCACGTTCCTCAGCGGTGAAGCTGCGACTTGAGCCGAAGTGAAATCCGAGCTTGGACGAGAAGTGGCAGTCATCAAGTATTGTATTAGCAATTTCATATCCTTTCATTGTATTTTGATTAACCCGAACAAATCTCCATATCCACAGTTGTGGAGATACAAGCCAAACAAAATTTTTTTTTGTATCAGCAGTTTGAGCTTTTATATGCTTTTATGATAGTTGTAACCTTCATGAGGAATGCCACTTCAACCTGGATTTCCTGAGTAAGCCACGATACTTACTGGTAATACCCTGATTAACCAAAGAGTTTAACAAGGTTTGGCAGTTATACACACGTATTTTTTTATGAATCTTGTAATAGAAATGTACAATAACATAAGAGCTCACACACATACCATCATTATTACTATTAATTAATATCCTAAGGTGAAACGTTGTAAAGCTTTAAAATAGCAAAACCACTGAAATGTCAGTGCTAATATATCTTGAGCAAATTTTATTTTTCATCTACCCTAAAGCTACCCAATGTTTAACTTTAAACTTAACTAAGTTATCAACTAAAATTATGTCATTAGAATGACAGTTACGAGACGAATTTTTTTTCGTGGTTGAGTTTTTTTTTCTAAAGTAATCATAAACTAAGGAACAGTATCTAGTTTGTTGTTCATCTAAACTAACTAATGCCAACGTGCAAATAAGGGTTGACTATAATATTACCTGTGAATGTTAATAAATAGCTTATAAAATAAGAGTTGAGTGAAATGTTGTATATTACATCAGCAACCCTAAATAAAACCGTGCAAGGTTTTTCTTTGTATTTCAAAATTCATTCAAATTAAATCTGGAAATAACACTATATCAACCATCAGTTTAGTTAAATTACATTAAAAGAGATTAGGTGACATATGCATACTGAGAATAAACTAGATATATACAACAATTTTAAAGTTACGTAACTTAAATTCTAAAATATTGAGAATGACAAACTAAAAGTATACTACAATAGAAATACATGCATACAAACCAACCAAACCAAATAGTGTAATAAAAGTAAATACCTTAAAATCTAATATATTGAAATAAACAAATTAAATTTATACTACAATAACAATAAATACCTTAAACCCAATTATAATGTAATAAAAATAAACAAATTTAATTTATACTACAATAACAAAAAATGCATAAATACCAATTATACTATAATAAAAATAAACAAACTAAATTTATACTACAATAACAAACATATACTACAATACTACAATAATATTTTACTGTAAAAAAAAAAAAAAAAAGAAGAATTATGCTTACAAATAAGAATACAATATCTTAAAATGCCGTAAGCTACCTAACTACGATTCCCTAGGATTAACTGAATTAAAATGAATTAAGCGTCTACAGCAAATTGAAAGCAAATGTATTTGCTAAATATCAACCCTAAGATAAGTTAACCACCACTAGGTTAGATTAAGTTACATTCGTATTACCATGTATTTTGTATGGCTTAGGCATACAATATCCTTTTGATAAAATTCTATTAGAAACCTTATACGGGTTGAAGTTATTATAAATAAATATAATGTACCCTAATTTAGTCATTGATGTATTAATATTATTAAAAATGGTTTAAGCCTGAAAGGTAAGTAAGCGTCACCGACTCGGACTCCGAAGCGACCTCAGCATGGGCTGGCAATTCAACCGAATTCGACTGCCAGCAAGGTTGGGTGGGCACGGGTAGGCGGGGCAACCTTCATCTTCGCTCCGCCCCCAAACTCCTCGTAACGCGACATGACTCACAGCGTTCGTCCGATCGTCCTCGGGACTCTTGATGTTTGGTCACTATTCTAGAATTATCCTGTTGGTATATGTTTTCTTTTCAAGTCTTGACTCAATTTAATGTTTTTTTTCTAGTAACGCAGGCGTTATACATTGTTCACGGCTTTTCAAACCCCCCTATTTTCCCTGAGCACGGCCGGGCCGAGTCAAGCTAACTCTGAACAATGGATCAACTGGGTTTTTTTTCTCGATTAAGAACTTGGTGGTGACCCGTTGTGCCGAACGTGGGGCTACAGAAGAAATGGCGCCCAAGGTGGGGCAGGAATTGGTTGTCGAGCGTTACAGAAGAAATGGCGCCCAACGTGGGGCTACAGGAGAAATGGCGCCCAACGTGGGGCCCGAATTGGTTGTCGGATGGGCGCAGCTGAGATTCGTGTTAAAACTCTAACATGCTCGCTGTGCTGGTGCGTTGACTCGTTCGCATTCCTTTGTTTTGTTTTTCCTTTCAACTGTGAACTGTATATTGTGCGGAGATTTGGATGTTGATAGTTATTGGCGAATTTGAGATTCTTGAGTTGAATTCTAAAGTGGATTGCTCATGCTCGTTTGTTGATTCTCTCGATGTTCACGATCTACGACCAACCTATGTTTTTTTTTCTCTTTTTCAATTTTTTATTTCTCTTAAGTGGCCTCAACTGGATTTTCACGACTGGATATTTCGGTGTGTACCGTTGAGCCACGTCTTCCTGCGATTGTTTGGCATCAAGCTGTTCCGCGGAAGGAGAGAACAGTCAACTGGGATTTCCCTAGCCTACTCTTGTTAGTCAGAAGGCTTGAGATTTTGTGACGTGGAATTCTTTGGCTGCGCACAACTCGCCAGATGAGTCTCAAGGTGGTGTTGACAATTTATGTATCCTTCTATATTATCCCTTGTGTTTACTTTCGACCATGCCTCGTGGGTTGAGGGGTCGATGGGACGCTTTAAGTCCGCGTAGTTTTTTTTTTATCTCACTGCCTAGTCATGTGCGGCGAGGAGGATGATGTCGCTTCGGAGACATTGGAGTCGGCACGCTTGCACCTTCATTATTTAAATTTGTTGCCACAAACTTACAACCTTTTGGTTGAACCTACTATAAGTATTATTTATATTTTATTTTTAGAACTATATTTTTTTGTACTACTGTTGCCATACAGTATTAATCGACATTGATTGGTTGTGACTCGACTTATTTCGGAGACTTGAGTTCCGTATAACATCTTTTTTTTATTTTTTTTTTGTTCGCGTAACCTGATATTTTTTTTTTATCGACATGCCGGTAGAACGTAGTCCGTCGTACCCGACGCGAGACGCGAGTTTAGATCCCCGCTGTTCGATTTGTCAGAGCCCTTTTCACCCGAATGACGACGTGTACACCACCAACTGTCTACACGATTTTCATAAAAACTGCTTTTACTCTTGGTCTAAAACCAACACCGTTTGCCCGATCTGCAGACAACCTGTTGCGCCATTGTCGCAGCAGATGCACACCTCAACCACGACTACCCCAGGTTTACCTTCAGGAGCCCGTGGGCGGCCCGTATTAGGGGGCGTGGCAGCGGCAATTGGCAGTCCTCATACTCCTCTCAGGCAAGGTGCAAGGCACTCTAGAGAAGCAGAGACCACTACACCTGCCTCAGATTTTCTGGGATTTTCTGCATATAGCGGGCTTATTCCAACCAGAGCGGTGGACGTTGATGTTAGCCAAATTGTAAATGAGTCATTGCAAGCCATGCGGCGTGATATGGCTGCTACTGTTGCAGCGGAGTGTAGGTCCGCGTTGAATGAAATGCAGAGTCCGTCCGGTGCTGCTATTGCTACCGCTCTTGGCCCGAACCCTGTTAACTCAATACGACGTGTTGTCGATTTTCCTCCTAGGGAAGAGACACTACCACCCAACCCTGGGCAAGAGGCATCTAGTGAGCCTGGAAATAGATCAGGTCCGAGAGGAAGTGGTCGGAGTAGAGATATAGATAAAGTTCCGTCACTCATTGCGGGCTGGCGCTTGAAGTTTACGGGTGAGGCCAATGGGTCAAATGTGGAAGAGTTTATATATAGGGTTACGTCACTGACCGAACAATGTTTAAACGGAGACTTTGACGCCTTATGTCAACACGCTCATCTACTGTTTTCGCGTAAAGCCGAAACCTGGTTCTGGCGACACCACCGACAGGTGGGTAGACTGACGTGGCCATCCCTGTGCACTGAGTTAAAATCCAAGTTTCGATGTTTCCTCACAGATTATGAGTTGAGCGAAAACATTCGCCGACGCAAGCAGCGTGCCGGCGAAACTTTTGATCAGTTTTTGGATGACATGCTCGCCATGAATGATCATTTGCGAACTCCCTTGAGGGATCCCGAAATTTTGGAGATTCTCCAACATAATCTTAACACCGAACTGAGGCACGAGCTACTTCACATTCAGATCCGCGATCTAAGTGATCTGCGTCGCGAGTGTCGTCGCCATGAAAACTTCTTTAATCATCCCACTGACCAAACGCGTTTGCGACTCCCAGCTCCGAGACGACCGATAGCAGCCATGAGTCATGATGGCTGGCAAGAACCCCATATCGAGGGCAATGATAGAGCACATGAATTAAACGCACTGAATAGACAGGCTACGATCGAAAGGTGTTGGAACTGTGATGCGGAGGGGCATCGGTATCAAGATTGTACCGCCCCCATTCGTCGCATTTTTTGCTACGGGTGTGACACTCCGAATCAGTACCGACCATCCTGTTCTAACTGTTTATCCAGGTCGGAAAACCGACGTGCGGGGGCACGAGCGGCGACGGCCGATGCCTTTCCGCATATCAGTCGCCAATCCCACCAGTAATTATTCTGTCTAGATCGTCTGAGATATCTGCTTCGGCCATACCAAATGCACGTTCTGCTAGTGTTCAGCCTGGACACACTTTTGTTCCGTATCATGTACGGTTGGCTCGTTACCAACACCGGCGAGCAGAAATCTTCGGTGATCAGACAATTAAACTTAATCGTAACACACAGCGACTACGCGCGTTCTGGTGTAATCTCAAGCGAGTCCGTAAACAGGTCATCTCTTCCATCAACGACAACCCCCATGATACGCGTCCTTTCGTAAAAATCGTGCTTGACAATAAAGTTTATTTGGCATTATTGGATAGTGGGGCTAGCGTAAGTGTGTGTAATAGGAGGTGATTTAGCTGAGTTCGTTTTGCAACAACCTGCCATGATGGACCGTTTTAAGGGTAAAGTAAGGACCGCGGATGGTCAATCGCAGATCGTAGCGGGATATTATTCCGCACGTATTCGATTTAATAGCATTGATAAACCATTTAAATTTCTAATTGTACCAAGTATCACAACGGACGTGATATGTGGCGTAGATTTCTGGCGAGAATTTAACGTGCAGATCACGGGCATGCCGATTTGTGAAATAGCAGTCGTGGATGACCACCTTTCCACACCGTTCGTACAGTTGTCTGATTCCCACCGACGTCGACTGGCTGGGGTTATAGGTTTATTTCCGTTGTCAGAGGAAGAAGGTTTGGGCAAGACCACGTTAGTAGAACATGTCATTGATACGGGCAGTGCCAAACCGATTAAACAGAGATTTTATCCCATATCGCCTGTGAAAGAGCAGCTTTTGTGCCAAGAAATAGATCGAATGTTGTCGTTAGGGGTGATTGAAGAAACGGAGTGTTCCGCCTGGTCTTCGCCGGGTGTCCTAATAGTGAAACCTGATAAGGTTAGATTTTGTTTAGACTCACGGAAACTGAATGAAGTGACCGTCAAAGATGCCTATAGAAAATAGAATAGAATAGAAAATGTTGCAATAGAAAATGTAATATAAATAAATCTAAAATAAGAAAGATTTTTGTTTCTTATAAATATTCTACACATATATAAACAAATAATATATTACAAATATATAAACATATCATATAAAATGTAGTACATAAATATTCAATGTAAAATATTAGCGAATTCGCGGTAACAACAAACAAAACAAAAGCTAAAAATTGAACGATTAACGCAAGCACTGCAACAAAGCAGGTGTAGAAGTAGAGCAACTGAACACGAGCAGAATGCAGTGTCAGTTTAAGCAATTAATGAAAAGAAAAAAAGCAAAAACAAAAGTAAATCACTTTTAACAAAAGCAAAAAATAAAACAGAGAAATAATGAAAGCGTTGTTATACACGTACATATGTATATGCAAGATTTAAAGTTCATTTCATCATTAAAATACATTAATTAAATTTTAATTGAAATTCAATTCATTTTAAATTTGTAATAAACAAATTATATTAAAAAATTATATTAAAATGAAATATACATTGTAAAAATATAAATAAAGAATTAAAATATGTAAAATTTGAATGCGTAAGCATCAGTACAAAATGTAAGATACATAATAAGAACCCATCATGCAGAGAACCCAACAGCCATCCCGATGTACACCCATCACAACAACAGAAGTGCAACAACACACCACAACAGTTACGAACATTTAAAACAGGGCGACGATTAGCACCCAACCAACTCGAAGGGGGAAGGGTAGCTGGAACAGCTGATCAGCGTAGCGACAACAACCATCGCAACCAAAGATGGAATAGTTGCAACAATCAAACGCATCAATGCAACGATGCAACAACATTCGACAAAAACACGAAACTACCTTCAAGGAGATCCGACAAGAGCAACAGTTGAACATCAATATTATCGAGTGATAGTGGTGACAAATACACAGTACCTTGAGGTCACGTGAAGACCAAAATCACCGCAATGAGACACGCAACAAAATAGAGACCTAACCCAGCTGCAGCAGCTAACTACAACCCAGTGGCTGCGCAAAAGCGAAATCCTCATGAATCATGATGGCAGCCTTGCAGCTTAACTTCAAGCGAAAGTTACGTCAAGCGTAAAGGATAGCATCACAACGTCGCGGCGATGAAGCAGCTAGTAGACAACTACTAATGCAGTCACAGTTAAATTTACGGTACATTATCCCGTGGCACAAATCACACTCTACAACATGACCTCAAGAGATAACGATTTAAAACGCGTCACCACTATCGACAAGAAAAATGCTGAAGGCGTTAGCAAGATGTTACAAATGATGATGTTGGTAACATCTCAACCATCAACTACCGTGAAGCGAAAACCAATTGATCCCAATTGCGGGACAACATTACTACCGACAACGAACGTCTGCATCTGATCATCAAGCATAGCACCTACCACGTCAGCTACCCCGCAGCAACATTCCCACAACACATCGAGAAGAAGACATCGAGACAACGGGGTGTACATCAACGTCAAGATCAACATCAACACCAAATCATCATCAACATACACACAGATGACACCGAAGGAGTGCAGCTACCGTTTGTATGAGACTTGCTACACCATCGTATTATGGTATTATTATTGCAAGTGGTTTTATTGTAATTATTTATTATTATTGTAATTATTGTAATTGTTACTAATAATTAATTGTATTGTTGTATTAACTAATCTCACCTCAACCAATTAACATAACACATAAGATATTCATAAGAGAGGACAAAAAAAAAAAACAAACAATAAGCAAAAATTAACATAAACATAAGTCCACCCACAATTCAACAAACCATAAATGTACTAGAAAAATTTAATATCGTTTTATACGATACTAAATTTTTCTTCCCCTAGGGTGGAGGGATGTTGTATGTCGCGATCGCAATTTCCATCCAAGCTTTCATTAAAGTAAACTTGAAAGCCAAGTCTGCAACCGCAGCGCTTTGTTTGGTAGCCAGAAGCTTTAGTCAAGTTTTGGGAAACCAAGCCAACAACCAGATGGTTTAGCTCGCTAGCTAGTAGCGAGCTTCCAAACCTTAAAAATCTTAACTCTTTGCAGTGACCATAAAACGCTTGGTTTAAAGAAATAATAAAAATAATCCAAAACCAAACGCGGAAGAATTAAATTGGGAACGATTTAATTCTGCCGATATTGATATTTCGCAATACCATCTTCATCGAGATGCGAGAGTAAGCGGACGTGTTTTTTGGTCGTCTTGAGTTGCTGCGGGTTTTTTTCTTAGTGATCTATGAATAAATAACTTTGAAAATTCTGTACTATAACTCTAAGCTCAGTAATATATAAATGAATAAATATCTTTGAAAAGATAGTGGTTTTGAAATGAAACCATATGCAGAGTGACGATCTATTGATGCTAATATTCTAGCTTTTGTAAAGTTTTACTAATAAAATAATTTTAGGGCTGTACTAATCCCTGATCAGCATTGTATACATATTATTTTTGAGACACAAGTGACCTTGATAAATTTCTGTATACATATAACTACACTGCAGAGCCATGGATAGCGGTACTTCATCGCCTGAGAATACGGCTGTGAACAAGCGCTTTACAAGAACTCAATCTGCTGTGCTCTCTGATCCACCTTGTGCTCTCTCAGTGGCTAGTGCACCTAACACAAAACTTGCGGGGAAGAAAAAAGAGTGCAAATAATGACAAATCGCTTACTGTACAAGTTCTTGATGAGCATTTAACTAAGCATGCTGACATGCTAATGAGTTGTCTATCAGCTGAATTGCGAGTTTTTCGTGGAGAGATTACTGAGAAAATTACACAGATTGAAACTAGTGTTTCCTTGCGTTTTAATGATCTTGACAGATCTCTTAACGATTTGCAGAAGCGGATTGTGGATGTTGAATTGCGGCAAAAACCTTTCGAGGATTTCAGTATTTATGATTCTAATATTAAAAAAGAGCTGGATTGTCTTCGACATCGATGTGACTTGTTCGAGCGACGTGAGATTGCTGCGGATGCAGTACTTACGGGTGTTCTTCGGCTTAAGGATGAAAAACTAAACGAAATTTTTGATAAATTATGCCAAACTGTTGGTTGCCGAACTTCGGTGCTTACTTCAATATTTCGTCCCCGGAGCAAAACCAAAAATGTTGATATGAATATAATTATTAAATTCAGTTCTGTGCCTATGAGGAACGATTTTCTGCATTCAGTAGGCGAATTCTGTAAAAGGGAGAAGCGACAACTTTGTTTGATGGATGTTGGCATGGAATCGAATAGTAAAATATACTTAAATGAAAGTTTGACAACTATTTGTCGTCAAATTCTGCACAGTGCTGTAAAATTAAAGCATTGTGGCAAGCTGTATGCAGTCTCAACGAGGTATGGATCTGTGGCTATCAAAACTAAGAAAGACAGTAGTTGGAATGTAGTACGTGAGTTAGGAGCCCTGCAGTCTACAGCACAAGTGACCAGGATGCAATGATTATAACTGAATCTTTTTTATCCATTTGAATTGCGATCATTAATCTGTAGTAAACTTATTAGATTTATGTTCACGCTATCTAAATTCATTATATACTTTTGGAAATTCTGTACTTTAATTCAAAATTTTTTCGATCGATAATTTTTAAAAAACTTATTACATTTATGTTCTCGCTATCTAAATTCATTATATACTTTTGGAAATACTGTACTTTAATTCAATATTTTTCTATGATAAGTTACAAAAATCTACTACTTACTTTACTAAATCTTTTCTTTTTATACTTTCATAACATATGTATCCTCACAGTCAATGTGGCAATGACTGCTTCTAATCGCTTAAATCGTGAGTTCCAACATAGCTCACTAAGTACCTTATTGCAAATACTCAGCGCCCAAAATAAAGGGCTTAATATTTGCCATCTAAATGCGCAGAGTCTGTCGTGTAAAATAGACGAGTTTAGACGCATCTTTACAGACTCTAGTGTTGACATAATCTGTGTCTCGGAGACCTGGTTCCACCCTCAAATAGGTAACTGTTTGTACAAACTAAATGGGTTCAAGCTTTTTAGGTCAGATCGCTATGGACGTCAGGGGGGTGGTGTGGCAATTTATGTTAGGCAAAGTCTGAATTGTCGGCTTATATCCAAATCTGATGAAGGTTCTCCACTTGAATATATTTTTATGGAGATTTATTCAAAAACCCGCAAAATTATGCTCTGTTCAATATATAGACCCAATAAAGGAATATGTTTTGATGCCTTCCTATCATCTCTTCAGGAGCTCTCCTGCAGCACATCCGAAATTATAGTTTGTGGAGACTTTAATTGTAATATATTGAACAGCAGTGAATCGTACCAATTCATACAATCCATGCAGTCCCTAAATACGTATTTAGCCAACAAGATCACACCCTCGCATTTTTCTAATAGCTCATGTAGTCTCATAGATTTGGTCTTCATTAGCGACATGCAGAATGTACTGCTATATCAAGATTTGGATGCTCCGGGCTTTTCCACTCATGATCTGCTGTTCATGACCTATTCATCGCAGGTCAAACGTTAGGGAAACGTTTCAGTATAGGAACTATAAAGGTATGGATTCTGTGTCTTTACTACATGATTTAAACTCAATAAATTGGGAATCCTTGTTTTATATGCCCTTGGTTAATGATCAGGTTGACTTCTTAACGCAGAATCTTAACTGGTTATACGACAAACATGTACCTATCGTTTCTAAAGTGATCAAGCATGATGTGCCTGTATGGCTGACTTCTAATATACTTTTACTCGTGCAGCAGCGTGATTCTGTACATAAAAAATGGAAGAAATTTAATCTTCAGGAATATCTTGTAATGTTTCGTCAATTACGCAATCAAGTTGTAACTAAAATAAGACTTTCAAAGAAAAAATTTTTTGAAACGTAGTTTAACCACACACTATCCACTAAATCATTCTGGAACAAGGTTAAAAATATCGGAATTGGAAAAAGTGTATCGGAAAGCCCTCCCAACATAGACTGTGACGAACTCGATGCTAGATTTCTGTCATACTCTTATAATTCCCCTGAAATCTTTTTGGAAACGAGTATTACCCCTATTCAACATGACAATGATTTCTGTCTATCAAACATATGTGAGCAGGAGGTATTAAACGCACTCATGTCAATTATATCCAATGCTACTGGTCTTGATGGTATTAGTCCAAAATTCATTAAATTAATAATACCTGTGAGGTCGGTTTCTCCCTAACTGGCGTCGTGGTGAACACCACCGCCTCGATGTAATTACATTCGAACTCGACACGAGATCGGGTGAGTACCGTGTGCAATATCATGCCATCTTACGGGACCCGCTTCGCTTAACATTGGGAATGCAAGAGCGAGAGAGACGGCGAGAATAACGAGACCGCGTGTTATGTTCTTTGGTGGTTGAGGTAGGTCGGCAACGAGCGCATCGAGCTCGCTTGCTTTTTGGATCGTTGACGCGTGCACACGCGTATCAGAAAAACTCGCCTTGGTGCTTCGCGAAAAATAGTTAAGTTAGAAAAATAATGAGTGTAACTTTTCGTCTAAACGATTTTCATAACGACTCGTGTTGAAAGTGAATCTGTTGGGTCAGTAATACATTTTTGAACACCGTGTAGCGTGAGTGAACATTGTAAAGTACACAACCATACCAAGTGCTTAGTTCCATTGCATTAGTAATGGCTAAATCACATCGACCACGTTTCTAAATTACAACTTAAAGTGGTAAAAATTTCATACGGTGAAACCAACCACCCAGAGAACTGATTTACTGTAATATCCATACCATTCCGCTACCATTATGCAAAAGTGCAGCAAGGTGTCTTTACAACACCCATGAAATTACCCAACAACAACAACACCAACGAAAATCACACAACAACAACACCAACGAAAATCACACAACAACACCAACGAAAAATCACCCAACAACAACACCAACGAAAAATCACCCAACAACAACTCCAACGAAAAATCAACAACATATACATCGAAGTTATCCGCATTCACGTTCCTCAGCGGTGAAGCTGCGACTTGAGCCGAAGTGAAATCCGAGCTTGGACGAGAAGTGGCAGTCATCAAGTATTGTATTAGCAATTTCATATCCTTTCATTGTATTTTGATTAACCCGAACAAATCTCCATATCCACAGTTGTGGAGATACAAGCCAAACAAAATTTTTTTTTGTATCAGCAGTTTGAGCTTTTATATGCTTTTATGATAGTTGTAACCTTCATGAGGAATGCCACTTCAACCTGGATTTCCTGAGTAAGCCACGATACTTACTGGTAATACCCTGATTAACCAAAGAGTTTAACAAGGTTTGGCAGTTATACACACGTATTTTTTTATGAATCTTGTAATAGAAATGTACAATAACATAAGAGCTCACACACATACCATCATTATTACTATTAATTAATATCCTAAGGTGAAACGTTGTAAAGCTTTAAAATAGCAAAACCACTGAAATGTCAGTGCTAATATATCTTGAGCAAATTTTATTTTTCATCTACCCTAAAGCTACCCAATGTTTAACTTTAAACTTAACTAAGTTATCAACTAAAATTATGTCATTAGAATGACAGTTACGAGACGAATTTTTTTTCGTGGTTGAGTTTTTTTTTCTAAAGTAATCATAAACTAAGGAACAGTATCTAGTTTGTTGTTCATCTAAACTAACTAATGCCAACGTGCAAATAAGGGTTGACTATAATATTACCTGTGAATGTTAATAAATAGCTTATAAAAGAAGAGTTGAGTGAAATGTTGTATATTACATCAGCAACCCTAAATAAAACCGTGCAAGGTTTTTCTTTGTATTTCAAAATTCATTCAAATTAAATCTAGAAATAATACTATATCAACCATCAGTTTAGTTAAATTACATTAAAAGAGATTAGGTGACATATGCATACTGAGAATAAACTAGATAAATATACAACAATTTTAAAGTTACGTAACTTAAATTCTAAAATATTGAGAATGACAAACTAAAAGTAAACTACAATAGAAATACATGCATACAAACCAACTATAGTGTAATAAAAGTAAATACCTTAAAATCTAATATATTGAAATAAACAAATTAAATTTATACTACAATAACAATAAATACCTTAAACCCAATTATAATGTAATAAAAATAAACAAATTAAATTTATACTACAATAACAAAAAATGCATAAATACCAATTATACTATAATATAATAAAAATAAACAAACTAAATTTATACTACAATAACAAAAAATACATAAATACCAATTATAATGTACTGAAAATAAATAACTTAAAGTATAACTTAACAAGATGACCCACCTAAAAATTTTACTGTAAAAAAAAAAAAAAAAAGAAGAATTATGCTTACAAATAAGAATACAATATCTTAAAATGCCGTAAGCTACCTAACTACGATTCCCTAGGATTAACTGAATTAAAATGAATTAAGCGTCTACAGCAAATTGAAAGCAAATGTATTTGCTAAATATCAACCCTAAGATAAGTTAACCACCACTAGGTTAGATTAAGTTACATTCGTATTACCATGTATTTTGTATGACTTAGGCATACAATATACTTTTGATAAAATTCTATTAGAAACCTTATACGGGTTGAAGTTATTATAAATAAATATAATGTACCCTAATTTAGTCATTGATGTATTAATATTATTAAAAATGGTTTAAGCCTGAAAGGTAAGTAAGCGTCACCGACTCGGACTCCGAAGCGACCTCAGCATGGGCTGGCAATTCAACCGAATTCGACTGCCAGCAAGGTTGGGTGGGCACGGGTAGGCGGGGCAACCTTCATCTTCGCTCCGCCCCCAAACTCCTCGTAACGCGACATGACTCACAGCGTTCGTCCGATCGTCCACGGGACTCTTGATGTTTGGTCACTATTCTAGAATTATCCTGTTGGTATATGTTTTCTTTTCAAGTCTTGACTCAATTTAATGTTTTTTTTCTACTAACGCAGGCGTTATACATTGTTCACGGATTTTCAAACCCCCCTATTTTCCCTGAGCACGGCCGGGCCGAGTCAAGCTAACTCTGAACAATGGATCAACTGGGGTTTTTTTTCTCGATTAAGAACTTGGTGGTGACCCGTTGTGCCGAACGTGGGGCTACAGAAGAAATGGCGCCCAACGTGGGGCACGAATTGGTTGTCGAGCGTTACATACCTTATATACTAAAATTTATCACGCATATATTCAATAATATAATAACCAAGTCTACCTTCCCAAGCGAATGGAAACGCTCTGAAAAAATCCAACTCTCGTACCCCTGATTTTCGTCCGATTGCAATAATGCCGTTTCTTTCTAAGGTTTTCGAAAAATTGATTTCCATGCAAATCCATGCGTGGAATCCATGTATCCGAGAAAAATCTTCTCGGTAATAATCAGTCTGGTTTTCGTCCTGGGGGTCGATTCTCGTTCTGTGAAACGGTGAAGTGCAAAAAAAGTTTTCATTTTCATTCTCACTGACATTTTACACTTTTACACTTCACGAGGTGCTGTTTTGCGATTCTCTTTTATATTGTGTAAACAATCGTTCAATGTGTAAAGTCGATAAGTAAGTTTGACAGTTCCAATACCATTTTTCGTTGTTCCAACCATCGTTCCTAGTTTCTTTTAATTGTCAAAGTATAGCTAGAAAGTAGTTTACATAAAATCTGAAAAATGACGACAACTTTAATTTGGTTGAATTTATCAAATAATCGACGACTTATAGAAAGGTAATATGTTTAATATGTGTTCATATGGATATTGTATTAACTGAATGGTTTGCAGGGTTCATCTGAGAGTTCTTAGGCGGCGTCTTCGCGACACCCAAAATCCATTTGAAGTTATTACTGACAGACACTTTGTGGACTTATATAGGGTTCCAAAAGCTTTATGTTTAAATCTGATTGCTGAGTTGAGTCCCCTATTGCGACGGACACAAAGGAGGCACGCAATATCTCCACACATGAAGGTTTTGTGTGCGTTACGTTTCTTTGCGACTGGTAGCTTCCAGCGTTGCGTCGGTCAGGATAATATGTCAGCTTTGTCACAGACCTCGGTCAGTCGCATTGTTCACGAAGTCGCAACTGCTTTGAACAATATTGCGCATAAATACATTCAATTTCCCAAGTGTGAAGAGTTTTCTAACCTTCAAATTAAGTTCATGAGAATGCACCGATTCCCGGGCATTATTGGCCTCATCGACGGAACGCATATAAAAATATCGGCACCGAAAAAAGAGATAGAGCATGTTTATTATTGCCGAAAAGGCGGTCACTCCAAAAACGTTATGGTTATTTGTGATGCCGATATGATAATACTTAGCACAAGCGCTCGATTCGGAGGTACAGCGCACGATGCCTATGTATGGCGTCAGTCTCTTGCTTGTCGTTCTTTAGAAGATCTATATAATGCTGGCAAGCGAGATTTCTGGTTACTAGGCGATAGTGGGTATCCTTTGCAGCCATGGTCACGTCAACTTCAGCCGAAGAACGGTATAATATAGCTCATAAATCTACTCGTGCTCTTGTGGAGAGATGTATTGGGCTATTAAAGAGTAGATTCCGTTGCTTATCTAAGGAAAGGGTTCTGTTTTACAGTCCACCCACGGCCGGAACCATCATTAACGCATGCATGGTCCTGCACAATTACCTAATCCGAGGCAGAGTACCTTTCGAAGAATACGATATAATTCCAGAGGACCAAGACCAACCTCTCTTTATGTCAACTAATGAAACTCTTTCTGTCGCAAAAAGGATGCGATCACAAATTGTTAGAGAGGCTTTTAATTAAACCTATTTTATCCTTTTGTAATATAATTTTTTGTAATAATTGTAATATAAATAAAACTAAACGAAAATAAATCTATCTATTTATTAAATTTAAATTTATTTATTTATTGTAAAATTAATTCTCGGATATTTTCCATTTTGCTCGCAGTTTAAAAAATTTTCGCTGATAATTTTAAATATGTTATACTTTTCACGGCCGATTTGCATATGAAAAGTTTTTTATCATACGGCAGCTTTTTGACAGCTTGTTTCATTTTTTCACGGAACGTGAATCTGAAACACAGTGATAACGTGAAAAAACTTTTCATTTCACCGTTTCACAGAACGAGAATCGACCCCCTGGAAGGAGTTGCGTAACTGCCCTAACGTTAGTTATTGAAGAACTACGTAAAGCTATAGATAAGTCGTATGTATCTTTTCTGATTCTTCTGGACTTCTCTAAAGCTTTCGATACGGTCAACCATAACATATTGCACAATAAACTAATACAAGATTTTAACTTTTCGTGTCAATCTAGCAATTTAATCAAATCCTACCTTACTGATAGATATCAAAGTGTAGTTGCTGATAGCACAATCTCCAGTTCTCTCTTGATTCGTTCAGGTGTCCCACAAGGATCAATTCTGGGACCTCTTCTTTTCCTGCTCTATGTAAATGATATATCGTATATCATTAAGAACTGTTTTTTTCATATGTATGCAGATGACCTGCAATTAATATTTAGTTGTCCAAGGAATGAGGTCTTTGCAAATTCGCATTTAATTGATGAGGATCTCGCTGCGATCAGTAGCTGGGCAGATTGTAATAAACTAAGCTTCAATTCGGTAAAGTCGCAAATTTTGCCCATATACAAAAAACCAATTGATTATCGCAATTTGCCGAATATATTCATTGGTGGAGATGCAATTCATTACGTGGAATCAGTGCGAAATCTTGGAATCACTTTCAATACCACACTGTCCTGGTCAGCACATGTTAATGTTAGCATTGGTAAAGTCTATGGTGGACTCAGATTCTTATGGAATACTCAGCACTTTTTACCCACTGGTACGAAATTACTCTTAGCTAAGGCTCTATTGCTCTCAATGCTTACCTACGGGTGTGAAATTTTTAGCAACCTTGACTCCTGCACTCTTCGAAATTTCATTGTTGTCTACAATAGCATTGCACGTTTCATCTTTAATTTAAAACGAGGCGAACATATATCTAACTTTTCTTTTTCACTTTTCAATTGCTCACCAATGAGCTTACTGAAGTTAAGAACTCTAACTTTCTTGCACAAAATAATTTATACAGGTCAACCAGCCTACCTTTTTAATACACTAACTTTTGCCCATTCACAAAGGTCAATTACGTTGGTACCTCCTAGCTTTTCTAACTTAATATCTAAACGACAGTTTTTTGTGAGTGCTGTGAGACTTTGGAACTCCCTTCCGCTACATATACGTAGGATTACCAACCCTTACAATTTTAAGCAAAATCTGCGCAATCATTTGAACGCTATGTGATTTATCTTATGCCTTCTTTCCTCACTATACTGTTTCATCTTCATGCCCTATTTTCGTAACTCTTACTATTATCTATACACTTCCTATCTTACTACTTCTCATTTTATATAGACTTATTTTATATTACTTTTTCTTATTTAATTATTAACATATGTACATATTTATAAGTATAATTGAATTGAACTTTTAAGAATGTGTTCTTACTATGATCAGCAAACTAAATAAATAAATAAATACAAATTGCGAAAGAATGGAAATTGCGAAACACGGCATACTGACCCACTTTGGTTCGGTCGACGGATGTGTCAACCGAGCCAAGGCGGAAAAATAGAAAAGATTCCAACGTCTTGTAGTAAAATCCGAACGAAGAAGTCGTGTGTTCAACGCGTATAAAGTCGCGTGTTAGTAATTATTTAATAAGTGTAAATAAACTTAGTGTAATCCAACCATAGTGAATAAGGACAAAAGGTGTCCAAATTTATATATATTTAGAAGTGTATTAAATAAAGAAGAAACAAAACCCTAAAAGGATCGTTGTCATTGGAGCCCAGAAGAGCGGCCCGAACTTTAGAAGACCTCCCTACAGTAACGTACAACACTGTCATATGAATTTCAGTTTAGGCAGATACATTTATCCTCAGTGGTTAATGACAGGTCAATCCTTATGGTGATTGCTTATTTGCTATGTAATAGTGACATCAACACTCCTCGTCGTACTTCGAGAACATGCGAATTTCTGCACTTAAGCTTTCGTAGAGCAACATATATCCAACATTAACCACTTAGCGTCTGCGCAGATTTTACATTGAATACCTAGCTATTAACCTGACTGATCCCGTTTATGTAGACAAAAATAAAATCCTTAACTTTTTAAACTAATATTGTTATAATATACTCATTAATGTCACTACATCTTATTATATTTTCTATATCTATGCACGTAATATTAACTATAAAATCATTAGGCTTAGTTTAACCACTAAAATAAAAAAAAAAATAACGTGTGAAAGAAAGAATCGTCAATTTTTGGTATACAGCGAGCGATGAGAATAACGGTGCAAGTATTCTTCAGTTGGTTCTCTTACAATAACAAATCATGTGCAATCGCATGTCCGTATGAATTTCTTTTAAATTTTGCCTTTTGTAACTTTATTCTGCTTCATTTTCGATGTCCAAGCTTTTTAAAACGATGGCACGATATACGTTCGGAGCATAACGTGCTGTTGAAGTATTTGAATAGGCAGAACATCTGTTTTAGTCGGCATATCACTTTATTGGATACGTTATACGCGTAATACCAAAAAGTTTATGGAAACAAAATTATGGAAATATTTCACAGAAAATATTTATATAAGATAACATTCAACTCTCAGAATATTGTTTGCCCTTAGTGTACAGTGGGACAAGGACATTTGTCACTTACTATTTTGTCGTTTAGTTTTCTGAAGTCAGCAACAGGTCTCCATTTCCGTTTGTCCTCAGTATTCGTTTTCGGTACCAAGAGTATTGGAGTGTTGTATGGTTTGACTGACTGTTCTCTTATAAATATCTTTAATAGATCTAGATTTAAATTGATTAAGGCCCAATGATGCTCATTTATCAAAACGTAACAACTGTCAAAACCCTATTCAATTATATGGATTTGTGTGTATTCAGTTTTTCCAACCGTTCACTTAAAACGCATGACTTTACTTATCAAAAACATTTTGATCTTCGTGTTAAGAGAAGGGGAATGCCAGTTGAAATCGTATTGCCACCACGATTCTCTACTCATTACGATAAGTATCACTTTAAAATATAATAACTATAAATAGGTACTAAATATTCTTCGAAATCACATTATTGTTATTATTATTATCAATTTACTTTCTTTTAAATAACTTTCTGAGTATTGCCTTACTAGAGGTGGTACCGAGGACCAAATAGTGGTAGTGATTCATGAGGCGTTGTCTGGCATAGGCCTGAAGTTCCTAAGCCCGTGGTTATGCTATCGAGCAAAACTTGGTGGGAAATTACTCTCATTTTTGTGATCGGAGTCCGTGCAAAAGGAGTGGTTACCCCGTGGTTATGCTATCGAGTTTTGCTTGGCAAGTAGGACTTTTTGTTGTTGTTTTGTGTGTAAAAGAGAGAATGGGATATTTTTCTGTTCTCAACATCACTCTCTCACACCGAGCACGAAAACTCGGTCTAGCGTACACCGAGGACACCAAGCAAACCGGTGTTGCTTTGTATCTTTATATTCACAAAGTATTGAAAAGTGGAATGGAGTGAACAAATGGAATTAACTGACAAATCTTTCAATTATATTCCTCTGATTATCGTTCCAAAATATTACGCCTTTATATATGTTAAAAAGATTTCAATTAATATAAACATTTGGTCTTAAATCGCGTCGAAAACTACACCGCAAATAATACGTTTTCTCATTTGTGTAGTAGACGGGTTGCTGTTGAAGGTGAGAAAAAATATACATATTTGAAGAAAGCAAGCGTGGGTCAAGCACAAGCGTAACCACTCTTTTTGCACGGACTCCGATCACAAAAATGAGAGTAATTTCCCACCAAGTTTTGCTCGATAGCATAACCACGGCCTTACGCTTGTGCTTGACCCACGCTTGCTTTCTTCGAAAATATATATTTTTTTCTCACCTTCAACAGCAACCCGTCTACTACACAAATGAAAAAACGTATTATTTGCGGTGTAATTTTCGACGCGATGGAAGACCAAATGTTTATATTAATTGAAATCTGCTTAATATATATAAAGGCGTAATATTTTGGAACGATAATCAGAGGAATATAATTGATAAATTTATCAGTTCATTCCATTTTTTCACTCCATTCCACTTTTCAATACTTTTGTGAATATTGAGACTAAGCAACACCGGTTTGCTTGGTGTCCTCGGTGTACGCTAGACCGAGTTTTCGTGCTCGGTGTGAGAGAGTGATGTTGAGAACAGAAAAATATCCCATTCTCTCTTTTACACACAAAACAACAAAAAAAAGTCCTACTTGCCAAGCAAAACTCGATAGCATAACCACGGTCTAACGAAATTAGTAAACAAAATAAGTTACCGATCACTGAATGAAGAAATGTAATCAAAACGTAGTAAATCAAATGTAATACTGCGTAAAGCCAAGCTGAATAAGTCGCTCTCCCAGCGAAGTTTCCCCTCTCCCCACTGGTAGCGTTTCCCCATGATGAGTAGCGATTGTAAGTCATCAAGAAATTTATATTGTAAATCAGTGATGTCCAAACGCACACTATCACAATTTGAGTGTGTATTGGAACACAGCACTGACCAAAATATATGCGCTGAAACACAAAGCATGAATGTTTTTGGATTTTTGTTTGTTTGCACGCTAAATACATAGATTATTCCAGCACATTGTGATTGAGCATAAAATCGGAAATTAACTTTTAATGAGTACTGTATATGTAATATTTTATAATATAAAGTAGATAATGTATATATAATATACATAGATACATAGTAGATAATGTAATAATATTTTTTAATATAAAGGGAAAATTTACTTAAACTTTGTCATAATGACAAACAACGATAATTTTTTGGGTGTAGCAAAATCAAACAAGCGCATTAGCATACAGTCCTATCTCGTCGATGGCTCGGAAGCAGAGATAACGAGATTGAAAACTTAGAACAAAACAGCGTGTTGTTTCTATAAATTTTCTATGCAAACTCACCCGTCAAAAGGATAAACAAAGGTTTGTTTATCCTTTTGCCGGGTGAGTTTCGAAGAATCGACTGAAAACGGTGAGTTTCAATACAAATTTTACAAAAACAAATTTAATTGAACGGTTGCATGTCGAAAATGTAAAAATGTGCCATATCGTTGCTCATAGAAAAGTCGTTATAATCTCTGTTTTCTGCTTTTTAAGCTGTCATTCACAAATTGATTGGTCTTGGATCGCTAAAGATAAGTACTCGCAAAATTTTTACAAATATTTATTAATGTGGTTTTAAAATGTCGAATTATAGAACTTGTGCCTGAGGATGGAAAATTAAACTTTGAGATTTACTTTGAAATCTGTGATACGCGTTGTTGTAAATATCGTATCATTTGCTTCTACTTGCTACTTGCCTTCTTCCCCTTGATCTATTTCTATAAAATCAATACCTGGTGGTCTACATGAAGTAAGGTTTGCATGTATTACATAACTTACATATGTACTTATGTTTTATTTTAGTATTAACTAGTAGTTAATATTAGTAATTAGTATGAATAAATTTAGTGTTTTGTAGTTGTAGTTGCATCTGCATGGGTGATGTATGTAGGCCTAAGCGAACACCCTAAAAAATCGGTAACGCACCTTGACGCTTACCTCAATAGTGGGGTGGAAACAGTATAAACTCTATAACTTTCAGATTGTCATCTAATAAAGAAGTAAAAAATGTCCTTTATATCTTTTTATCATTATAAATTTTATAAATATAGAAAACTATAAAAATAATATAATATTTGACCTAAATTAAATAATATTTTAATCAAATTTCTACAATCACATAAAAATACCCACAGAAATGAATTTATGTCCACATTTTAAACTTCGTCTAATTTGGTGGCAGATGCCACTGGTGCTTAACGTGAGTGCCTGCCTCGACAGAGGCTTAAACTCACGGTGGCCGTCACACACGGATCACAAATAAAATAATAATAATTGATTATAAGCCATCGAATTAAACTACAACAACAATATATTTATGGTCTGCAGTCACGTCACAAACACATCGCATGGACTGGAAGCGGCATTTTGTTAACTACAATTACAACACTTCAGCATCATCAAGATAAATACGAACAGTATTTTCTTAGATTAATGAAAAACTATATTACTCAATACCTGTAGAGAAAGAACAAAAATATAGAAAATTATCTACTTGTATTTCCTCACGGAGTTTATATAATAGATATAAACATAAAGATTTAAGCTAATATAAATCAAAATTGTTTCGTTTTGATGATTTTAACTATATTGGTTTAAGGAAGTGAATAGGAAAGTTGTTATGTTTAAACAAAAATATAGACGTGTAAACTTTATATATTCATTTGAAAAGCTTTCTATGTAAAATAGAACACTCAGGCGGAACTAGTTAATTTATTGTTTTAAAGCAAATCAATCAAACTCCAAAGTAATTCCAGACCAAGATGATTATACAAAAAGAAATAGATTCATATATGTACATTGGCTTCCGAATGTATTTAAGTAGAATTTTTATTCTTTATTGCTCATCCTTGGTAAATAAAAGTAATTGAAATATGCCCTCAGTCATTGTCAATATTTAAATGTAGTTTGTTAGTATACGATATAAGCAGAGCCTGAAAATAACGCTTATTCCAATTATCTTCCTCATAAAAGTTAGACTTTTAACTTTTATTTTGAAAATAAAAGTTAAAAGTTTTTCTGATAACTTTTATTTTGAAAATAAAAGTTAAAAGTTTTTCTCATAACTTTTATTTTGAAAATAAAAGTTAAAAGTTTAACTCTTAACTTTTATTTTCAAAATAAAAGTTAAAAGTTTAACTCTTATTTTAAAAGTCATCGATAAAAGTTTTTCTAATGACTTTTTCTGGTGACTTTTTTTAAATAAGAGTTATTATAAGAGTTATTTTGAATAAGTGCGGAGAAGCATGAATATGTGGTTAGGTTTGGAATAAGCTGCTTGAGAGTGAAAATAGTTAGTTTTAGAAACTGTGTGCCGCTGAGATTTGTTGTTTATTCATTGATCGCAGCGTGTGTGTATCTAGCATTACGTCGACCGTAGCCCTTATCGGCAGCAGGTACAGTACAGCGGCGACAATGCTTTGAAACAACAACAACAACTCATCGCTCCGCTTGTGTGTGAATGACTGTGTTGTTGTTGTTCGTTGTTTTCGTTAAACGGTTATAAAGAATTAAAGCAGAAATGCAGACGCAATTATTTAGATAGAAAATTTATTATTTGTATCAAAGTCGAGTTAGTCGCATGTCAATTGAAAGTTAGTTAACTCCTAAACGGCTGCACCGATTTTGATGCGGTTTTCACCATTCTGCTCGAAACTATGAATTATTCGTATTTGTAAGGAAATATTTAATTATTTTGTGACTCTAATTTCGCATCCCAAATGGGATGATATTTGTTAGACTTTTGGGCCGCTATTTCGCACAAAGCCAAATAAGGTTTCGCCTATGAGTGCATCTATTGTACGATTTATTGACGTCAGGTAGAGGCATTGCATTCCAAGAGAAGGCATTGCATATGGAAATTCCCGCCACTAATTACATTTTTTTTACAATACAAACTTTGAAAGTGAAAAGCAGAAACAAAATATCAGCGACAGAAGCATATCCCGTTAGTTTTGGCTCTTGGAATGCAATGTCTCTACCTGACGCCAATAAATCGTACAATAGATGCACGAAAATAGGCGAAACCTCAGACTCATTTGTTTTTGTGCGAAATAGCGGCCCAAAAGTCTAACAAATATCATCCCATTTGAGATGCAAAATTAGAGTCACAAAATAATTAAATATTTCCTTACAAATACGAATAATTCATAGTTTCGAGCAGAATGGTGAGAACCGCATCAAAATCGGTGCAGCCGTTTAAGAGTTAACTAGCTTTCAATTGACATGCGACTAACTCGACTTTGATACAAATAATAGATCTTCTATCTAAATAATTGCGTCTGCATTTCTGCTTTAATTCTTTATAACCGTTCAACGAAAACAACGAACAACAACAACAGTCATTCACACACAAGCGGAACGATGAGTTGTTGTTGTTTCAAAGCATTGTCGCCGCTGTACTGTACCTTCTGACGTTAAGGGCTACGGTCGACGTAATGCTAGATACACACACACTGCGATCAATGAATAAACAACAAATCTCAGCGGCACACAGTTTCTTAAACTAACTATTTTCACTCTCAAGCAGCTTATTACAAACCTAACCACATATTCATGCTTCTCCGCACTTATTCAAAATAACTCTTATAATAACTCTTATTTCAAAAAAGTCACCAGAAAAAGTCATTAGAAAAACTTTTATCGATGACTTTTAAAATAAAAGTCATACCCATAACTCTTATTGAAGACTTTTAAAAATAAAAGTCATCGAAAAAGTTTTTTCAATGACTTTTAAAAATAAAAGTCTTCAATAAGAGTTATGGGTATGACTTTTATATTTAAAAGTCATGGATAAGAATTATCGGTATGACTTTTATATATAAAAGTCATGGATAAGAGTTATGGGTATGACTTTTTTGATAAAAGTCATAAAAGTTTCAAGGTCTGGATATAAGGCATTGTTGTGTATGATAAGAAAATAAAACAAAGAAATAGAAACCATATATATTATATAAACACAGAAATAGCTAGAACCAAAATAATTATTTGTCTTACAGCAACACCATCAGACAGGCCTGCCGGATCGGATGCCAAAGTAAGTAAAACCTATAAGTTGATTTATCTAATTTAAAACAGCGGAAGTCCTTTAAGCTCATTTGTTGTGTTTGTATTTGGATTCACGTAGTAATTCCTATGTCCTAATAGAGAAATAAAATATACCATTTATATATGTAAGTAATTTGGATAGAAAGTTTGTTTTCCTACTTAAATGTTTGTAAAATATTAATATGAACTCTTTGTAAATAAATAATTAAATACCCAACGACTCCGAGTTTGCAATGAGGCCGAATTTAGTGGGATTCCGAACTATAAAATTTTTGTTGGCAACATGTTAAGGAATCGTGGTTGGGAGGGCAAGCAGAGATATACCATCGTTCACTGCCCAATTGCTTGTTAATGCACAGTTATCTTAGTGTCTGATTCCCTCAAAACCTTAATTATCAAGTAATTAATATTTAATTAATAATTAATATAATTAAAGTAATTAATAGTTAGAGTCAATAGAGAAATCTGCACATACATTTTTTTGTAATAAGGAGATGCTATAGTGGTGCAACAAGATCTCGCTCCCAGTTGCCGACGAGTTCTAGCCTAAGCCAGTACGTGCAGTACAGATGCAACACTGTAGCACATGCGTAAGTATTCGTACTTACTCATGAGTGGGAAAATTTTACCATTACAGGTTGAGGACTATCTTACACCTCTGCCGTTCTATGGGTCACGGCACCCGGTTGCAATGCAACTCCACATCGAGCCAGGCTCTACCCGCTTACGTTTGGGTTTTAACCACAGCCACCACAACACTCCCACAAGGGGGCCTACCTCATGTCAGCTCGGATGCAATATCCGGGGATTACTGACAACCCGTGATACCAGAAAAAGGCCTCTGGTCGGACCTCGTAATCAAAACTACTACCAGTTGAGTTCCTTCATAACTCCGGACTGGTTGCCGTTATTTAGGTGCGATAGGAGATTGGAACAACGCGCGTATGGACTCGGAGCAGGGGTGAGCCCATCACACGCATAGTGTAGGTAGTACTAAGCTTGGGCACATGGTCGCGAGCTTCCTCACTGCAAAGAGCGAGGCCAATCCCTACCTCTACCGCTCGATCGGTGAGCGGCACCCATGTTCAAGGCAGAAGCCCACTCGCACCCCGAGCAAGATCCAACGGTGGTCTCTAGTGCCGCGGTATGGTGGCAACCGCTTGCAAAAAATGTTGTTGAGTAATACCGTCAAAAGATAAAGCGTCACTTACTATCTCTTTCTGACTGTGAAAGAAATGTAGCCAAATTCACCAGCTCATAAAAAAATCGATATTTTTTCATCTTTATCTGAAGATAAAAGAGCTTCCAATCTCTTTAATCTCTGATCGGAAGCTACTGATGAGATTTCGTCAAACGCTCTCAATGTATACATCAAAGACTACAAAACTGGAAACCTTTTTTTTCACTTTCAATGTGTTGGTGAAATCAGGTTTCGGTATAGTAGATTACAAAAACAAAACGCATGTAATTTTGACAACTCGGGAGTGATTTTTGACAACTCGGGAGTTTGTTTACAACATTCATAAAAATATTTTGAGAGAGGAATGCAACTCTTGTTCTTCTGCATAGCAATAAGCCAGAAATATGCTTTTTTAAATAAGTAAAAACAAGGAGCCAGTTTTAAAACCAACGCATGCTTCTAGAAATGTACATGAAACCTTTTTTAAGTTATTTAGTTGCGCAATATTGAATATTTTGCAAATAAAACGAAGTTAAATTTCATAAAATTTTATCATTTCACAAATTTATAGCCTGATTCTCAATAGTCACTGTTCGCGTCGCTTCTAATCACCGTGATAGAAAAACAGCGATTCCTAAACTCTTACGATGCGAGTCGTTCGCTTCTCGTAGGCATTTACGTTGTTCGTTTAAGGTTGTTCTCCTCGGATTTCTCTTTTCTACGCATCGATTTACATTTTTATTATGATTTTATCATAGGATTTCTCTTTTCTTCGTATTGCTTTACAATTTTATTACTCGTTTTGACAGCTAAGTAAAGTAAAAGTGTAGAAATTATAATTTAGTGAAATAAAGTGATAAAGTTAAAAAATATTATTAAAAGAATAGATTTACAAAACAAAAAAAAAATAGGGAAAAAACATGTTTTCGGGAGTAGCATTTCTGTTAGCGGATGAGAGTGATTCGGAAGATGACCAACATACTCTGAGACACCATAACAGAATTTTGAGGAATTCTGCGAATATGTTGGAGATGCCGGAGCAAGAGTAAGTTAATAATTATAAATAAATATACATATATGTATGTACGTACAGTGTACATTGTACACTTTCCAAAAACATTTCAGATTCATTAACAACTTTAGAACGAATAAGGCCTGCTTCATGAAGCTGTTAGATGAAGTAGCGCCACGGCTAAAACCAGATAAAAAAGCAACATCGATAACGCCAATGCTAAAATTAGGTTCATTTTTGCGTTTTCTGGCAGGCGGAAGCTACCAGAGAGGTGTAGGGAATGAACATTTCGCGACTATGTCACAAGGGCGAGTGTCCAGAACATTGCTGAATTCTTGGACATTTTCGAAAAGTATTTATGCCCAAAATATATAAACTTTATAATGACCGTGGACCAAGAATGTGAGATGAAGGAAAAGTTTTTCCAGAAATATGGAATTCCTGGTGTCGTTGGGTGTGTTGATGGGACGCACATCCGTATAATGTCACCAGGAAATGAGCTGAAATATTTGTACTACAACAGAAAAGGTTTTTATAATACGACTGTGATGATGGTAATTAATATTGTATATTTTAAAAAATTATAAGTATTATATATATGATATTTGCATGTTTGTTCTATTGCAGATTTATGATTTCGTGATTCGTTTGTCGACGCAAGATATCCTGGCGCAAACAATGACTCGTTTGTATGGAGGATGAGTTCTGTTGAGGAATATTTCAGAAGGAAATATAATTCTGGAAAACGTAACATTTGGCTCCTGGGTAAGATTCTTAATAATTTACCTTAAAGTTATATGTTACATTATACAATTTTAACTTTAGGAGATTCCGGCTACCAGCTCCTGCCATATTTAATGACGCCTTACCGGGAACCCCAATGAATCCTCTCCCAATCATTATTCGTGGATACTCGGTTTGATCCAAACACCGGAACACCTCTTGCCATATCCGGGTTGTTTTCCATTTCCCGCTAAACTGGGTGTTGGTGATAATTCTTAAAAAAATAAAAATTAACTTTAATTATTAATTAATTTCATAAAATAAAATTTATAAAAATACGTAAAAAGTATTAAAAGTGTTGTGATTTTATCGAACGAACCACTCGTTCGTTGAGAACAAATGGAGAATAACAGAGTAACGTCATAGAGAAAAACACAAAACAGAATGGAAGAGAATCACGTCGTTCGTTGATTGAGAATCAGGCAATTAGTCAGCTTTTTTTAACCTACCACACGTATTTTTAGCCGAAAGGGAGGCCAACGTATTGAACATGTTTTGTTGAATATTAATTTGTGGATTTAGTTTAATATTTACCTAATTGTGATTTTATTTCTTTTGGTCTTTAATTTAAATGAATTTTAATTTAAATGCATGAATTGTGAATTTATTTGTGTTTATCTAATTTCAATTTAAATATTGTTAAAAATACATACTCGAAAACGGTATATATAAAAATAAATTGGTTTGTTGTGGGAGTATGGAAGTGGAGGAGCAAACAACTATGTCCGCATTGCAAGAGAGCTCTTCCCGCTCCCGGCGACTTTGTTAGATGCAATCAGTGCAGTTCTGGTTATCATTTTTCTTCATGCTGTTCGGTGTCGGAGAGAAGCTATGGTTCATATACTTCAGAAAAGCGAGCCGAATGGAAACGCTCCAATTGCAGGCTAAGATCTAAATCGGCCTCTTCTGCAGTGTTGTCGCCAGGGAACCTCGGCTCGACAGAACAAAATCCAGCCAAGCGATACCAAACTCAACAAGTAGTATCAAACAAGACGATAATAGATTTAAATGTCCTACAATGTGACGTAAATGAACTGAAAACGGATTCCAAGGAAATAAAAAACATAATGGATCAGCTGAGTAAGATGATTTCCCTCTCTTATGATGACAAAGAGTGAGCTATCAAGTACTCTAAACAGTATTAATAACAATATGGCACAGTTAACTGAGCAAGTAAAAATAATAACTGCCAAAAATGAGGAGCAAGACAGGCGTATTTTTGATCTAGAAGCTGAAGTCAACATCATTCAACAGCGTTCGCTCGAGAGAAATATAGAAAATACAAATGTAGAAATCTTTGAAAATGAGAACCCGAAACAAAAGGTAGTAAATATTCTAAAAGCTGCAAATGTTGAAATAAAAGATGATGAATTAAAAGAAGCATATAAATTAAAATCGACAAATAAAACAAGAATGCGGAATATTTTCATATTGCAGAAATAAATTGCTTGAATAATAATAATAATAACCAGTAAGAAATCTATATTCGGCCTGGCCGAATCTTAGATACCCTACTTATTGACTTATTGAATTCTAGGAATTTTTGGGGGCTGCAAGTTGATTAACTGCCCCGGGCTCCATGAGACCTAGCTACGCCTCTGTATAAATAGTAGGCGTGGTCATTACCTTTTTCAAAACAAAATAACTAGCTTAGTTGTTTTATTATTGTGTTCAAATTTAAACTTTATATCCGTGGTAATAAACTTGTTTTCATGAGCTATACTGTATAAGTAGTGTAAAAGTGGGCGGACCGCACCCAGTTTTGATGTAATAATGTTTTTTTGGAAAAGAAGTTGTTATCTAAAGTTTTATTCAGGAAGTTTATATATTTAACAATATAACCATCTTTTACCTGTGTAACCTAAAAGTGGGCGCATCACGCCCATATTTGGCATATTAACGGATAATGCTACTCTATACTCAAGAATTTGGTTGTCATAACTCAAAAACGAACGCTGATATCACATTTTTAATAAAAAATTGGCGTGGTCGTGGACCATTTTGCCCATTTTCAATACCAACCTGCACACCACAAGAAACCATATTTCTGCAAAAGTTCATCACGATATCTTTAGCGGTTCTCCTGTGATCGTGATTTCAACAGACAGACAGACGGACGGACATGGCTAAATCGACTCAGGAGGTCACGCTGATCAAGAATATATATATTTTTCTATACCTATCGTCTCTATTTCTATGCGTTACACATTTCGTGACAAAGTGAATATACCCTTAACTTTAAGGTATAAATATTATTATTGCTAAGTTGGTATCCCTAAATACTAAGAAAGAGATCATGCAAAGAACGCGCGGCAAATTGAGAGCAGAGAACTCACCATGGATAGAGATGGTTGAAGTGGAAATAATAATAACATTATTTATATTGGCGACCAGCTAACTCCGTATAATCGTCATCTTCTATGGCTGGCAAAGAATAGAGCTAGAGAAAATAAATGGAATTTCGTTTGGGTTCGTGAAGGCAAAATCGCTAGAAAAGAAGAAATGGCGAAGGTATTAAAGATAATCATTGAAGCCGATGTGCAATTAATTATTTAATACATGAACGACAAAGATACGACATGAAAAAATGAATATAAAAACAACACAAATCCCTTCATTCCAGTCTATTAACTCAAATTATTTAAAAAATTGCAATCTCACCTGCATATATTTAAATATTCGCTCCTTTAGGAAAAACTTTTATAGTACTTTCATGGCTGCAATTGTCGATCTCATACCTAATACTGATTTAATTGTAATTGTTGAAACAAACATAAAAGAAGAAGAGACCTCATTATACTCAATTTCTGATTTTAATGCAGAGCACATCAATAGAGAAAAATGTAGAGGAGGAGGAATATCCATCTATATCAAAGAAAACATTAAATACCACAACAAGCCAAACAAATTAATGTATTATGAGAGCATACAAATAGACCTGAGCATTGATAAGTGTACATATACCCTCATCGCAATTTATAGACCACTGTCCTTGAGTATAAACTGCTTCATAGATAAACTGGAACAGGAACTGAACAGAAACCAATATAAGCCAAATATCGTAATAGTAGGAGATATAAACATTGATATTAAAATTACAAAGAACAACAACAATCTATCATATTTAGGAATGCTTTCATCAAACGGCCTGCAGAATTGTATAGACACACGAGTTGACATACAACGCAACACACGCACATGTATCGATGACTTATTTATAAGAATCAGCAACGTCAAAAATTTACGCATCTGTAGTTGAAACAGATATATCTGATCACTTTTCCATTCTCTTCTACATTGAGCTCCCAAACAAACTCCAGTCCAGTAAGCAACCGAAGATTAAAATTAATGACAATAGGGCAAACGCACTTATAGAAAACGTGGACTGGAATAAATTATTTTAATTGGTTATTTCAAAAATTATTTGAAATAATTATCGCATCATAATAATGTTATTTCATTCAATTTGCCGAAGCTTTATATAATTATATACTCATACTATAAAAATTAAATAAAGAAAGGATATAAAATACTTTTCTAAATTCTTAGCTCGACCCAATATTGCATTCAAAACACAAAAAACACTCATTCAATGCCTTTATCTGCGTACAATACTTTGCCTTGGATGTGTTGGCTAGCTGCACATCTAGCACGCACGATTCTGCTCTTTTCGAAAGCACAATCCGGCTCTTTTTGCTAGCACAATTCGGCACTTTTTGCTAGCACAATCCGGCTCTTTTCGTAGCACAATTCTGCTCTTTTTGCTAGCACAATGCTAGAGCTAATTTTCGCGCTGCTTTCTCGCTGTCGGTGCGGAGAAGCAAATATGAAACACATGAGAGGGGCTGAGCTCGGTGTATAATGAAAGTGTGTTTCGTGCTAGCGTTCGTCTCCGAAACACGGAGCTGTGTTGCTGTAGCTAGCTCTGGCACGTCGATTGTGTTGTGAAATTGAAGTGAAGCGCAGTCGTAAGGGCAGAGCAAGTGAAACGAGACAACACAATCGATGTGAATGTGCCGGGGTGTGCTGCTCGCGGTGCGTGCTTTCCGAACGCTGATTAATAGGTAAAGAGATTTCACGAGACGAATGATGCTATCAACATTTAGTTTGAATGAACCGAGTTAAGCTCAGGTCGATATCGCGGTCGACCACTTTGGCTGCAAACTCAAGACTCCTGCGCTCTTAGCAAAGCAAAATGGAATGATCTACTAATGAGTGGGGGGTTCGGATGATCTTTTTTAATGAGTGGGGTGTTCGGAAGATCTTTTTTAATGAGTGTGAAGGGATCGGAAGATCGACTTTGTTTCTGTTATTTTGTACTAACAATTCAAGCAAATATGCGATAGAAGAGATAATCGATCCAGCACTCGTATGGCATGTAAAGTGTGAAAGAAAGAATCGATCAATTTTTGGTGTACAGCGGGCGATGAGAAGAACGGTGCGATTCGTCTTCTTTTGCTCCTTTTACAATAACAAAAAAGGACAAATCCGTCCGTATGTGTGGATTTGTTTTAAATTTTGCATTTTATGGTTTTTGAAATAAATTTTGCTTTTTGTAACTTTGTTCTGCTTCTTGTTTGATGTCCAAACTTTGTAAAGGGCTCGCACGATCTACGTTGCGAGCATAGCGTGCTGTTGAAGAATTTGTATAGGCAGAAAATCTACTTTAGTCGGCCTATCAACAAATTGAATACGTTATCCGAGTAACACTAACCTTCTTATTCAGAGAGTCTCCTGGAGTGAGTCTGACGTCGTCGTCGAAAAGTCACCTAAGTGGAAACGTCGTATTCACAGAGTCACTTTTTGAAAGGTGACTAGCTCTTACGTCGTGCTCACCTCAATTTACGTTGTGCCCATATATGACAGCTGGTATCGAGGCCAATGATAGCTGGTTTGTGTACTAGCTAGCATTTTTGGTGTTGATATAATAAAATTCTTAAAAAATTCGCGAATAAAATTTTTTTTTCGCGAAATGATATTTATAAATGTAGTAAAAATAAAGAATAACCTCAGGAGTTTATGAGAGGAATATTTATTTTGTTTTTTTGTTGTATTTTCGTCATTTAAATTGCATCAAAATATTGTCACGATTTTCTAAGGTGTATTCAGTTCAGTTCAGTTCAGTACTTGTACAGTTTACATCTAGTGAGCAAAGATATTCAAGTATAGAAAATAATAATCAATATAGATTGAAGAAAAGTTTGACTGGGAAAAAACGATAACGGATATTTTAGGATTCATTGGAAAACGACAACGGATATATAAGATTCATTGGATTATTCACAATCCAGAGATCGGACCAAGAAGAGTCAGTACAAGGGATTTAAAGCAACGTAACAATTGGTGTCAGAAGTGGGATTGCTGAATAATCTTGAATAATCTTGCTGAACCATGGTGAAATTTGTTGACTTGAGAATACCTCAGTTGAAAGAAGAGTTGGAGTCTCGTGGATTGTCTGTCACAGGGAATAAAGCAGAGTTGCAAACACGGTTGCGTGAAGCAATTGGAAGTGAGGGCATCGATGTTGATGGACATGAGTTCTGTTATGATGCTTCAGGGACCTCATCTAAGGCCGAGGAGCAGTTGGTAGAGTCACACCCAGCTCCAGTATTCGATATGAATGTTCTTCTGGCAGCAATGGCGCAGCAGTCCTCACGCATGGAGCAGCAGCTGGCACAAAACACTGCACTACTGCAGGATCAACTATCCTCACGCATGGAGCAGCAACGTGAGCAGCTGGCACAAAACACTGCACTACTGCAGGACCAACTATCGCGCATCGAGGGGAATTCTGCCGAACTGCAAGCAAGGCAGGATAAAGTGGAGGATGAATTACAACGACTAGAAGCAAAAGTATTGCGGTTGGATGGTCATATGCGAGAGATACAGTCCAGTGGACCAGTTACAGTTAGCGCACCGAAATTGAAAGCACCAACGTTTGATGGTACCGTACCTTTCAAAATCTTTAAACTACAGTTCGAGACCACAGCACAAACCAATCACTGGGCTACGACAGACAAAGTGGCAGCTTTGGTGGTATCACTGAAAGGCCCCGCCGCTGAAGTTTTGCAAACCGTCCCCGAAATTGAACGCGGCAATTATGACTCGTTAATGGCGGCAATTGAACGGCGATATGGTAACGACCATAGAAAGCAAATGTTCCAGATGGAGCTAATGAATCGTTACCAAAAAGCTAACGAGCCGTTACAGGAATATGCAACGGAGATAGAGCGGCTCGCGCATTTGGCCAACGAAAGTGCGTCAGCAGAAGTGATTGAATTACTTAAAATTCAGGCGTTCATGAATGGAATACGAGATGCGGATACCAAACGCGCAGTTTATTCCATGCCAAAGAAGACGTTTGCCGAGACGGTTTCATTTGCCTTGACACAGGAGACAGCAAACCTTCTGTGCAAACAAACGCATCATGTTCATCGGGTAGAAGTTGAGCCAAGTGAATCCCTTGAGAAAACCATAACAAATCTCATCCAGACTATTTCTCAGATGATGCCAACCACCCGCAAAGGCTTTGAACCGAAATGCTACAGCTGTGGAAAAGCAGGACACCTTGCACGTAATTGTAATGCGTCTGGTAAGGAACGCGAAAACGCCAGGAAGTGGAGCACCGGTAATGCAAGTGGTGTTTCTGGAGAAAAAGAGTCGTTAAATTAAAACGGACCAGCCCAAAGGGGCGTGAGCTGGTTCCCACAATTGATTGCCCCACCGTCTCTGTTTCACAAATGCATCGCAAAAACAACAATTTAACCATAACCGGGGCTATAAATGGACGATCGCTGGTCTTAACCCTGGACACGGGCGCAACACATTCCATCGTTCGATCAGACTTAGCAGGTGATAATATTGAGCCGTTAATTGGTTGCAAATTACGAACAGCTACAGGGGAGGAAGCCAAGATTTTCGGGAAATTGGTGTGTAAGGTTCAGATTGGAACGCTAGAAGTGATGCATACCTTCCTAGTGGCTGGAATAATGGATGAGGTAATAATCGGCGTGGATTTTATGCTATCACAAGGTCTTACTTTAAATCTGAAGGAAAGAACGCTGACATGCCAGAACATCGATATACCCCTAAGCACTGGGTATGAACAGCCTCAGATCAGGAATGTAAGTGTAAGTCACCGTCAGCAGATTCCACCAAAGTCCGAAGCAGTTCTATGGGCATGTGTGGAGGGAGACTGTGGAGCAGACAAGCTGTGGGTAGTGGAGGCATCAGACAGGACTCCGAATATATTGGTGGGACGAACCTTGGTACAAACGGGGGAGAATAAGCAGATTCCAATTCGAGTAATGAATGAGTTTAGGTCACCGATCACCTTTGATAAAGGAGCGATAGTAGGACAATGCCAACCGGTGGAAGCTGTAGTAAATTGTGACGATCCTCCCCAAAAATGTGATAGTGAGATCCTTAAAGTAGGCACGGAAACTAATTTCATCATGGGTGACTGGTTGAATGAGGTAAGTGGGCCGGAAAGAATAAAAGCAAAACGGTTACTAGAAGAATTTAGCTCCATATTTGCCAACGATGGCAATAAATTTGGAAGAACTGCCATCGTGCAACATCGGATAGATACTGGCGATGCGCGACCGATTCGGCAAGCTCCACGCAGAGTGCCGCTGTCAAAACGAGAAGAGGCGGGACAGATAGTAGACGAAATGCAGAAGGATGGAGTTATTGAACCATCAACAAGCCCATGGAGTTCTCCGGTCGTGTTAGTTAAAAAGAAAGATGGAAGCACCCGGTTTTGCGTTGACTATCGAAAGCTGAACGATGTTACTAAAAAGGACAGTTACCCATTGCCATGTATAGACGACACCTTGGACACATTAGCTGGAGCGAAATGGTTTTCAACGCTGGATTTGAAAAGTGGTTATTGGCAAGTAGAGGTCGAGAATTCCGATCGCGAGAAAACTGCTTTTAGCTTCGGGAATGGGTTGTGGCAATTCTCTGTAATGCCATTTGGATTATGCAATGCTCCAGCGACTTTTGAGCGTTTAATGGAACACGTATTAAAAGGGCTTCACTGGAAAACCTGCTTGGTGTATCTTGATGACATTATTGTCATGGGCCAGAGTTTTGATGACCACCTCAAAAATTTAGCAGAAGTTTGCCGTCGAATTGCTTCCGCTGGATTACGGTTGAATCCAAAGAAATGCAATTTCTTTAAAACCGAAGTGACTTATTTGGGTCACAAAATCACTACTGAAGGAATTCGCACAGATGAAGAAAAAGTAAAGGCAGTAAGAGATTGGCCTCGACCCACTAATGTGCATGAAGTACGAAGCTTCCTTGGACTCTGTACGTATTACCGACGTTTTGTACCCGGGTTCGCCAATGTTGCAAGAAGTTTACACGATTTGACAAAGAAAAACTGCAAATTTGTGTGGAAAAAGGAAGAGGAGAATGCTTTTCAGCAGTTGAAAGAATTGCTTTGTACAGCTCCAATGTTGGCTTATCCAGTTCCTGGCGAAAAGGTCGTCGTAGATACAGATGCTAGTGCACATGGAATAGGAGGTGTGCTCTCACAGATTATCGACGGTCAAGAAAAAGTAATTGGGTACTATAGCAGAGTTCTTGGAAAACCGGAAAGGAACTATTGTGTAACAAGAAGAGAACTCTTGGCGGTGGTAGAATGCGTGAAACATTTTCACAAATACCTGTATGGACAGCATTTCCATCTAAGGACAGATCATGCAGCACTCAGATGGTTATTCCAGTTTAAAAATCCGGAAGGGCAGATTGCGCGATGGATAGAAAGGTTGCAGAATTATGACTGTGAAATACTGCATCGGAAAGGTGAACAGCATGGAAACGCCGATGCACTATCCCGACGACCGTGCGTATTGGAGTGTAAGCATTGCTCCAAGGCTGAAAGATGCGAAGGTATAGTCGACATTCGGTTAACAAATCTGCAACCTGATGATGAATGGGAATCCAACGCAGTAAAGAAAAGTCAACTAAATGACACAGACCTGGTTAAGCTCATGAAAGCGAAAGAAACGAATAAAAGACCGATTAAGGAAGAAATGTCATCAGAGAGTCCATTGGCCAAGGTGTATTGGGCGCAATGGAATAGCTTGAAACTGATAAACGGAGTACTGCACCGTTCATGGGAGAGTGAAGATGGTAAACACACTCGCGATTTGATTGTCCTACCAAAGTCTAGAATAGTAGCCGTATTAGAAGAGTTTCACAATGGACCAAGTGGGGGACATCTCGGCGTTACAAAAACTCTGGAGAAGATAAAACAGCGATTTTACTGGGTGAATTGTCGAGAATCGGTCGCTGAATGGATTAAAAACTGTGCGCGATGCATGGCAGCTAAGGGTCCGAAAGTTAGAAGCAGAGGAAGATTGCAGCAGTACAACGCGGGAGCCCCTTTTGAACGCGTAGCAATGGATGTAGCTGGTCCATTTCCTACTAGTGATTCTGGGAACAAATATGTGTTGGTGATTATGGACTATTTTAGTAAATGGCCAGATGTATACGCTATACCAAATCAGGAGGCTAAAACTGTGGCCGAAGCTTTTGTGCAGAATTGGGTCACACGGTTTGGAATGCCAATTGAGTTGCATTCAGATCAAGGGAGGAATTTTGAGTCTGCTATATTTCAAGAAATGTGCTCACTGCTGGGCATCAAGAAGACTCGAACAACAGCTCTACATCCACAATCAGATGGCATGGTAGAAAGGTTTAACCGCACTTTAGAAGAACATTTGCGAAAAGTAGTGGGCAAATGTCAGCGAAATTGGGACAAGCACATTCAAATATTTTTATTGGCTTACAGATCAGCAGTACATGATACTACTGGCCATTCACCTGCGAGAACTATTTTTGGCACGGATCTAAGACTTCCGTCAGATCTAAGATTTGGAAAAAGTAATAAGTTTACTGAAACCGGAGGCAGCTATTGGCAAATGCTTCAGTCCGAAATGAATGAAATACACGAACTCGTGAGGCAGCGAACAGAGCTGATGAGCAATAAAATGAAGGATCGCTATGACCAAGCTATGAATTCAGAAGGATTTCATGAAGGCGACTTGGTGTTGTTGTACAATCCACAGCGGAAAAAGGGCGTGTCTCCAAAGCTGCAAACATCTTGGGAAGGGCCATATAAAATCATCAAGCGACTGAACGATGTTGTGTATCGCATACAATCACATACACAGAGGCGAGGTAAAATTAAAGTTGTTCATTTGGAAAGATTAGCCCCATATGGATCAAGGAATCTGGTGTCTGATCGGGACGATCAGACTTAAGTGGAGGGCAGTGTCACGATTTTCTAAGGTGTATTCAGTTCAGTTCAGTTCAGTACTTGTACAGTTTACATCTAGTGAGCAAAGATATTCAAGTATAGAAAATAATAATCAATATAGATTGAAGAAAAGTTTGACTGGGAAAAAACGATAACGGATATTTTAGGATTCATTGGAAAACGACAACGGATATATAAGATTCATTGGATTATTCACAATCCAGAGATCGGACCAAGAAGAGTCAGTACAAGGGATTTAAAGCAACGTAACAATATATTAAAATTGGTTTTTCTGTTGAAAATTTGAAACACTGTAAAACTGTAAACAATCGGGAATTCTAACCAATTGCAAAGTGCAAAATTTTGAGTTATGTTTATCAAGCGCCTGTTTTTTAGTGAATGTATAATTTTTAAATCTGGATTCTTTGGTGGCCACCAATAACCACCACCCTACTGGGGCCACCTCATATAGCCGCAATATCCGTATGAACTTGTCCCAGCTTAATTTTGATGCGTGGTTTGAAATCTCTTCATATCTATAATTGTAACATATAAGAAAGAAGAAGAAACATGTAAGAAAGTGCACATATGACAATTAAAACGTTAAAAGGCCGCTCCCTTTGCTTTTCACACTGTATTCGATTGGAGCCAAAAACAGGGGCACCTTCTGAAATTATTCCATTCCATGTCCCGCACCAAAACTTGAAACTGTAGCGATGTCGTATGATGACGTAGCGATGAATTGTACGCTATATCTTAAGAATTAATAAAATATTTAACAAAAATTGTTATAATTATTTATTATTTGTTTAAAAACTTTATTGTTTTATCTTTTCTTTGTTATATCCATATTATTTATCCATATTCACAATTCTATACTTTGTGTGTATTGTTAATTTTCAAGGATCACAAGAAAATAACGGGAAGCAACGACTTTTTTAACCAAATTTCTATAAATCGAAAAGAAACAAAGTAGAAAAGAAAAATTTTTCTTCGCGATAGTATAAAAAAAATCATAAAAGATAAATATAAAAAATAAGCAATAACCTGCAGAATATTTCATTTTTAGCAAGAGACGACACCTAAGATGCTGTCGTCGTATTTGACACATCATGTCGTTGGTTGTCGTCTCTGTGAATAGGTTTTTACTCACCTCCAAACTATGTAAGACACGACACCATGCTTAGCTAAGACACCTCGTCGTCTCTGTGAATACAAAAAGACGAAAAACGGCTGTTTTAGACGACGACGACAGCTAAAAGTGATTCTCTGAATAAGGGGGTAAAAAGTTAATGGAAGCAAAATTATAGAAATATTTATATTATAAGTCTGTGGTGATACAAAGTATGGAATATGTTTATGGAATATGTTTTTGATTCTCGCGTCGGGTGATCCTTATATTCTGGAAGTACCAGAGGCGTATTCCTTGATAGCTCAAAAAGTGTGCGTCATCTACAAATATTAAGTCAAACGCAGTACAAATATTAAATCATGAAAATAGCATAATCGGACTAGGTAAGGACATCGTTGGAATGACCATGGTTTGCTGATTAAAAATGTATTCAAGTAGACTATCGAACCTTGTATTCCACTTGGCTAAGTTATGTTTTTCGTTGAACAAAATTTTTCGCTGAAAAATCATGAAAATAGCACAATTGCACTGGTTAAGCCCATCGTTGGAATGACCATGGTGACCAAATCCTTCCGAGTGCATTAAAAGTTTCTGCTGATTATGAAAGGTATTGGAGTAGGTTATCGAACCTTATATTCCACTTGGCCAAGCTATGTTTTTCGTTGAACAAAATTTTTCGCTGAAAAATCATGAAAATATGACAATTGCACTGGGTAAGGCCATCGTTGGAATGACCATGGTGACCAAACCCTTCCGAGTGCACTAAAAGTTTCTGCTGATTATGAAAGGTATTAGAGTGGGCTATCGAACCTTGTATTTCACTTGGCCAAGTTGTTTTTCGTTGAACAAAATTTTTCGCTGAAAAATCATGAAAATGGCACAATTGCAGTGGGTAAGGCCAACTTCAAATGTCCATGGTGACCAAACCCTACCGAGTGCACTAAAAGGTTTGCTGATTATGAAAGGTATTAGAGTAGGCTATCGAACCTTGTATTCCACTTGGCTAAGTTATGTTTTTCGTTGAACAAAATTTTTCGCTGAAAAATCATGAAAATAGCACAATTGCACTGGGTAAGGCCATTGTTGGAATGACCATGGTGACCAAACCCTTTCGAGTGCATTAAAAGTTTCTGCTGATTATGAAAGGTATTGGAGTAGGCCATCGAACCTTATATTCCACTTGGCCAAGCTATGTTTTTCGTTGAACAAAATATTTCGCTGAAAAATCATGAAAATTGCACAATTGCACTGGGTAAGGCCATCGCTGGAATGACCATGGTGACCAAACCCTTCCGAGTGCACTAAAAGTTTTTGCTGATTATGAATGGTATTGGAGTAGGCTATCGAACCTTGTTGTGTTTTTCGTTGAACAAATTTTTTCGCTGAATATTGGGGAAGAAGTTTCACCGTCTGAGACACCTCACTTCCACAAATGTAAAAATTTTTTCAAAAATAGACGTAGTCTTTGAAGTATATGTATTATTCCTTTGAAATGTGTATATTTGCTGCTCAAAATATATATTTCGTTGAACAAAAGAGCGCTACTATTGAAGCCATTACTTTGGAATGAGTAAAAAATACGAATTCGTATTCGTGTTAAGGTTCAGATCTTATCGTTGCATTTACGAATTTATCTTCACGCACTTAAGGTTACATACGAAACGTAATTCCGATACATAATATAGAAAGAACAGTAAATCCATAACATACATAAGCCACCCAAAAGCAATCATAAATGTACAAGAAAAATTTAATATCGTTTTATACGATACTAAATTGTTCTTCCCCTAGGGTGGAGGGATGTTGTATGTCGCGATTGCAATTTCCAGTCAAGCTTTCGTTAAAGCAAACTCGAAAGCCAAGCCAGCAACCATAGCACTTTGCATGGAATGGATTGTGGAAGCTAACTTTCAGTAGCAAGCTCCCAAACCATAAAAAAGCTTAGCTTGGAAAAATAAACCATAAAAAAAGCTTAGCTTCGAAAAATAAAAGATCCAAAACCAAACGCGGAAGAATTAAATTGGGAACGATTTAATTCTGCCGATATTGATATTGCGAAATATAACATTTTGCGAAATAATGCCAGACCGGAGAGGCATATTCCAATAGAGGCCGAACTAATGAGGTAAATAATATCTTAGAGGTATAGGGATTATCAAATTCTTTAAACCATCGTTTAATAAAGCCTAATATACTGCCGACTCTGCAAGATATGGGATTTATACGAATTGTGATGAACATTCTTTTTAGTTATTTGTAATTGGGTGATCGCTGTGGAGTGGGTGGACACCTTCTTTCGAAACGCTTCCGCGAAAATATAATAAAAGGAGGTCAATTACAACTGACTTCAGGTCGATCGAAGGGAATAAGTTGGAACTTCCGTTTTTGAGCTTTCTTTTAAGTTTGGGATCGAGCGAGAGCAGGCTGCCGAGTTCTTGGGACTTGTGCCAAACCACCGTTGTGGCGATCAATCAATAAGTTAACGATCAAAAGTCACAAACTCCAATTAATTACAACTTCAGTTCATTGTAAACTAAAATTGAACAAATAATTTACTATTCTGGAAACAATTTTCACGGGGTTAGGTGTCTGGAGAATCTTGGTGGACTCAATTGTTCTCTGGGAGTGAATTCCTTATTGAAAATCGATCTCCATCTCTATTGTCGTCGAATGGACCCATAGCGGGAACAAGTTAAACGTAAAGGATACGATACACAAGTCGGAATGCAGATTACATTTATTCAATTGCATCAATTTACACATATATCGAAACATTTGTACAGATAAGTTTTCTTCATTATATCAAAGATCGTAAAAAAAAATAACAAAAAATAAAACCCATTTAAAAATATTAATTATTCAGTTTATATGTACATAGATTAAGTGATTTGTAAAAGACAGAAGAAAGAAAAAGTAAGGAAAAAAGGCACAAAGTAGCATCGAAAATCTCCAAACCAATAAGGTTGACAACGTTAGCGCTAACGTCGTGGGACAACAAGTGTAAGCAAATAATACCAACTGAAGTAAGTCTTTATTTCTTCTCTTTTTTTTCCTGCTCCTGATTTTGTATTATTTACTATTTGATGAAGTTAAAGTCAGTGAATATGGGAAAAACAAATTTATAATGAAGGCAAATTTAAATGTAAATTCCGTTGAAACTTAAAAATATTAAAATGAATGTTAATTAAATAAAAGAAAGAAAAAACATGATCAAGTGAGCGCATTTCAAGTCCGGATAGGTTGGGATGGAGAAAAGAGGTGCTTCTCTACATGGATGGGACGGGGAGAGCGAGGAACCAATATTCCACCTGTGTTCCTCTCCTCAATAGTTATTGCGCTTTATTTCGTCCGTCCGTCTTAAGGCAGTATTCGCTACCGATATTGCTAAACAATTTCAGTGCATGCATTATTTTGTGTGTTGGAAGGGGAGAAAGAACCCCTCCTTCTCGCCGTATGACTCAAGCCCCGTATTCAACAAGCATGCACTAATCTCTTTCACTTACCCTCAGAGAACATCACATAAATGGCGCCCAACGTGGGGTACAACAGAAAAGTTTGGGATTCCACTTCATTCGTATCTTCTATTCTACTTTTTGTTTGTTTTTATACTGTTTGTTTTGTTTTTAACCCATATTCTCCGGGATTAAGAAATATTCATCAGAATTTTTTACAACTTGGAAGTCTACTTAATTTCGGCCTATTACGTTTGAAAAGTAACATAACTTTATAATATATTATATATATTCGGATTTATACTGTCATCATATGATGGCGCCAGGAAAATCCCTTACCAAAGAAAAAAAAAATCTGTGTACTACTCTACTCTACTACTTGCTCTATTAGTTTTTTTATATTTTCTTATTGGTTTTCTATGGTTTGTTTTGATAATGTAACAACTGGTATGTCATTCCATATGGTATGGTAGCTAATACTGGATTTGCAATTAGCTCCAGCGCAGCGCCGTTGCTTGTTTCCTTCTGTTTTTTTGACAAAGTGGGCGGTTTTGTCGAAGCGTGCTAAATCTGCTCCAATAGGAATTTTGCGCTTTTTTCCAGCGCCTTTTGGCAAATTTTTATATTTTAATAAATATGGCATTGCCAATTCTCGTCGAAACTCCAGTTATGACAACGAACTTTTCGATCGTGCAAGCAACCATGCGTTTTGAACACAGACGTCCAACAGCCATGTAAACAACGGCCACCACCATTTCTTCCCTCGTATTGTTATACGATAGGCATTGACATTTTGATCCATTCTATCAGTGCCACCCATATTTTCGTTATACTTTTGAATGGAGTAAGGGATATTGGCATAAACGTGGTTCTTCTCGCTCTTACTCCATCTTTTTACACTTCCTTCAGGATCAGCGGCAAAACATGTGGACATAGCCGATACCACTGAATTATCCTTCCAGCGAGTTAAGAAGGATTTAAGGAAGGAGTTGAGAAGGATCTCTCACTCAATTTTGCAGTGGCGCATTCAATTGAACCTCTAATTTCCTTTTCAAATTCTTTCGAACTCGAAAGACAGTTACTTTTGCCTAAGCGATTAGCTCTTATGGTGCCAGTACAATCATATCCACGTTTTTTTATTTCTTCTAATAGAGGTATTGTGGTGAATAAATTATCGCAATATATATGATATGGAAAGAGTGCTTTATTTAGAGGATATTGATCTAGCAAGCCCAGTACCGTTGAAGCACATTTTCCTAACTGTGTTTCATTTTCTTCGTTTCCCTGGAAACTTTTCCCTTTGCATTGGCGATCAACTGATTCCTTGATAAGGTATTCACATCTCCGTTGTCATGATCTGATCTGTGTGAGTATATTCACATCCGGCGGTTCGATAAAAATATCTCCAACAGTTTTCCAAAATATCTAATATTATAGCCATCTAATATTTCAGCCAACGACAGATGCCTGAAATGATATTTTGTAAATGTACTCATATTAGCCTAGCGCCATCATGTGATTACATCGAAATTTAACAGAGTATCACTTTTCTGCTTTCACAAATCAACTTTTTGTTGCTTATAAATATTTTTTAATTCTTATATTTTGCAATATATATGCCAAAGAAACGATGTTTTCTGTATTTATATAATTTAAAACTTACTTTTTATGCGACATCGAATTTTCAATTTTTTAAAAAATTAGTCACTTTTGAAGATCAATTACTCCCGTTTCACTTCTCTTTTCAACAAACACTGAATCAATCTCACAAAAGCAATAAAAGTTCATGCGAAATGAACAAGCACCACAACGGTGCTTGTAACGACTTTTGGACACGTTTTTTTTTGCATGCATTTTTGTGCTATCATATGATAGCGCTAGGAGAAAATAGGTTAAAACAAATTTTTGATTTAAATTACACTGTGATTTGGAATTAGTAAATCTAAACTAAATGGATTTCTAGCTCAACATGATGTATTTATAAGTTTCACGGTATGCACAAATGTTTGAGTAAGTTATTATAGAGATTTTTATTGTCTCTTTGTAACCCATAAAATTTGGTGACCTGAAAGTTTTATTCCAGTCCGCACGCACGCTGTCATTTTTTTGGGAACGCAATATCTATGTTTTTTTTATTGGATGAAATGAGCTCACAAAGATCATGTTTTTTCGTAAAATTGACACCATGTCAACACGGTTTCCATCGCGAGTGTATAATCTCTTGGTTGAACCAAAACGCTAACTGTCCTTTATGCAGAACCTCATGTGGGCAAGATTCGTTGAAAGACCCAGGCGATAGGGCTCTGCATAAAGAAAGCGTTAACCATCAACCACCCAACGTTAACCATCAAGGGGCTATTTCAAGAAATCCGAACGCTAATTCTCAACGTCCAACGACTAGATCGACAACTGCTAATCAACGCAATAGGGGTGGCGAACTACATGATACACCAAGTAATTCTCATCGTCGAGCTCGTGGTCGTCCTCACAATTTTGTAAGATTACAATCAGATAGAAAGCATGGTAGAAAATAATAGAAGAATTCAGCAGGAACAATTAAGCAGAGAAATTCGTGAAATGGTAGGTCAGGTTGTGTCTCAGTCATTACAGAATTTACATTTAAATGCACCTCGTTTGCATAACCCGAATGTATCCAATCGTGAAGGATACAACCACTAAGAGAAGATTTTCGTGAAGATGGAGGTCAGTTTTCTGCTTCCAATGTGTCGAAAATAATTTATAATTGGAAATTAACTTTTGAGGGTTCAATAAATAGCATATCTGTAGATGAGTTTATATACAGAGTAACTGCATTAACTCAAACAACTTTAGGAGGTAACTTTAATGCGTTATGCCAAAATGCACACATATTGTTTGAGGGGAAAGCAAAGAGTTGGTTTTGGAGATATCACCACTCAGTTACTCAGTTACTTGGGTTGGTATGATATCTGTGACGATTTACGTTGGAATTTTAAAGATTATAGAACAGACTTTGATGTTAAAGAAGCAATCCGTAACCGTAAGCAAAAAAGTGGAGAGAGATTTGAAAGCTTTTTAGATAGTATTCTAGCTAATGCGGATGGACTGCGCAGTCCTTTAACCGAGCAAAAACCAATGATTGTCCGGAATCTTGTGCGTGACATTCGGATAGAATTGTTGCACCTTGAGTTGAATACAATTTCTGATCTACGAAGGGCTTGCATGCGTCGAGAAAACTTTGTCACAGAAATGATTAATAGATCGCAGTTTCAAAAGCCATACTTTCCGCCTCGCCGGCATATTTTTGAAATAAATCTCGAGACTCAAATAAGTGACAATGAAATTTCAGTTCTTGATAGGGTAGAAGGTAAATGTTGCAATTGGGAGGAGGATGGTCACAAATACAAAAAATGCTTCAAACCGCGTCGCGTATTTTGTTACGGGTGTGGATTAGCAGCTTTCTTTCTTCCTAATTGTCCAAATTGTAATGATTCGGAAAACACGAAGATGGATGCTTTCAACAGCTATCAGCATCCCGACAGACAGTCCAGCAGGAAATCATACGGGGCTCCCCGAAACCAATAAAAATTTTAAAAAGAACCGAAGAATTTGAAATTTCTCCGAAGCTATTTCCAATTCGTACGTTTCACATACGTCTCTCCGAATACAATACTTTGCGAGATAGAATATTTAAAACATCCCGATCAACGATAAGAGCGAGAGAGTTTTGGGCTAAAGTTAAATTAGGTAAAAATAATCTAATTGCAGCCTCTTCTGACTGCGCTTGTCAGCGGCCTGTCACCCTGCTGACATGTCGTGGCTTAGAAGAGGCGACCTGAAAGCTCGACTGCGAGCTTCTCACTAAGGAGTCGTGGGTGGACGAGCGAACGGCCGACGCTCAGGAGCGACATCCTTCGCTTCGGCACTCTAGCTGCGATCGTAAAACAAGAAAAACGTCCACAGACAACACCAAACAACATATTCACATTCATATTTACAAACATTTTGTACATCTCACATTACATTAAAATTAAACAGTGAACAATCAATTAAAACACAACAAAACTTTTGAACATCCATGTAATCACCTTTACGAAGTAAACATTGGTCCTAAGCGAGCCGGATCGCGCTCCAGCCTACTCATAAAAAAAAAAACGGAAAAGGTATTGCTTTGCGATTTAATTATAGTGATATATTTAATTATATTGAATATTTTCTGTGACAAAATTGTATATACATAACATATATCAAACATATACAAAGTATATACGCAGGTCTGTACACCCAATTTCGGTGTAACGGTACCCCAACCAGAAAATCCATCACGTTGATTACCATATTTGTGGCTCATACACAAAGCATTAGGGCGCTCCAAACCGGTTTGTGCAGCCGCACTCTCAAAAAATATTCGAACTTTGGTCTGTGTTTTTCTTCACTCTCGGCGCCGCGCTCTTTATACGGTACGATTTAAAAACTCAGCTTGCGTGCTCCAACTCCGTTGCGCAGCCACGCTCTAGGCAAACAAACGTAGGTTTGTGTTTTTCTTCACTCTCGGCGCCGCGCTCTTTATACGGTGTGATTAAAAACTCTGCTTGCGTGCTCCAACTCCGCTGCGTAGCCACGCTCTCAGCACAGAAATGTCGGTTTGTGTTTTTTCGTGCTCTTTCGCTATTGTAGAAACCAAAGGCTTACTTGTGTGCGCCAACTAATTTGAGCAGCCACTCTAAGCAAACAAACGTATGTTTGGGTTTTCTTCATTCTCGACGCCGCGCTCTTTAAACAGTGTGAGCTTAAAGAGGTTTGCTTGCGTCCTCCAACTCCGATGCGCAGCCACGCTCAAAGCAAGCAAACGTGGGTTTGTGGTTTTTTTTTCTCTGACTCGGTATCGCGCTCTTTCGATAGACAGAAAAAACTGTGCGCAATTACTTTGCGTAGCCACGCATAAACTCGCATCGAAAAAACGTCGGTTTTGCGTGTTTCTTTTTTCGTGCTCTTTCGTTATTGAAGAAAAAACAAAGGCCTTGCTTGAGTGCTCAAAATCATTTAAACAAAGGCACTAAGCCTTTGCAACTTTAATTAACTTTTTTTAATCTGCAACACTCTGCGGATCAACCAATATTTGGTGTATTTCTCTTTTGGTCTTGGACAAAATCAGGCACTCAGGCCTTGCTTGAGTGCTCAAAATCATTTAAACAAAGGCACTAAGCCTTTGCAACTTTAATTAACTTTTTTTAATCTGCAACACTCTGCTGATCAACCAATATTTGGTGTATTTCTCTTTTGGTCTTGGACAAAATCAGATTCTCGCACGCTTCTCGTGTGGCCTTAGTTTGCCCCACTGTTGAAACAAATACAGTCATTTGGTGCTCGCTAACGAAACCAGAGAAGTTACATACACTCATCGTTGGAACGTTAGTGTATCAGGCTTACGCTCATTTCGTGAGTGCTCTCTGCGAAGGCATGTCTAAAGTTCGACATACATAGGAAACTCAAGGTTGCGAATCTCATCAGTGAAATATTTGCTCTTTGGTGCGAATCTTTACCCTCAACTGCGCGATATCATCTCTAGTGCTGTTAGCAGCGAGCATCGGCATATCGTGCCGTATAGTGGGCGATCGCTGAATTGCGTTGGTAAAAAATAATAGTCACAATCCATACTAAATAATAAAAAATAAACCAGACACTAAAGAGTTTGTTCTTATTTTCTCATTTTTCAACAGAGGTTTAGCTCCTGGATTTTATTTTTTTAGAACTTTTTTGCGATTTCATTAGTAACATTTTACAACAATGGTTGCCCTCGATACTTTTATTCGTCTCGCCGACGAATCCAAGCAATGCCGGAACGGGAACACATCGTTCACTCGCTAGACATCCATAGATAGGAACTCAAGTCTCAATGGATGTTGATCAAATGCACGTTTGAAAGCATCCTGTCGAAAATGAAATCAGCTAGCGACGATCAAGCGACTTGGAAATCATCAAGGAGAAGCGGCGTAGTTGTTACAGCATCTACGTGCGATGCGGCGCTGCCATCAGCGCTATGATAGAGAATCTGGTAACTCCATCTGCTTCGGCGGAAGCCCCATTCATCGAGAGTCCTCCGTCAGGTTATAATATTAGCTTGCCCCCTGTGACAGCGAAGTGTTTCGCGGCGATTAACTATCGTGGCCCTCTTTCCGTGGTATGTTCACGGCCCTGTATATCCAAAACACAAGGATAGCGCCCGTGGAAGAACTATTCCACCTCAACAAAAAAGACTACCGGTGAAGCCAAGGAGATCGTACAGAAATCTCCGATAACCAATGATGGTTTCAGTCAAGCCTGGAAAAATCTTTCCGATCGGTACGAGAACAAACGCGTTCTCGTCAACACGCACATGAAGAAACTTTTTGGTCTCGCATCGGTTACCAAAGAGAATGGAACCGAAATAAAAAACTTGCAGCGAGAGGTTAGCAACATTCTCGCAGCCTTAACGCTTCAGGGAATTGACACCTCCAATTGGGACGCCATGATCGTCTTCCTGTGCTCCAGTCGCCTGCCAGATTCTACCCTTGCGTTATGGGAACAGTCCATCCAGGACAAAGTTGAAATTCCCCAATGGACTGATTTCGACGCCTTTTTGACGCACCGTTTTCGAACGCTCGAGACTATGCAGGATATAAAGAGCGCTTCCAGTACGAGAGGTAAACAAACCAGCCAAGCTGCACCACCAGCAAAACGCGTCAATACATTTCAGCTAAACGTCGCAATAGACAGTTGCCCTCTGTGTCACAACCAACACAGTGTGCGGGTGTGCTCCTAGTTCTTGATCCTGGACATTCACCAGCGGCTGAATGTCGTCCGGAAACACCGCTTGTGCAACAACTGTCTGTCCAATTCACATTCTGTGAAAAATTGCCCGAGTCGTTATAATTGTGCTAAATGTAATGAAAGGCATCACACCCTTTTGCATCGTGAACCAACTTCAGTCCCTTCGACTCTTGTACCAGGTTCAACCCAAACAACCTATCAACAGCGGAGGTACGATAAGAGATCTGGTGCACAAGCGGCAACTGTCGTGAAGCCGGCGCTTCGACCCGGCCCGCCTCCAACACCGATCGATCTGAACCCCATCGCGCCGCGAACGTCGATCGAACACAATTCTCACCGATACCCGCAACATTTAAAGCCTCTCCGAGGCCTTCAACTTCGGCTCAAGCCGCCCAGAACAACCAACCAACCAACTCCTCCTCAAGTCCACTCCTCAAACTCAACAGAATCCTCAAGCTCAGCAGGATTCCCACCAGGTATGCTTCGCAGCCTCACCAAAACAGGTGTTGTTAGGGACTGCAATGGTCACAATATACCATAATGACATTTACTACATTGCTCGCGCTCTGATCGATCCAGGATCAGAGATAAGGTTCATATCGGAACGTATCCAAAAAATGTTGAAACTTCCAATCTCCACCATGTAAAGATCGAATATAGGTTCCAGGGTTACGAAAATACTACTTTTTAAAAAGAAAATCGATCAAAGTAAACATTAAAAAAACAAAAATAATATAACTCTGCCAATAAATAAAGTGGAAATTTATTTACCTTTTTTGTAATCAGAAACAACCCGTAAAAATTTATAGAAATTAATTATTCTCTTTTTTAAAAACTCTAATTGAAACGTTACAAAAAGCACAATATGTACACTACATAATTGAAACTGAACTCTAAAATTAGCAAAACAAAGTGAAAATAAAACTGTATTAAAATTGCGTTGATTTTCAGTTAGAAGAGGAATCCCCGAATTTGATGGCATGGCGCAATTAGAAATAAAAGTGTAGCCATCTGTTAGAAAACAAGAAAAAATTAAAGACTCGAACCCAAAACAACGCAACCTCGAAAACCTAACGACGCACAGTGAAAATTAGTACTAATTAAGCAGCGACGCAACTTCGAAAAAAACGCAAAACGAAACGACGCAAACCGAGGTATAGGTGTATTCACATTCATATTTACACACATTTCGTACATCTTACATTACATTAAAATTAAACAGTGAACAAGCAATTAAAACAAAACAAAACTTTTGAACATTCCATTCCATCAGCTTTACGAAGTAAACAAGAGGTATTGTAAATTTTATTTTTCTGAGGAACACATTATAATCCTTTACGAAATAGAACAAAAAAACCTTTTTCTTTCTTACCTTGCAATATAAAGAAAACCAAAACAACGGCAATATTAAGGTGTTTCCATAAAATGGTTTCTCCAGGTTTTTGGAATAAACTGTTTTAAGCCCCAAAACCACTCCTAAACTGTTTTAACTCCCGTAAAATTGTTGTTGCTGTTCCAGCGCTAAACCAAAATGCGTTTGGTTTTTAGCCTCAGTTTTTAGTTTGCAAGTCTGTTTCGAAGTTCGGAATTGCAGACACACTATCTTTCTCCTTTTCTAGTGCCAATAAGTTAGAAAGAGATAATTTATGTCACCAAAATATTCTGCCAAATGCCAAAAAAAACTCGACATACTGAGAGGAATTTGTTATTTATTATGTACGATTTTTCGCTTTCCAAATTCTGTAAACTTGCGAACTTCATCACCATACCAAAATACATTTCAACAATTTTGAATATTATTGTTATTTTATTCACTGTATTATAAATTAAAGCGATGCACAATTTTAAAAATAGCTGCGTAAATATACAAACAAAACAACAGCTGTTTATTTCTTCTTTTTGGTTTGACAGCCCGGACCAGATTATGAATGGAAACACTGGATCAGCTGATCGATTTTCGAACACCTTAACCGGATTAAATATTTTTATGGAAACAGGCTATAAAACAAAAAGAGCAACTGAGATAATGAATCGAAACTCGAAGCATAACAATTTATCTCCCACACACACACACATATAAAAGCGCTCCTAACATTTTCTTTGCATTAGAAGTAACATTAGAAGTATGTTTGTACATACATATGCATGTAAGATAGTCACTCTAATCCATACCGATTAGCACCTCTTTCATTCCAAACTCCTAATAGGACAGAACATATACAGTGTTCCACTAAACTCTTCGTACAGCACTTGGTCAAAACTTTATCGATAAAAAAAGGTAATGTATAGCAGGAATTTTAAAAAAATTGTAATACAGCTTTGTTTATTAAGCCATTTCCTTCCTTTAATAAAAAAAATAAATTTCATCAATTAATCCAAAAGTTAAAACTAAAAACGCAACAAAGTCATTGAATTAGTTCCAATAGTCTTCGTACACTCACAATTAAAGTAACTAAAAATCCTTAAAAACTGTGAATTGTTTTTTTTAATATTTGGCGGGGTAGCCTATATTTTTAATAACGGCTTTAAGACGGTCCAGCATCGATTCCACAAATTTCTGTGCATAGCGTGGTTCGATTTTCACCCATTCCCTCTGAAAAATTTCTTTTAGTCGAGACTTTGAGCAAATATGATGCGTCCTGATCCTTTTCTCAAGCAATTTCCACATATGCGCTATGGGGTTGAGATCAGGGATAATTATCTTGCTGCAAATAATATTTCTGAGATACGCCCAATTTTCAAGCACCTGGCTCAAATTTCTTTTCAATATTTCGATATATGCACGGTTGTTCATAACTCCTTCAATTATTTCGAAGTTACCAACGCCACTAGCAACCATACACCCCCATACCATCACTCCGACACCGCCATATTTTACTGATAAATCTAACAAATCGCACAAAGCGTATGGGCTTTGTTAAATTGAAGGAAATGGCTTAATAAACAAAGCTGCATTAAAATTTTTTCCTGCTACACATTACCTTTTTTTATCAATAAAGTTTTGACCAAGTGCTGTACGAAGACTTTAGTGGAGCACTGTATGTGTGTGCGGATCACATTCACTTTTGGTAAAATAGTTAATATTGAAATTTAATTGAAACATTTGTTAAAATTAATTAATTTCCAAAAGAGGTTGTGTTTTAGTTTAAAACGTAGATGTGCTTCTCAACTGATATCACTAATTTTCAAACCCAAACAGCGCAGCTCAATACAGTTACAGTATTGTGCATAACCTAAGCAACATTTCCTGTGACAGTGAAAAAAGTTCCATAACATTATTAACCATTAAGTTATAACAAAGAAAATTACATTTATTTACTTCTTAATATGTTTTTATTATATATCCAAAACAACAACAAATTTTCTCTCCAATAACGGTAAATATGAAAAGAAACCCAAAAATAACTAAAAATATCATGGGCAAAACCTAAGCAACTTAATCTAATATTTAGTATAATAGCCATTATTTTTTATACAGCTAAACAAGTTCGATGTATTGACTCAATTAGCTTTATAATGCTGCTGTTTGGGATGTTTACCCCTTCTTCCTTTACTGCAGTCACCAAATCCTTCTTATTTTTTAAGCGCCTAGTACCTACACAACGTTTTAGTATTGAAAATAGGTTTCCGATCGGATTTAGATCGGTTGTCTGCGCCGGCCAGTAGGCACCATTACCTCTTTAGAATTATAAGAGTCCTTAACATGATTTGCGGTATGTTTTGGGTAGCTGTCGTGTTGAAATTGCCATTTCAGTGGCATATCCTATTCGATATGTCTTTGAAAATCGATTCACCACGCCTTCTATTCGATAGAAAGGAAAAATCCCATAAACAAGAAAGCTTGCCCAATCATTGCACTTCCCTTTCCATGTTTAACTTTCCGCTTACAGTACAGTGGATTCAATCGCGGATGGTTACATATTTTCAACAAAATTATTTTAACTGCCCTATAAACAAACCTCTTTTGAAGATGCTTTTTTTAATCATAGGCTCCTTTGATGCTGAATAGCTTCTCAGATCAGCTTCAATAGCGTGCCTACATATGGTACTGGCGGAAAAAAATGGATTCTTTTTGATTAAAATACAGATTTCTCGAACATTATTTATAGGGCAGTTTATAGGGCTTAGGTTTTGCACATGATATTTTTAGTTATTTTTGGTTTTCTTTACATATTTACCGTTTTGGAGAAAAAATTTATTGTTGTTTTGGATATATAATATAAACATATTAAGAAGTAAATAAACGTAATTTTCTTTGTTATAACTTAATGGTTATGCATTAAACACAACCATGGCAGCTGGAGGCTGGCAGAGCCTGAAAAAGCCGCTAACGTCCAGTGATTAAATTGAACAGCAAACTCTGGCAGCTGGCAGTAAGTGTCAAAAAAAGACAACAAAAGAAATTAAAGTGATCGAATTGCTTTAAATAATTATATCTAATAGCATGTCGCCACCGAAGATTAACCGCTACTAGATTTTCGAAAATCTACTCAGATAATCAGGTCGTCCCGACCAAGTTAAACAGAAGCGAGCTGTCATTTGTTTGTTTACATTAGTGTTCTCAAGCAAACAAATATTTACGTTGTGTTTTTAAATAATTTATTTGAAATACGAATGAGGTCGATAATATTTTATTACGATTAGCAATTCTGACTTCAAATATTAGTTTGAAAAGGAAGAAAATTAAATATAATAAGAGAAATCTCTACTATCTTCGCAGAAGAATTATAATCCAGGTGGGAAAAATTGCGGCAGAGTATGTTGCCGCACTCCACAGTAGATTGCGTAGCATTTGGACACTGGTAAAGTCTCATTTTTCTCATTGCAGGAAAGGCATGGAAATTTTTGGGAGAAGCACGTTCCTAAAATGAACGAAATGTACTTCAAGAATACGTTTCGAATGACTCGAAGTAGCTTTTCAATTTTGTGCGGAAAATTAGATGTCCTACAAAGGCAGGATACCAACTATCGCCGTTGCATACCTCTTGGAAAGCGTGTGGCGATCGCTTTGTATACTCTAAAGTCTTCAGCGGAGTTTTGCACTGTGGGGCGATTGTTTGGTATCTCAAAAACGAGCGTTTGGAGGATACTGCACGAATTTTGTATACAAGTGTGGCAAATTCTCTCCCCAGAATACTTGAGTGGAAATATATTTACTCAGGAAAGAGTAACAGATTGCGTTAATGGCTTCGCAGCAAAAGGGTTTCCGCAGTGCTTTGGAGCGATTAGTAAATTAAAAAGTACAATGTTAAGATTTTTAATATTCACATATTTTGTTCAAGATGGTTGCCATATTGAGATACAACCACCAGCCGAAGAGGCCAAAGATTATTGCAACTACAAGGGTTGGTACTCAATGGTACTTTTAGCCCTCGTTGATCACAGGTTCGTTCCAAAGCTAACTATAAAATCATCCATAAAATAAATAGATTTACTTTAGATACACATTTATATATATTAATGTTGGAGCACCAGGGCGGTGCCACGACTCAAGGATATTTGAGTCATCTGCATTAAAAGCGCAGCTTCAACATCAATGTATTTTCCAAGAAAATGCAAGAATGATAAGTGGAATCAGTGTTCCTGTTGTTATAATCGCCGATTCCGCTTTTAAATTAAGCCAATATACGATGAAACCGTATCCATTGTGCGTTGAAGCAGACCCCAGGCCGAAGCTTTTCAATTACAATTTGTCCAAAGCAAGACGGGTGGTGGAAAATGCTTTTGGACATTTATTTAAGAATCGGTGACCTTTTTCAATTCCACCCCCATCCAGTTTTTGAAATCATCCAATGCCGACTTTATCTCACTAACATGTGTTTTTCCTTTCTTCCGAGCAGGCTCGCACACGGACTCGATGGAAGACTCGTCCACTAACGGGGACGACGAGCAAAATGGCGTGCTCGACAGCGGCAGCGACGAACTCAGAGATGTCGAGGAATGAAGTGGCGATAAGGAGCACGACTCTGGGTGTAAGCAGCCTTTATTAAAAAAACAAAATAAAACAAAAAATCAAACATTTTCTGTTTTGCATTTATAATATTTACTAACTTTCTTCGACCATCGTTGCAAAGTTCACTACTCTTGAACTCCCTATGACATCATTCACTCTTTCGAAGTACCTCCACTCGGAGGGCGATGCACTGGTACCCATTTTGTCCTTTTCATCGCTAAAAAAATCAAAATTAATTTTTGGTTAGTAATTTATTAATACAACTAATAAAAAGTTTCTACTCACCGATACTTATTTTTCCAGTTGTGAATCTTGATATGGATTTCGTTTGTCTTGAAGAGATGCCCGAAGCTCGCCAAAGCTGCTGACATCTCCGCATAAATATGGAAATTTTTGCGGCACCCTTTTAGCTCCGCTGCTTTTTCTTCCCAAAGGGAGAGTAACATTGCTTCGGCCAGCGGAGTCCAGGCTTTCCTCTTTTTTCTGCCCTCTTTTGTTGTTTCCATATGGCTATTGAAAGTAAATTAAACAGAATTAATAAAAATTAAAATTAATAAAGATAAACACAACTTACTGCCTGTTGACGTTTATTTATTTTATTTTGACATTTGTGCCATTTTAATCTGCCATTTGTTTCATTTCCACAATATACCCAGGGTTGTATTCGAAATATTCTCGAATACCTGGTTGATTATTTAATAATCCAGTCATTAAGTAGGTTATAATTTGTATGAATAATCAACTTAAAATAGGGGTAGATTTCAGAGAAAATCTAGAAAGTGTCGTTAATCTAGTAGATTTTCTCCGGTGGAGACAGGGTATTAAGATATCGAAATACTCACCTTATTTCTTTTCAATTCAATTATTTCAATTCAATGATTGACGGTTGAGATTTGCCTGTTACAAATGTAAACAAAGAGAAGAATATTTCTGCTGCTACAGAAAATTAGAAATAGCTCGAGAGCTGGCAGCTAGGGTTTGATTCTGTTGCTGTCAAAATTAGAAATTAGCCCGGAGACAAGATACAAAATGGAATGCAAACCACGGCAACAAACTGGAA